>CM035138.1:24517786-24867786 GCA_020205605.1 Panax ginseng
TATGATCAAGGTTCTTGATCCTTTGAAGGCTTCTTCCAGGCTCAAATAGTCAAGCACATAAGACCCCCAAGTGCAGAAGTGAAGTCTCGGCCTTCTTATCAGCTACAGCTACCTTTACTTCTGATCAAGGAGCAAAGAATTCTTGACTAACATAACCCCCTTTCTCAAAGTTTATGGCATTCAGACCAGCAAGATTCTATTCTGGTGGATTGCCTCGTCTACAAAGTGTAATCACACATTTAAATTTAAAGTTACAAATCTCAGTCCTTTGGTAAAGCTTGAGCTCGTTTATGTTAATGCTGGGAGCTATGCATTATAATCCCATATCAATATAATAGTGTGCCTTTTGCACTTTTATATAATGTTTAGTTTCTAGCAATGGCTAGTCTAGCAAATTAGAAAGTAAAATATAAGAGAAGGAACTAATATGCCATGAGGGTTTCTGTAATTTTGAGGGTTTTCTCTTGTTTATAGTTTTATCATCTGTAGGCTTGTCTTCAGATGACTTAACTATACTTCTGGTGTATGCCCCTTAGCCATTGTATATTTTGTTCTCAGCTATACAATCAACCAAACTTAGCAATATATATATATATATATATATATATATATATATATATATATATATATATATATATATATATATGCCATGATGCAGTAAACAGGCCTAAATAGATGGATACTTTCTAAATCAAGAAAACAGAGATATATATCTCATCTTTCATGATCTAAATTAATTTCAGTATACATACAGATAGCTAAAGATAGAACGTAATTAGTGTACTCAGTGAAAATAAATGAAGTAGAAACCTAGAAGGAGATAAATATACACCTTTTGGTATATCAATTGAACCTCCAGAGATAAATATAACCTTTTGGTATATCTCAATTGGGCACCCAGAGATAAATATACACCTTTTGGTATCTCAATTGAGCCTCCAAAAATTACCTTGTCAGCATTGACAAAAGGTGCTGCATCCTTACTCTCAACATATGCCTCATCATGGGGACGACACAGTTTTCTCTGTTTCTGGATTGTAAGTCCATTCCAAACTTTTTAAAACATCACGGTCCTTCCAACGACCCACAACCAACACAGCTTCCTTCTTAGCCTTCTCTAGCATGATTTCCTGCCATGAGAATGCAGCATCAGCAGTTCTCTTTAGAACCCCATCACTACTATCACCAACAATAACTGTCTTCACACATCTCAATCTTGCCTCCTTCAAAACTTCCAGAAAATCTGAATCATCAGACACAAGTATCACACACTCAACTCGTCTCCTATCCATCAATTCCACCATATGATTCCTCAAAGCAACATCCGCCGCTTGTGGCTTATCTGATGCAGTCCTAACCCAAAATCCTGCCCGTTCCAACTCACCTGCCAAACCATACCCCACTTTCGGCGTCAAAATATCCCTTGCAGCATTCTTATACTTGTGCATTTTAATCGAAAATTTTCCCACTAACTTCACCCTCCTACTCCCTCTTGCCGACTCTATCTGATTCAACCTTTTCTTCTGCTCAGGCTCATGAATTTGCTTAAAATGGTTAACAAGCTTCTCATTATTGTAAAATCTCCTCCCACAAACTCGACAAAAACTCGGCTCAACAGGTTTAACAACACCCGTATTTTGCAATTGGTTCAGTGCTATCCTTCCTTTCCTTTGTCCCCTAATTTCCACCGGGACAAAATTAAACGAGTGGTGATTAGCATAAGCTGCCATGTATTTAACAAACCCAAATGAAGTGGCAGCCTTTTTTAGCCGAATTGCGGCATCAAAAAGAGAAATTGATTTAGGTGGTTTGTTATCTAAATCCCAGAAAATTGCAACATTCTGAACCAAATTGGAAGATGGGTTTGTGCTAAAATGACAATATCTATATAAACTAATAGTTGGGGCTAGGATTTGTAGTCTTGTAGACCGAATTGCATTGAAAACAGTATGAAAGATTACAAATTTCGGCATAATTTGAGATAACAGAGATACAATTGAGGAACAAGGAAGTAATAGATTAGCGAAAAGTTCACTGTCGTACCTAATTGTTTGTGATTCCAGAGTTTAGCTGATAGAGATCCGCCTTCAGAATGCTCATTTGCTCTGGGCCAGGACTTCGAATTTCTTAAGGGCCTATCTCCGTTATATTTAGACCAGTAGCCTGGCACACACTACACACTATCGATCTGTTTCTGAGTTTTGGACAGGAAAAAAAAAACTTAAATTACGACATAACTTAAAAAAAAAAAAAATTATGTTATTTCTGAATTTTTAATAAAAAATAAAAATTTTCTTTTTTTGTATTTTTGAGTTCTAATGAAATAAAAAGAAAAATATTATTCTTATAAATTTATCTTTCTATTAATTATAATCATTAAATCATAAATAAAAATATGTAAGATAAATTTAATCAAATAAAAAATTTCATAATCAAATACAAATATTTTACATAATTTTTCAAAGGCTTGTGGTCCATATGAATAACATCACGACGGTACCTTATCATGAAGCAATTCATCTCCTACTCTCACTTTCCATTTCTTATTTTTTTACTAGATTTATTTCAGAAGGTCTAGTCATACTACATTTGATATATTGAACTATGAGGGACAAGATTAATGTTATTAGAAAATGTTGTCGAACTATAAAATCTTGAAATTTACTATAAATTTCGAAATTTACTCTGCTGATTGTCTATCTATTCAATCAATAAAACTGAATGAGTTTCAAAGTTGGAGGCATGGGTTGTAATTTAAAATTTATTATATTGAGAGCTGAGGATAATATGAGAATTATAAAAATATTACTTATTTCAATTTCTTCTCTGTCCAAATAAGGCCAATTTTGGACGGAAAATTTTGGCAAGAAAAGTGGCCAAATTTTCTATCTTTTCGTTTCTTTTCCGTTTATTAAAAAAATTCAAAAACATAGAAATTGAAAAGAAAACTTAAATTTTCTATTTATTTCCTTTTTTTTTCTACCAATTTTAAAACTGAGAAACAGAGTGTAAGTGTATAATTTAATATAAAATGAATAAGAAAGAGAGACAAAGTGGGAGAGTAAAATGGAATAAAAGGGTGGGAGAAAATAATAATAAAAAATAAATAATTGTCAGTTTGAGAGAATTAATAAAAATAAAAAGAATAAAAAGGAAACAAATTTTTTTTACATAATTGTTTACACCAAAAAAATTGTCAATCTATCTTTTTACTTTATAATATATAGATAGATATCCTAATCCTCTTTCATACACACTATATTTGCATATGAATCACCATAAATCACACACACACATACATATACGGAATTTTAATTTATTTATTTTTTTGCTTTTTTTTAAACAATTAAAAAAAATTAATATTTTATAGAACTAGAATTTTTACATAATACAGTATTTTGGGTCTGATTTGGATACATATAACAAAATATATCTGCATGCATCTGCATGCATATATTAAACATTGTATTATTTAAAAATTCCAGTTTCATAAAATATTAAATTTTTTTTTTTAGTTGTTTAAAAAAAAAAGGTTCAGTATTTTATAAAGTCCAGGATCCCTAATGGATGGGACCTATATATATATATATATATATATATATATATATATATATATATATATATATATATATATATATATATACTATTCAATCTTAAGTTCACCTTCTTATCTAACATACTTTGTTCATCTCTTTAACGACGACGGCCGGTCGACGATTCGGTCGTCGCTATATATAGAATCGTCGATATATGTCAGATGTCGCTAAAAACTAAGACAACGGTTTATATATAGCGACGGACCTAATCGTCGCCTTCAAGACGTCGCTAAAAAGGTGAGCAAATTATGTTAGATAAGTGATGAGTTTAAGATACGGACCATATATATATATATATATATATACGGTCCGGATCAGATCATACCCTTTATCTTTACTCATTAATTGCTCACCCCCCTTTGGGCGACGGTTTTCGATCATATAAATCGCTCATACTTTTAACGACGCTTATATGTTGTCCGTTGCTAAAAGTATAGTATTTACTTCATTGTATACCGAAAACCGCCGCTAAAGGGGGATGAGTACCTGATAAGTAAGATAAGGGTATGCACTGATCCGAATATATATATATATATATATATATATATATATATATATATATATAGGCATAAGTCATGCAGGTTATGTGATGAAATGATTTCGATTAACAAACAAATGAGCTATCACCTTTCCCTTATTAATTTCTTCGATCAAAATCAAGTTTGTAATTCTCACTCTTTTTCTTTTTCTAGGTACGGGAGACAATAGTTAAGGTGCTCGATCTAGTGGAATTTTTATGGGGACTCTATCGTTGTAGGATCCACATTCAAGGTCAATGTTGTCCTTTTTTGGGCCATCGTCATAATATTAAGCAATTAATATAATGATGACATTTATATTTAAGATTAAAAATATAAAATTTTTATATTACCAATTAAGATTGTTAATTGGGTCGGTCAAGTCCGAAACTATATCGTTCGGTCCGTTAAAAACACATTCGAATTTTATTTAAGAGTGAGCCGAATTGAGCTTAAACAAAAATTCAAACTCGAATTGAAATTTAGGTTAAGTTTGGTCAATAGATCTTTCAGTCCATTAGAAACCCGACTAAATTATAATGTTAAAAACATATAAATTATTTATATTAGCCATTACATATATATATATATATGTATATATAGAGTTCGGATCTTAAGCTGCCTTTTTATCCAACTCACCCGAGAGCTCACTCTCCTTTAATGACGGATTCGACGATGGTTCTTGGCCATACAATTGTAAATCTATACTTTTAGCGACGGACAACATATAGCGTCCGCTAAAAGTATAGACGACGGTTGTATGACCGAACAAACCACCCGTCCGTCCGTGAAAATGAGGGATGAACTCGGGTGAGTTGGATAAGGGTAGCTTAAGATCTGGACCGTATATATATATATATATATATATATATATATATATATATATATATATATATATATATATATATATATATTAAACGAGTTACTTTAGATTATATTTTTTTAATTTAGGTGTCAATCATAATAATACTATATTCTAATACGGGCTTGATCGAAAAATGCCTAAGCACGTAAATCGTGATTAAATTTATTATACAACTTATATGGGCTGAGTTTAGACAAATTTATTATAGTTCAAAAGAGTCAAACTTGAATTTGAGCTTGAACAACTTTAAATTAAATTGAGCTTGAACAATTTAAAATTCAACCCACACAACCCAATTGACAAGCCTAACCCAAATATTAGTTCAATTCAAGCTCTTCTAGTGGCTCGAGTCCTATTTGAGTTATTTCGTGTTTGATAAAATTGAGTAATTAAGATTTAAATGGTTAATACATCTTAATAAATTAAATTATCTAAATGAAATAACATATGAATCTAAAAAACGGTTTGATAACTAAAAAGTGTAAAACATGTAAATGAAACTATTTTTCCATTTTAACCCTATGAGTTATTTAAAAATTTTATTTCAATGATTTTAAATTTTGAAATTGAAGGATTACAATATTTATTGATGCTATTTTTGTCCATAAATTTTAAATAAACTATTAAGAGATAGTTTTTAATAGTTAAGATTTGAGTTTCTGTTTTAGCGATTAAGATGCAATATTTTTTTATCAAACAAGATTTGTTTCTGACCAAATCAGAGACAAATAAATTGAAAGACATTCAAACACAAACAAACACATTAGACAATTAATTGTTCATTTATCCGATTAATTACCCGATTGGTTAATATAACCTCCAGACATCAATTATTATTGGAATAGATGTCGATTTCCATTAACACTAATAATCCCAACACAATGGAAATATCAATTTCATCTTTAATCAACACGAACGTATTCATCATTAATATTATAACTCATAATATTTAACAACCAGATCATTCCCAAGAAAGAGGGGAATTTCCGATATGTATTTATCCCTATTGACGCGCAATTGGGTGACCAAACCTCCCCTCGACAGAACTTTCTAGACATCGTTAATATTGCAAATAATAATATAAATAACTTTTTCGTCTCAATTATTGATTTAATAATAATAAATATTATGCAGATGATACTGTGATAATAATTGAATCAATATGAGAGATATTATGCAGCAATTATTGTAGCAATAATTGAGTATAACTGAATGACTTCTCACATAAGCATCAATAATCAATACCGTGATGCTACTATGCAACCACGCCAGACATCATTACTTTTACTAATGGGTAGTTCAGCGGTTTAACGGTAAAACTTTCACCGTTATTTTTATAAAAAGATAATTTCGCCGTTTTTTAACTCTCGATGCAGTTATTCCGTTGTGGGGTCCACTAATGATGGTGTCGCTGCACGGATATTCCCCGATAAAAAGAATATCCAATTTACCAAAACGAATATTCCAAACACAACGAATATTTTATATCAACTTGCTTACTTTGAAATTTTTTTCAAATATCACCCTTAACTTTAACCTTTTATCAATTTAACCATTTACTAAATATAATAACAATTATCAGAAAATTGAATACTTTTATTTCAAAAAATTCGGGGTCTTACAATCTCCCCTCCTTATGAAATTTCGCCTTCGAAATTTACGTACTTGGTAGTTCGAAGAGATGAGAATACCTTGCTTTTTTTTCGGATTGTACCTTCCCGATTATTTCCTCTGTATCATGATTTTCCCATTTCTCATCTCCTGTATTTCAGATATCATTCTAGAATATATCTTCAAAACAAAGGTTAATTGACATATCATAATTTGTCAAATTATCAAGTAAACAATTTCAGCTTAGGTAAGTCACACACTAGCGAAGTATATTACTCGTCTCTCTCCTCCTAGTTCTAGACTCATATCTCCGCCAGCGACCATATCCCTAAGCTCTGATACCATTTGTGACGCCCCCAAAATAGGTCCACACGACCCATTCTGAGTCATCAAATATCATACTACAGAAATTAAATACAAACTTCATTTATACAACTGTTGAACTGTCGTGCAGAGTACAACAACACATAAGTTGTGAGTTTTAATACAAATATATGTAACTATCATGGTGCCTCGACCACAACACCTTACAATGGTACTTTATATAAAAGTACAATCAATAATTGTTTTAGAAATTTAAATCTTTAGAAAATGCTCAAAGAAACCTTCGTACATGGGAGGCCATGCATCTAAGTTATGATAGATATCATATAACTCGAGAATTATCTTTGGTTGACCCAATAGACCCCAAAGAAAAACGAGAAGATTACTGTCATGTTCTTTCTAATGGTGAGTCTTCTCTTGACATATAATTATCTACATTGTCTCCAATTGAGAATTATACTTCAATCAAACTTCAAGATTATATAGGTAGTGCTCGTAGATATACTCAGCAAGTGGATGTTCACAACCCTGTCTTATGATAACACGAAGTTGTATGTCATTAGACATCTCGTATGATAGTGGCAAAATACCCTTCCAAAGTTGGGTTCGCCTCACCCTATTTGATTCACCAAATATAACTATTAAATGTTGTATAAAAATACAACACACTTATCTAAAGTTCTCAATAAAATTATTTTCATACTGTTTAAGGAGAACCTTAACAACTATAGCCCACCGTTCTAATCTCCTGTTACCTTCGCTCGACCCAGCTATACTCTTATTACCTGAAAGGAATTGTGAAGCAAAAGGGTGAGCATAACTAGCCTAGTAAAGAATATCATGACTAAAGATAATTAAATTATCAATAGTCTTCATCAGTAATAAATCAGAGATTTAGAACATATGATAGATGATAAAACTTCTCAACCATAGTTGCAGCAGAACGATCAATCCATTAGAAGAGTCAACCATAAAGTCTATTATCTTCTCCATGTTAAAAGTCCACCAACAATTTTTTATCCCTGTAACATCAATCAACAATTCATGTCCACAATCATGTGAATAACTCATAATCATAATTGTGGTTCTAAATTCCTCTTCGCACCCAGGACGAAGATAATTTTCATCACCTGTCTTTACCTGTAACATCAAAGATTATGGTTATACCAAATCACAGTTCATGTTCATAATCATACTAATAAATTCATCTTTACACTACGGGCAAAAGATATTCATTAACAGTTCATCCTTGCACTACAGGCCAAATGTAAAACCCCAACTTTTATGAATAAAGATGAATTTTCTATAAATATCATTTTTGAATATTATGGAATGAATTTGATATAATGTTATAGTTGTGGGTAATATTTATAAATTTTACAAAGTACGCAAGTTGTTATATAATATTCGATTGGTGGGGAATATTCATTTTAACAGGGAATATTAAATACAACGACACAATCATTGGTGGACCCCACAACGGAATTATTATTCGATTGAGAAAACGATAAAAAATACTTTATGAAAAATAACAGAGGAAGTTTTACCGTTAATCGTTGAAATACCGGTGTTAAAAAAAGCGATGTCGCGTGGTTGTATAGAACACACCAGTATTGATTATTGATGCTTACGTGAAAAGTCACTCGGTTTTGTTCAATTATTGCTACAAGAATTACGTGATAGTATCTCACGTTATTTGATTCAATTATTGTTAATATTTTATATATTATTAAATAAATAATTGAGACGACAAAGTTATTAATATTATTATTTGCAATATTAACAATGTCTAGAAGTTCTGACAATGAGAGGTTTGTTCATCTAATTGCGCGTCAATAGGGAGAAATCCTTATTGAAAAGCCCGCTCTTTCCTGTGAACGACCTGGTCGATTAATATTGTGAATTATAATAAAGGTAATAAGTTTTGTTTTATTATTATTATAAATATAATAAAACAGAATTTTTTTATATAAAACAGAATACTTTTATAAAGTTATTTGTTTTATTAGACTATAAATATAATATATAATATTCTATTATGCATAGTATTTGCATAGTAAAATTTTTTTTTATATAAAATGTAATACTTTTATAAAGTTATTCGTTTTATTAGATTATAAATAGAATATATTATATTTTATTTAAAAATTTTATTTTATTAGAATATTTTATTAATAATGCATAGTAAATCAATATGGACCGTCTGCTTAAAAGTAAATCAATCTGTAACTGCTCATGAATTAGTTACTATTAGGTCCATTCTCCTATAAATAAGCTCATTCCTTCATTATTTCTTACGAATTCTTTGAAACTCTAGAGAGAAAAATTATAGAGAGAAAGAAAAAAAGTATACTGCTACTTCATTACTCTTATATCCAGTTTCTTCTAAGGTAAGGGGTATTATTTCTTTCGTCTTTTATGAAGAGAACTTCGTTATTCCATTCTTTATCATTATGTTGGAATAACTCGCTCATCTATGGGCAACCGCATACATGGTGAAATTCTTCGTTATTCCGTTCTTTATTATTCTCGTTAGAACATCATGTATATGCGGTTTACGCATGACCGGTTCCATTCTTTATTATTCATTGAAACATCCCTCATGCATGCGGATTACGCATGACTGGTTTCGATTCTTTATTATTCGTTGGAATAACTCGTCTGCATTTGGCCTATCGCATGCATGGTGATTTCTTCGTTATTCTATTCTTTATTATTCTCATTGGAATAACTCGCCTCTATGTGGATTATCACATGCATGGTGAATGATCCTTTGTATTCATTTCTTATTAAATTGTAGAAATGATCTGCTCTAAGTGGATTACCGCATGGCGCATTTAAAAATCCATTTGCAGTTTCATATATTCTCTTATACTCAGTTGGGTAAAACTTTGACTTCTATACTCCATGAAATTAATGGAATATCCTTGATATTTGCGCTTCATCTAATATCTTTTCATGGAAATATTCTTTTGATAATTCTTGAATTTTACTCCACAAAGAAGTATCATGTTGACAATTTGGACGTTATTAGTTCCTGGATAAATTAATTCTTGAACTTGTTTTTATTGAATTCTTATATCATTGTCATCATCCTCATGTTTATTTTATGTTGAAAGTCATCTCGTGGCATTCGTAGAGAGCATAGATGGACTTGGTATGATTATGAATTGTGATTATTAAGATAATCATGACTTTAATGTTACAAATGATGTGGAAAAAGTCATCATTGTCCCGTAGTGCATTGATGGACATTTGTTGGCATAATCATGACCATTGATGAATACACGAATATCCTTGGCCCTTAGTGCATGGATAATTTGTTGTCGTGATACTAATGAATATCCTTGGCCATAGTGCAGGGATGATGTGGTTTATTTATTGTCGAGTCTGAGTCCGATAAAAGTGATGAAAAACCTTTTAAATCATAGAAGATAGTTGATTTTATTCTCTACTTGACTCTTCTAATGGATTGCTTGTTCACCATGCAGTTAAACTTGATGTTTGTTATATTTTATCAGTTTAACACTGTTAAAGGCTAACGATAAATTATTCTGCATTATCTTAGTCATAATATTTCTTACTGGGCTAGTTGAGCTCACCTTTTCTTTCACCTTTTGCTCTCTTCAGAAAGGAGAACATAACCGGACTAGTCTGGGAACCGGAGTGACGGTCCAGATGATAGCATTAGTAGTCCTCACTATTCTGTTAAATAGTGTGACAATAAATGTAATGAGGACTCCATTGAGTATGGATATTGTCTAGATGATTATATTCTTATTAAAACTCTCAGTTATGTCTTGTCGTATTTTACACGACAGTAATTGTATTATTAAGTTGTATTTGAATTTTGTACCATGTATTTGGCACTCAAGATGGGTGATGTATACCTATTTTGGGGCGCCACGATTCAGATCAAAGCTTAGGGATATGATCCCCGGCTAAGATCTCGAGACTAGAACTAGGAGGGAGAGACGGAAATTCCTTCGCTAGTATGACTTACCTAAGTTTATTTGGTATTTAATTAGTCGATCAGAGTATAAGGATAATATGTTGCATGTCAATTAACCTTTATTTTGTGGCAGTATTTGAAAATGACATCCGAGAATGTTGAGAATAGCAATGGAGCAGAGGAGACCGTTGAGTCACCACAGATCAACACCCTGGATAATGTGCATTAGGAAGGCAATAATCCTCAGGTGAACAACAACACCGACCAAATGGCGAACGACGGAATGTTTAGGAGCTTTCGCAACTGCATAAACATCGTGCAAGAGAGACTTACTCGTCCAAAATGCAGGTGGAAACACTGGCAACTCTAGGATGGTCACCGCTAAACAGTTCAAGGAGCTGGGACCACCGGAGTTTATTGGAGAGCCAAAACCACTTAAGGCGGAGATGTGGATAAAGCAGATCACCAAGATATTTGATGTCTTGCGATGCTCCGAGGAACAAAAGGTTCCCTTTGCCACCTTTATGTTGCGAGGAGAGGTGACATCTTGGTGGGAATCGGTAAAAGCGTACTCAAACTCGCCGTGACCGAAGATGTCTTGGGAGAAGTTCCAAGAACTATTCAACGACAAGTACTTTCCCAAAAGTATTCGTCACATGAAAGAGGTAGAGTTCATCAAGTTGGAGAAGAACAATATGATCGTGTCGCAGTACGAAGCTAAGTTTGCCGAGTTATCCCGGTTTGCGTCTCAATTGGTTGACAATGAGGAGAGAATGACGCGGATGTTTCTAAGAGGTTTGAAACCCGAGATACGTCAATATCTAATTTTTCATAAACTGTGTTTGTATTCAGATGATGTAAATAGGGCTCAGTTATTGGAGCGCGATAACGAGTCAACTCAACCAAGAGAAAGCACCAAAAAAATGATAATACGGTGGTAGCGATCATCGAAGCGGTGACAACAAACGTGGAGGGAATCAACATGCCAGAAATGGTAACCACTTCGGTGGTAATCATGGCCAAGACAATAAGAATGAATATTTCAAGAAGAGGAGATTCAACAATGATGGAAAGAATTCAGCATCAGCACCCGTGGTTAAGGAAGGAGAACGACCACCTATCATATGCTTCAAATGCGGAGGGGAGGGACATATCACTCCAAACTGCGTGATGCCATCCAAAGCGTGTTATAATTATGGAAGAGAAGGTCATCTAGCCCGATTTTGTCTTGCATCGAAGATAAGTCCAGTTTGAACGATGACACAAAATACCGTCCCAGACAAGTCAAAACCAGTAGTTCAAGGGAGAGCATTTGTTGTGACCTCCCAGAAAGCAAGGAACCCGAACGAGATCATCACGGGTAAGCTTATCATAAACTCTAGCAAAGTCTATACCTTATTTGATATCGGTTCTACCCATTATTTTATTTCTCTTACTTGCGCTCAACGATTAAATTTGACTCCGGAGAAATTAGACTTTGACTTATCTGTGGAAACTCCATTGGGAGAAACCTTCATTACATCCACTGTTTATATGTCTTGTTTGGTTCAAATCGGTACCCTCACATTACCTGTCGATCTTATTTCATTGAAAATACTTGCATTTGATGTGATTCTAGGGATTGATTGGTTAACTACTCATCATACAAAAATTAATTATTTTCGTAAGGTTGTTAGCTTTCATATTCCTAACCAACCTATTATGCGAATTCAAGCAACCAAACCATTAAAATCAATCACTGTCATCTCAAGCCATAAAGCTATTCGTTTATTGAAAAACGGATGTCAAACTTTCTTAGCTCATGTCACAGATTTAAACAAAAATACGTTAAATTTGAATGATATTTCTATTGTTAATAAATTTCCTGACGTATTCTCTGAAGAACTTCCTGGCCTACCTTCAGAGCGTGAAATTGAATTTTGTATCGACCTTGAACCCGGTACAAAACTCATTTCCAAAGCCCCATATCGAATGGCTCCTATTGAACTTCAGGAGTTAAAGACCCAATTGCAGGAATTGTTAGACATTGGTTTCATTCGTCCTAGTACGTCTCCTTGGGGTGCTCCTGTTCTATTCGTGAAGAAGAAAGACGAGAATATGCGACTTTGTATTGACTACCGGGAATTGAACCATGTCATCATCAAGAATAGGTATCCGTTACCTCGCATTGATGACCTGTTTGACCCGTTTCAAGGAGCACAATTCTTTTTAAAGATCGATCTATGACATGGATTCCGAGACTGATGGTGAGCTCGAACCAAATCTGCAACCGGATGTGCCAAATGATATAGATGTTGAAAGAGAGGAAAGACTTGGGGACCAAGAAAAGGAGATCGGCGAAGATCTAACTGTAAGATTCAATGAAGATGAGCCGATTTCATTAGTATCCCATGTGCCTCCTCCACCAAAGTTCAAGAATCTGGGCAGTTTTGCAAAACCATGCCTAATTGGCAGTCATGTCGTCGGCAAAGCTCTGTGTGACATAAGAGCTAGTACAACTGTGGAGTCATGGTGGGTTGAAAAGGAGAAGATAGAGTAAGATTCCATTGTGTTTACTAAGCTTCAATGCCCCAATCTGATCATAGACATAATGGAGAAAACACCTAGTTGTTGGACGTTCTTAATAGGGTACCTATCTACAAAGAGCATACCAGGTGACTTTAAGTCAAGTGTCATTACTAATGGGAACCTCCCAAAAGAGACATTACTTCTGATGGATGGAGGGTTCCTCAATTTTCGTAGGAGAATTGGATATAGAATTGAAGAAGTCAGGCTGAGACTATAAAACAAGCGCTTATTGGGAGGCAACCCAAGTTTAATTTTTATTTTTAGTTTTTATTAGGTTTTACATTAGTAGCTTTAAATTTGCATTTATTTAGGATTTAATAAAATTGCTTCTATCATGGTTTACAGGTTATTCAAGTCTAATTCAAGTGTGGTGCCCAATTTGTTCCATGTGCTTAGCCTATTCTCCAAACTTAACGGACAAGGAGGAAAATTGCTATATTTTCAGGGAAGTCCTTTGCTTTAATTTTTTCTATTTTAGCCATTGAGGGAAATGTCTAGTTTAAGTTTGTGGGCATTTTAGTGTCGTATTGCATATAGTTAGTAATCTACATTGTAGTTCATTATTTTTATGTATTAGCATTATGTTTTTTTAGGTTGCATATAATACATGGTAGTTATTTGCATATTCATATATGTGTTGCATTAGTATGTGTTCATGTAGTATAATTTGCATATTCATATATGTGTTGCATTAGTATGTGTTCATTTAGTATAATTGCATATTTTTTTGTAGGCAATAGATTGGTTTGAATTTAGCTCGGCCTATGATAAGATTAGTTTTGAATGTTAACTTGAACAGTGTTGATAATTGATGATGAGTTCTAATTTTAATCATGCTGATAATCTGAGTCTGTCTTAAACTTATGTAACCGGTTAGCACTTAAAGTTTAACTGTTTTAATCCACTTGGTTCAAGGGTTTCATAATTTGTTTCTGAAGGAAAATCTTGGTTAAAATTTAAGGAAATTAGTGAACTAGCGGTAAAGGTTGGAATGACGTAAAAGCTTGAGTTTGAAGGAATCTATGGGGTATATATATACAAAATGAAAATGAAAATAAAAATAAAAGTAAAAAAGGAAATGATGAAAAAAATAGAAAATCCAAAAAAAGAAAAAAAATAATAAACACTGTGGCATGCTTGTCTAGTTTTGCGGCCTTTGTTACTTGAGTAAGTAAGCCCGAGGGGATTGTCTTTACACCTAGTGCCCTAAGGTCTTAATGGCTTGAGAGTCGTTGGTCGAAAGCTCGTTAAGGTAGCATTGAAAAGCCTAAGGGAATAAGACATTGCACAGCCATGAGAAAAATAAAAAAAATGAAAAAAAAAACACGAGAAAGAGCCAAAATGCCCTCGTGGTTGAATAAAAGTATAAATAAATCTTGTATTTACCCTTAGACTTGGTAATTGCTTAGTTTTAACTGGAGTTATCATGTTCACAAAATTATTGAATTAGAACTGAAAATTTCCTTCTAAGAAGTTTGTTATGTGATTATCTTGGACTGTGGTTGGTTAGAATGGTTAACAAGCACACACGCACAACATGGGTGATGACATGTTTGGATTGACTAACTGGTTAGAGTTATGGACTTTGATTTGATCGGATAAATTATTTGAGTATCATTGGTATCTTTAAGGCCTGTTGCTATATATAATATTGATTTATTACTGGGTTCGTAGGTATATAGGAAGTAGATCATGCATATGCATTCATGTAGTTAATTTACATTGTTTATTTTTAGTTCTTTTGTATTTTTGCTTGAGGACAGGCAAAAGTTTAAGTTTTGGGGTATTTGATGAGTGAGTTTTATACTCATAATTGAGTGCGTTTGAACTTAATCTTTTGGATGTTTTTAAGTGTTTATGTCTATTCATGCATATTTTATGTTGTTTTGTAGGAATTGAGACAAAAGTTACTTGGATCGACGTTTGGGTTGGCTAGATGCGCGTTTTCGGCTTGCCATTTACACAGCAGTAACTTCAGAGCAAATTTGAGTATTGGTCGAGACCTTATTTCGAAAAACTTAAAGAATGAAAGTTGTAGATCTATGTCTCCTCTTTCCGGAACATCTTGAATCATTGAAATCGGAGTTCGGACGAATACGTTATGACCATTTTTCCAAAGGACGTTGGAGCAGAAAATTTCCAAAAAAGGGACCAGCGCCGGGGCGCTAGGAGGCAGTGTGCCAGCGCCGTGCCTAACGCCGGGGAGCTTGGGAAGAGTTTGGTCAGTCTTGGACGCGTTTTGGGGCGGATTTTGACACTTTTTTGATTCCAAATTGGATTGGGTTTGTTCCTAATCTAAAAATTAGACTTGTAACCTATAAATACATGATATAAGGCATAAAATAGAGGGGGATTCAGTAGATTAGACTAGATAAAACACTCCATTAGATTAGAATATATACCCTAGTTCTTAATTAGCCATTAGAGATTGAAGCAAATTGAAGAACACTGGAGATCAAGAGAAAGAACAAGAGGGGAACATCAGATTTGCTGACAACAGATTCTATTCTCTTCTCTTATCATACTTTTATCTTTTAATGTCTATTCAGTTGTGGATTCTTGGTTTTAATTCATTAATTATGAACTAACTCTTTTATTAAGATTTCAATTGAACTTTTTATGTCTATAAATTAGTTATTCGATTTATTCCAATTATTTATGTCAAAGTGAATTGTTTATCTTGTCTTGTGCTTATTGTTTAATTATTTGGCCAATAATTACCTTGTTACTCTAGAAGGAATTGGAAGAGGAGATCTAGGGTTAGAACTGGGCATGATAACATGTATTCTTAATTATTTGCATGATGAATAATTAAGATTGTGAATGGAATGGGAATATATGTTCGCTGCATGTAACACGTTGGGAATTGGAATTTAATCCGTTTAATTTAATTGTTTTGCGTAGGAATATAGCAAGATTAATTGGATTAAATAGAAGTTAATTGATCACTTGGAAAAGGGCTTTTGACACTTGAAATTCCCGTTAACAATTCAGTAGGCATAATAATTGGGATAATTGGTTTATAGTTCATAATTGGGGATATTGGAGTCTTAATCTTTATTTATCTGAATCCCTTCATTAAAATCTTAGTTTTATTTATTCGATTTATTTTTAGATTAATCTTTTTTAATTGCTTAATTTAGTTTTCTTAATTTAAAAAATCACATTTATGGTTGTTTAAATAAAATTGAATTGATATAGTCTTTAGTAGTTGGAATTTGTTGATTAGAATTCTCTCATGGGATCGACACTTTATCTTATCACTTTATTACTTGTTGACTGTGGTACACCGCAGACAAATTCATTGATTTTGAAATCAACCAACAACCATCCTGAAAAGCTAACGTGGTAGTCATGCATCGAGAGTAGAAGATCATATCTGCGAATGAAAGTGCGATATTGTCAATGAGCCCATTTGTGTGACTTGCAAAGGATGGAAATAGAGTTAAAGACTCAGTGGACCCATGTGATGATGGCGAATATACGAGTAGAACCGACTTTAATCGATAAAGTTAAAAGTCGCTCAAACTACGGACACGGAGGCGATGCATATGAGGAAGAAAGTGCAAGAAGGTGCTATTTCGGAAGCAAGAATCGATGAAGAAGGAATACTTCGAGTCAACTCTAGACTTTGTGTTCCTAATGATTCTGACTTAAAGTATAAAATCATGATGGAGGCGCACAAGACACCATTTGCAATCCATCCTGGGAGTACCAAAATGTATCGTGATCTTCGACATACATTTTGGTGGAGCAATATGAAGAGAGAGATCGCGGAGTTTATCTCAAGGTGTCTAACTTGTCAACGAGTCAAGGCGGATCATCAAGTACCAAAAGGTCCATTGCAACCAGTTGAAATTCTAGAATGGAAGTGGGAGCACATTACCATGGATTTCTTTACCGGTCTTCCTAAGGTTTCTCAAGGCATAGATGCGATTTGGGTCATTGTTGATAGATTGACCAATTCTGCTCATTTCTTACCGATACGAGAAACTTATACACTTGAACGTCTTGCTCATATGTACATAAACGAAATTGTAAGATTGCATGGTATGCCAGTATCCATAGTTTCTGATCGAGACCCAAGATTCACTTCAAGATTTTGGGTTAGTTTGCAAAAAGTTATTGCACGGATTTCACGATTTAGCTCTAAGATATCATCCTCGAATGATTTGACCGGCGGAAAGGACTATTCAAACTCTTGAAGATCTATTAAGAATCTGTGTCCTTGACTTCAAGGGAAGTTGGGACAAGTTCTTACCATTGGTGGAGTTTTCCTACAACAACAGTTATCAAGCAAGTATTGGCATGACACTATTCGAGGCGTTGTATGGAAGAAAGTGTCGTTCTCCAGTATGCTGGGATGAGGTGGGTGAAGCAACGTTGTTGGGACCGGAGTTGGTACATATGACTACGGAAAAGATTCAAACGATCCGACAACGTATAAAAATCTCACAAGATCGACAAAAGAGTTATGCTGATCTTCATCGAAAGGACGTAGAATTTGATATTGGAGATCATGTGTTGTTACGTGTTGCTCCATGGAAAGGAGTTACGAGATTTGGAAAGAGAGGAAAGCTTAATCCTTGATTCATTGACCCATTTTTAATCCTCGATTGAGTAGGAACTGTGGCCTATAGACTCGCTTTACCGCCAAGTATGTCTCGTGTTCATAACGTTTTTCACATATCTATGTTACGTAAATATGTGAAAGACCCGCACCACATTATTGAGTTAGAACCGGACGATATAGCAGAAGATTTAACGTATGAAGAGGTTCCTGTTAAAATCTTGGATAAAAAGGAACATGTTCTACGCTCCAAGGTTATACCTCAAGTCAAAATTTTGTGGAGGAACCACGATGTTGATGAAATGACCTGGGAGTTAGAATCTGAGATGAAATCAAGGTATCCTTACCTCTTCGACATACCAAAGTGCACCTAATTTTTTGAGGCGAAATTTCATGCATAAGAGGAGGTTGTAAAACCCCAACTTTTATGAATAAAGATGAATTTTCTATAAATATCATTTTTGAATATTATGGAATGAATTTGATATAATGTTATAGTTGTGGGTAATATTTATAAATTTTGCAAAGTACGCAAGTTGTTATATAATATTCGATTGGTGGGGAGATATTACGTTTTAACAGGAATATTCGCATAATGCAAGCACAATCATTGGTGGACCCCACAACGGAATTATTGTCGGATTGAGAAAATGATAAAAATACTTTATGAAAATAACTGAAGTTTTACTGATTAACTCGTTGAAACACCCGGTGTTAGAAATAAAGAATACTGCGTGGTTGCATAAGAAACATACTGGTATTGATTATTGATGCTTACGTGAGAAGTCACTCGAGTTTTGTTCAATTAATGCTACATTAATTTCACGCGTAAGATCTCACGTTATTTGATTCAATTATTGTCAATATTTTATATATTATTAAATAAATAATTGAGACGATAAAGTTATTAATATTATTATTTACAATATTAATGATGTCTAGAAGTTCCGTCAATGAGAGATTTGGTCATCTAATTGTGCGCCAATAGGGAGAAATCCTTATTGAAAATCCCCCTCTTCCACAGGAACGACACAGTCGATTAATATTGTGATTTATAATAAAGGTAATAAGTTTTGTTTTATTATTATTATAAATGTAATAAAACAGTAAAACTTTTTTATATAAAATGTAATACTTTTTATAAAGTTATTTATTTTATTAGACTATAAATAGAATATATAATATTCTATTATGCATAAGTGTTTGCATAGTAAATTTTTTTTATATATAAAATGTAATACTTTTATAAAGTTATTCGTTTTATTAGATTATAAATAGAATATATTATATTTTATTTAAAAGATTTTGTTTTATTAAAATATTTTATTAATATCGCATAGTAAATCAATATGTAATCGTCCGCTTAAAAGTAAATCAATCTGGACTGTTCATGAATTAATTACTATTAGGTCCATTCTCTCCTATAAATAAGCTCATTCCTTCATTATTTCTTACGAATTCACTGAAACTCTAGAGAGAGAAACTATAAAGAGAAAGGAGAAAAGTATTCTTCTACTTCACTACTCCTATATCCAGTTTCTTTTAAGGTAAGGGGTATTATTTCTTTCGTCTTTATAAAGAGAACTTCTGTTATTCCATTATTTATCATTATGTTGGAATAACCTGTCTATGCGAAGTACCGCATACATGGTAAAATTCTTCCGTTATTCCGCTTCTTTATTATTCTTTGGAACATCCGTCATGCGGATTACGCATGACCAGTTTCGTTTTTTTTATTATTCATTGGAATAACTTTCATGCATGCAAGGCCTATCGCATGCATGGTGATTTCTTTCGTTATTCCATTATTTATTATTCGTTGGAATAACTTGTCTATGTGGATTATCACATGCATGGTGAATGATCCTTTGTATTCATTCCTTATTAAATTGTGGAAATGATCCATGCAAGTGGATTACCGCATTTACGCATGATTTAAAATCCATTTCATAGATTTCATATATTCTCTTATACTCAGTTGGTTAAAACTTTGACTTCTATACTCCATGAAATTAGTGGAATATCCTTGATATTTGCGCTTCATTCAGTATCTTTTCATGGAAATATTTTTCTGAGCATTCTTGAATTTTACTCCACAAAGAAGTATCATGTTGACAATTTGGAAGTTATTGGTTCCTGGATAAATTAATTCTTGAACTTGTTTTATTGAATTCTTATATCATTGTCATCATCCTCATGTTTATATGATGTTGAAAGTCATCTGTGGCCTGTAGAGCATAGATGGACTTGGTATGATTATGACCAGGGATTATTCGGTATAATCATGACCGTAATGTTACAAATGATGTGGAAAAAGTCCTCATTGGCCCGTAGTGCATTGATGGACAGTTATTGGCATGATCATGACCATTGATGAATACACGAATATCCTTGGCCGGTAGTTCATAAATAATTTGTGGTCGTGATACTAATGAATATCATTGGCCGTAGTGCAGGGATGATGTGGTTTATTTATTAACCTGAGTCTCAGCGATAAACGTGATAAAAAAACCTTTTCAATCATAGAAGATAGTAGATTTTATTCTCTACTTGACTCTTCTAATGGATTGCTTGTTCCGCTGCAGTTAACTAGATGTTTGTTATATTTTATCAGTTTAACACTGTTGAAGGTTAACGATAAATTATTCTGCATTATCTTAGTCATAATATTTCTTACTGGGCTAGTTGAGCTCACCCTTTCTTTCAATGTTCTCTTCAGGAAAGGAGAACGTAGTCGGGACTAGTCGGGGAATGGAGTGACGGTCCAGATGATAGCATTAGTAGTCCTCACTATTCTGTTAAATAGTGTGACAATAAATGTAATGAGAACTCCATTGAGTGTGGATATTGTCTAGATGACAATATTCTTATTAAAACTCTCAGTTATGTCTTGTCGTATTCTACACGACAGTTGTATTATTAAGTTATATTTAAATTTTGTACCATGTATTTGGCGACTCAAGATGGGTGATGTATACCTTATTTGGGGGCGTCACACCAAAGACATGCAACTGTATTTTAGAAGTGTCAAGTAAAGCATGATATCTACTATCTTCTACGAATTAAAAGTTTATTATCAATATTTTATCGCTGAGACTCAACACAATAAATAATCCACATCACCGAATTATCCATGCACTACAGGCCAAGGAAATTCATTAGTATCACGACCACGAATTATTCATGCACTACGGGCCAAGGATAATCGTGTTTTCATCAACGGTCATGATCACGCCATAAAATAATTCATCTTTGCACCCTTGGCCGAAGAGAACCCATGGCCATGATCATACCAAAAACTGTACATCAATGCACAATGGTTCAATGAGGACTTTTACCACATCATTTGTAACATTACGATCATGATTATATCGAATGATCCCTGGTCATAATCATACCAACCAACAGTCCATCTATGCACGTAAGCCAAAGATGACTTTCATCACAATATAAGCATGATGATGATGACAATGATATAAGCATTAATAAAACGAAATCAAGGATAAATATTAAAGACTTTAAATTTATCTAAAGTTTAAAAATATCCAAATTGTCAACATGATACTGCTTTGTGGAGTAAAATTCAAGAATAATATTCATGTATCAAAAATAATTTGGACAGAAAAGAAATATATTTTTTGGGTGAATAGTTGTGACGACCCCAAAATAGGTCCAAACCATCAAACCTATTCTGAGTCGTCAAATACATGGTACAGAAAACAACTACAACTTTATTACAACAATTGTCGTGCAAAATACAACAACACATATGCTGTGAGTTTTGATACAAATATATACCAACTGTGACTCTTATCCCAACCTTGGATAGCACGTCACAATGGCACCTAACATAAAGGTATAGTCAAAAACTGTTTTAAAAATTAAAACCTTTGGGAAGTACTCAAGGAAACCTTCATACATGGGAGGCCATGTGTTTAAGGTTATGATAGATATCATATGTCCACAGAATTATCCTTGGTTGACCCAATAGACCCCAAAGAAAAACAAGAAAATTAATATCATGTTCTTTCCAATGGTGAGTCTTCTCTTGACATATAACTATCTCCACTGTCTCCAATTGAGAATTATATTTCAACGAAACTCCAAGATCATATAGGTAGTGCTCGTAGATATACTCAGCAAGTGGATGTGCACAACCCTGTCTTATGATAACCCGAGGTTGTATGTCATTAGACATCTTGTATGATAGTGGCAAAACACCCTTCCAACGTTGGGTTCGCTTCACCCTATTTGATTCACCAAATATAACTACTAAATGATGTATAAAATACAACACACTTTTCTATACTGTTTAGGGAGAACCTCCACAGCTAAATACCACCGTTCTATTCTCCTGTTACCCTTGCTAACCCGGCCTACACTCTTATTACCTGAAAGGAATTGTGAAACAGAAGGGTGAGCATAACTAGCCCAGTAAAGAATATCATGACTAAAGATAAATAAATTATCAATAGCCTTCATCAGTAATAAATCAGAGATTTATAACATATGGTAGATGATAAAAATTTTCAACCATAGTTGCAGCGGAACGAACAATCCATTAGAAGAGTCAAATAGACCATAAAGTCTATTATCTTCTCCATGTTAAAAGTTCACCAACAATATTTTATCCCAGTAACATCAATCAGAAGTTCCTGTCCACAATCACATGTATAATTCATAATCATAATTGTAATTCTAAATTTCTTTTCTCATCTAGGACAAAGATAATTTTCATCACTTGTCTTTACCTGAAACATCAAAGATCATGGTTATACCAAATCACAGTTCCTGTTCATAATCATACTAAAAATTCATCTTTGCAGTACGGGCCAAAGATATTCATTAACAGTTCATCTTTGCACTACAGGCCAAAGATATTCGACAATAGGTCATCTTTGCACTACATGCCAAAGATATTCAACAACAGGTCATCTTTGTACTACAGGCCAAAGATATTCAACAATAATTCATCTTTGCACTACAGGCCAAAGATATTTAATAACATGTCATCTTTTTAATACGGGCCAAAGATATTAATATCTCAAAGAAATATATAATCATTTCAAAATCTATATAAACCATAATTATAACCATGTTGATCAATTCACCTTTGCACTTAAGCTAAAAATATTCAATTGTAAATTCAATGGCCATGATCATACCAGTCAACGATTCAACTTTGCACTACTGGCCAAAGAGAACTTATAGTCACGATCATACCAATAATCTACCCATCTTTACACTCAAGTCAAAGAGAAATTTCTTCACCAGGATTATAAAAATATTATATATGATAATAAAAACAAAATGATCAAAACAAGGATTTAATTTCAAGAGTAAGATTCATAAATCAACGATAATTTGGTCAGAAAAATAAACCAATTTTGTCATGAATAGTATCCCGTAAATAGTAACTCGTGAATAGTAATTTATAAATAGTAACCCCGACATGAAAAAGATAGAAATTCCACAATAAAATCTATACCAATATTTCGGTATAATGATATTGAAAGAATAACATCATTATGAAGAAAATAACATCCCTTACTATCCCTTACAATTCCCTACCTCTAAATAACAGTACTTCTGATCAGAATATCGGTATAAGGCTGAAGGAAACTTGCACATATAAATAGAAACTCACAAAATATCTAAATACTCACAAAATACGCTCGATAATATAGAGAGAGAAAGAGAGAAAGCTTATGTTTCTGGTGTGATTTTCAATTCTAACTTAGCCCTCTATTTATAGGAAAATGTTAGAACGCCGAAGCAGACTTGACCTGCTACCTGATGGCTTTACCTGCTACTATTGTCACCCACCATATTTGAAATAAAATTCAGCATATTTCTTCACCAACCACAAGTGGGGCCCACTCAATTCTAGATTTTTCCACCAAAATCATTTATAAACCTAATTTCTGAATCAGTCACCTCTTAAAATTCATAATAAATTATAAGTTCATTTTTAACGGTTCAAAATTTGTGGACATATACTCAACTTATATATGTATAACATATCTAAAAATCACAACGATCCAACGGTCAGATTAAAAATTATAACTCACGCAATATATCTCAAGAACAATGATTTAATTTTTTTTAATACCTCCATTCCGACAAAAATACCTCAACATTAATTCCTTCAATTATATCCACATAAAATAAATATATCCATAAATTATATCCACATAAAATAAATATTTCCTTATTATATAAATCAATAATTAATTATTCATAAATAATATTACAGAATCACAATTATGACAACCAGACCGTTCCCAAGAAAGAGGGGCTTCGATAAGGATTTATCCTTCTTGGCCAAGCAATTAGGTGATCAAACCTCTCCTTGATGTAACTTTCTAGACATTGCCAATAATGCTATCTCATAATATTATTCAAATAATATGAATTATTGATCCGATAATGGGAAATCATGTGCGATGACAATTATTGAAACATCAATAATATAAAATATCAACGTAGTAATTATTGAACCAATAAAATAAAATATTGAATAAAGAATTATCGTAATAATTATTGAGTAGTGCCTTCTTTACGTAAGAATCAATAATTCAAAAAAATATGCATGCAATCGGTGTGCTAATAATGCTGACGCGCAGTATTACTATATTTTAACCAACGGGTATTCCAACAAAAGTTGTTAATAAAGAATAACTACGTAGTTATTTATAAAAACTCAAACTTGTCATTTTCTTCATCGACAGCTTATTACATTATGGGGCCCACAAATGATCAAGGCTGTCGTCAGATTTAATATTTTTGACATGCGAAGAATATTCCACGACCAAACGAATATTCCCCGACAACAATGAGTATTTTATAACCACTTGCATATTTTGAAAAATTTTATATATTACCCTTAACTTTAACCTTTTATCAATTTAACCATTTACTGAATAGTAATTATAAAAAAAATTGACTTTTATTTCATAAAATTCGGGGTCTTACAATAGTACTCCGTGAATAGTATCCTGTGAATAGTATTTCGGGAATAATACCTCGTGAATAGTACCCCGGCACGAAAAGTGTTCCAAATACCCGAGTGAATAATATTCTAGTAAATAATAATTGGGTGAATAGTAACCCGTGAATAGTAACTCGTGAATAGTACTCCGGCACGAAAAGTGTCCCGAATACCCAGTGAATAATATTCGAGTGAATAATAACTGGATGAATAGTAACCCATAAATAGTAATTCATGAATATTACTCCATGAATAGTACTCATAATAGGAACATACAAAAGAAAACAATATTCCATGACGAGTACAAAAGAAATGATATCTCATACGAGTATAATAGAATATAAGAAATTGCAAATGGATTTTCATCCGTCATGCGGTAATCCACGTAGACAGATCATTTCCACAATTTAATAAAGAATGAATACGAAGGGTCATTCACCATGCATGCGGTAGTCCGCGTAGATAGGTTATTCCAACAAAATAATAAAGAATGAATACGAAGGGTCATTCACCATGCATCTTGTAGTCGCGTGAGATGAGTTATTCCAGCGTAATAATAAAGAATGGAATAATGAAGAATTTCACCTGCATACAGGTCCAGACAAAAGCGAAAGTTATTCCAACAAAATAATAAAGAATGGAATAACATAAGAATTTTACCATGCATACGGTAGTCCGCATAGACAGGTTATTCCAACAGAATAATAAAGAATGGAATAACAGAAGAATTTCACCATGCATACGGTAGTCCACGTAGACAGGTTATTCCAACAGAATAATAAAGAATAGAATAACAACCCTTATGAGAATTGAAAGAAAATAACTCTCTTCATGAATACGAAAGAAATAATACCCTTTACGAATATTAAACGAAAATAATAATCATACGAATACGAAAAATAATTTCTCTTTAGAATATGAAATAAATAATACCCCTTACGAATATTAAACGAAAATAATATTCATACGAATATGAAAAATAATTTCTCTTCAGAATATGAAATAAATAATACCTCTTACCTCAGAAGAAGACTGGATACTGGAATAGTGAAGTAGTAGACTTCTCTTCTTATTTCTCTCTATAGTTTCTCTCTCTATAATTGCTCTTGTGAGTCTTAGTGAATTGATGAGAATAAAAGAAGAATTAACTTCTATTTATAGAAAAATATAGTTTCGATAATTGCATGTTTTGGGGCTCGAAATATTACAGTACAATACCTTCATCTTTTCCTTCATTTTTAATTTAGTCCTGCAAGTATTATCAAACTTGCACCACCTCCCCTAATAGTACATCATGTGAATCAATAGTACAATCATGTGAATCAATAGTTCTATACATGTGAAAAAAATAATTACAGTATAGTACCTTCATCTATACCTTCATTTTTAATTTAGTCATGCAAGTATTATCAATCTTGCACCACCTCCCCTAATAGTACATTCATGTGAATCAATAGTATACACATGTGAATAAATAGTTATAAGCATGTGAATTAATAGCAATTAATTACTCATTTATCCGATTAATTACCCGATTGGTCAATATAACCTCCAGACATCAATTATTATCGGAATAGATGTCGATTTCTATTAACACTAATAATTTCAACACAATGGAAATATCAATTTCATCTTTAATCAACACGAACTTATTCATCATTAATATTATAACTCACAATATTTAACAACCAGATCATTCCCTGAAAAGAGGGGGATTTCCGATAATGATTTCTCCCTATTGACGCGCAATTAGGTGACCAAACCTCTCATCGACAGAACTTTCTAGACATCGTTAATTTTACAAATAATAATATAAATAACTTTTTCGTCTCAATTATTAATTTAATAATAATAAATATTATACAAATGATACTGTGATAATAATTGAATCAATAATATGAGAGATATTATACAGCAATTACTGTAGCAATAATTGAGTATAACTGTGTGACTTCTCACATAAGCATCAATAATCAATACTGTAAGACCCCAACTTTTTGAATAAAGATTAAATTTTCTCGAAATATATTTTTGAATATTATGGTGTGGATTTGATATAATGTTATAGTTGTGGGTAATATTTACAAATTTTATAAAGTACGCAAGTTGTTATATAATATTCAATTGGTCGGGGAATATTCGTTTTAATAGAGAATATTCGTACAACGGCACAATCATTGGTAGACCCCCACAACGGAATTATTGTCGGATTTAGAAAACGACAAAAATACTTTATGAAAATAACGGCGGAAGTTTTATCGTTAACTGTTGAACTACGGTAGAAAAAAATCTGATGTCTACGCGTGGTTGCATAGTAGCACACGGTATTGATTATTGATGCTTACGTGAGAAGTCACTCAGTTATACTCAATTATTGCTACAGTAATTGCTGCATCATATCTCTCATATTATTGATTCGATTATTGTCATAGTATCATCTACATAATATGTTATTTTATTAAATCAATAATTGAGACGACAAAGTTATTCATATTATTAAATTGCAATATTTACAATGTCTAGAAGTTCTGTCAAGGAGAGGTTTGGTCACCTAATTACGCGCCAATAAGGAGAAATCCTTATTGGAAAGCCCCTCTTCTTGGGAACGACACGATTGATAAATATTGTGAGTTATAATATTAATGATGAATGTTATTAAAATTATAGTTGTGTAGAAGTTGAATTTGGAGACGGCGGACGTGATATTTGAGTCGGAACGATGAAATTAGTAAAATAGTCTATAAACACAAAATTTTCCTAATTCACTATTTGGTCAAAAGTCAATGATTGACTTTTTTTGAGAAAAGTCAAACTTTGAAATTTCAAAATTTTTATTTTTGATAAAAATGGTTTCATTGTGTAGGAATTATTTGTGTTAGTGAAAATCGACAATTATTTCGATAATAATTGATGTCTGGAGGTTCTATTAACCAATCGAAGTATTTAAGCTGGATAAATGAGCAATTGATTGCTATTATTTCACATGATTATAACTATTTGTTCACATGTGTATACTATTATTTCACATTCTTGTTACTATTGGGAAGTTGGTGCAAGATTGATAATACTTGTATGACTAAGTTAAAATGGAGGTACTATATCTAATTGTGATTTTCACATGTTCAGAACTATTGATTCATATAATTTACTATTGAATCACATTATTTACTATTAGGGGAGGTGGTGCAAGTTTGATAATACTTCCATGACTAAATTAAAAATAAAGGAAAAGTTGGAGGTATTATCTTTGAAATTTTTCGAGCCCCAAAACGCAATTATCGAAACTATATTTTTCTATAAATAAGCTCATTCTTCCTTCATTTCTCACCTATTCACAAAAGCTTTAGAGCGATTATTATAGAGAGAAATTATAGAAAGAAGAAGAGAAGTCTGCTACCTCACTATTCCGAGATCCAGCTTTTTCTAAAGGTAGGGAGTATTATTTCTTTCTTATCCGTGAAGAGAACTTCGTTATTCCATTCTTTATTATTATATTGGAATAACTCAGATACGCTGAGCTACCCTATACTTGGTGAAATTCTTCTATTATTCCATTCTTTATCATTCATTTGGAACATCCATGCATGCGTTTACTTGGGACTGGTTCCATTATTTATCATTCGTTGGAACATCACATGCATGCGTTCTCACGCCGAACCCGATTCCGTCTTGATTATTACATTTGGAACATCCATGCCTCAGACGTTTTACGCCGGACTCGATTCCGTCTTTATTATTACATTCGAATGGAATATCACATGCATGCTTTTTCGTGGGGACGATTCCGTCTTTATTATTACATTGGAATATCCTATCGTATGCGTTTTCTGGGACTTGATTCAGATTATTTATTATTACGTTGTAATAATGCACTGTTGGCGATCTATCGCATGCCGGTGATTTCTTTTGTTATTTCATTCCTTATTATACTCGGTTGGTTAAAGTTTTGACTTTATACTCCATGAAATTAGTGGAATATCCTTGGTATTTGTGCTTCATTCGAAGATCTTTTCATGGAAATATTCTTACGAGCATTCTTGAATTTTACTCCACAAAGAAGTATCATGTTGACAATTTGGACGTTATTGGTTCTGGATAAATTAATTCTTGAACTTGTTTTATTGAATTCTTATATCATTGTCATCATCCTCATGTTTATATTTTGTTGAAAGTCATATGTGCCCTATAGTGCATAGATGGACTTGGTATGATTATGACCGAGGATTATTCGATTGTAATCATGGTAGTAATGTTACAAATGATGTGGTAAAAGTCCTCATTGGCCCGTAGTGAATTGATGGACAGGTTGTTGGCATGATCATGACCATTATTGAATACACAAATATTCTTGGCCCGTAGTGCATGGATAATTGTGGTCGTGATACTAAAGAATATCCTTGGTCGTAGTGAGGGGTGATTCGATGATGTGGATTATTTATTGTTTGAGTCCCAATGATAAAAGTGATGAAAACCTTCTAAATCATAAAAGATAGTAGATTTTATTCTCTACTTGACTCTTTTAATGCATTGCTTGTTCATCATGCAGATTAAACTTGATGGTTGTTATATTGTATCAGTTTAACACTATTGAAGGCTAACGATAATATATTCTGCATTATCTTAGTCATAATATTTCCTCTTTGGGCTAGTTGAGCTCACCCTTTTACTTTCATTGCTCTCTTTAGGAAATGAGAGCGTAGCGAGGACTAGTCGGGAAAGCGAGTGAGCGGGCGGATGATAGCATTAGTAGTCCTCACTATTACGTGAAATAGTGTGATAATAATTGTAATGAGGACTCCTTTTGAGTTTGTATAATCTCTAGTAGACAATATTTGTATTCAAACTCACAGCTTATGTTTTGTCGTATTGTACACGACAGTTGTATAATTAAGTTGTATTTGTATTATGTACCATGTATTTGACGACTTAGAATAGGTGATGTATACCTATTTTGGGGCGTCACGCGGTTAATATCAAAGCTTAGGGATATGATCCACAGCTAAGATGTGAGACTAGAACTAGGAGGGGAGAGACGGGGAATTCCTTTGCTAGTATGACCTACCTAAGTTTATTTGGTATTTAATTGGTTGGTCAAAGTATATGGATAATATGTTGCATGTCAATTAACCCTTATTTTGTGGCAGTATTTGAAAATGGCATCCGAGAATATTGAGAATAGCAATGGAGCACAAGAAATCGTTGAGTCTCCACAGATCAACAATCAATATAATGTGCATTAGGAAGGTGACAATCCTCATGCAAACAACAACACTGACCAAATGATGAACGATGGAATGTTCAGAGGCTTTATGCAATTCATGCAACATCAAAGGAGAGCGGCTCTCATCCAAAATGTAGGTAGAACACTTTGGAAACTCTCGGACGATTCTGCTAAGCAGTTCAAGGAGTTGGGACCACCGGAGTTTATTGGAGAGCCAAAAACACTTAAGGCTGAAGAATGGATAAAGCAGATCACCAAGATATTTGATGTCTTGGGATGCTTCGAGGAGCAAAAGGTTCCCTTCGCCACCTTCATGTTGCGTGAAGCGGAGTTCTTGGTGGGAATCGTAAAATATACCTGACTGGCCACTCAAGATGTCTTGGGAGAAGTTCCAAGAGCTTTTCAACGACAAGTATTTTCCCGAAAGTATTCGTCACATGAAAGAGGTGGAGTTTATCAAGTTGGAACAAAACAATATGACTCTGTCGCAATACGAGGCTAAATTTGCGGAGTTATCCCGGTTTGCATCCCATTTGGTTGATAATGAGGAAGCGAATGACCGAATGTTTTAAGAGGTTTGAAATCGGAGATCGACAATATCTTATTTCTCATAAAGCGTGTTTGTATTCAGGATGTTGTAAATAGGGCTCGGTTGTTGGAGCGCAATAACGAGTCAACGCAACAAAGAGAAAGAAAAGCGGTAATGAGAATGAAAATACCGGTGGTAATGAGTCATTGAGCGGTGACAACAAACGTGGAGGAATCAACATGCCGCGAAATGGTAACCACTTGGTGATAATCATAGCCAAGACAATAAAATGGACATTTCAAGAAAAGGAGATTCCTGATGATGGAAAGAGCGTCAAGACCTGAGACCCGTTGTTAAGGAAGGAGAACGACCACCTCATCATATGCTTCAAATGCGGAGGGGGAGGACACATCGGTCAAACTTCGCGATGTCGTCCAAAGCATGTTATAATTGTGGAAGAGAAGGTCACTTAGCTCAATTTTGTCGTTCAATCAAAGACAAATTCAGCTAGGATGGAGGCACCAAAGGTCAGTCCCGAAAAGTCAAAGCCAGTAGTGTAAGGAGAGAGCGTTTGTTGTGACCTCCCGGAAAAGTAAGGAACCCGACGAGGTTATCACGGGTAAGCTTATCATAAACTCTAGTGAAGTCTATACCTTATTTGATACCGGTTCTACCCATTCTTTTATTTCTCCTACTTGCGCTCAACGTTGAAATTTGACTCCGGAGAAATTAGACTTTGACTTATCTGTTGAAACTCCATTAGGAGAAACCTTCATTACATCCACTGTTTATAAGTCTTGTTTGATTCAAATCGGTAACCGCACGTTACCTATCGATCTTATCTCCTTAAAAATACTTGAATTTGACGTGATTCTAGGGATTGCTTGGTTAACTACTCATCATGCTAAAATTGATTATTTTCGTAAGGTTGTTAGCTTTCATATTCCTAATAAACCTATTATGCGAATTCAAGCGACAAAACCATTAAAATCAATCACGGTCATCTCAAGCCATAAAGTTATTCGTTTATTGAAAAATGGATGTCAAGCTTTCTTAGCTCATGTCACGGATTTAAACAAAAATACGCCAGATTTGAAGGATATTTCTATTGTTAATAAATTTCCTGACGTATTCCCTGAAGAACTTCTGGCCTACCCCAGGCGTGAAGTTGAATTTTGTATCGACCTTGAACCCGGTACAAAACCCATTTCCAAATCCCATATCGAATGGCTCTATTGAACTTCGAGGAGTTAAAGACCCAATTGCGAGGAATTATTAGACATTGGTTTCATTCGTCTAAGACGTCTCCTTGGGGTGCTCTCCATTACTATTCGTGAAGAAGAAAGATGGGAGTATGCGACTTTGTATTGATTATCGGGAGTTGAATCATGTCACCATCAAAATAGGTACCCATTGCCACGTATTGATGACTGTTTGATCGATTACAAGGAGCACAATTTTTTCAAAGATCGATCTTTGTTACCGGATATCATCACCTAAAGGTTAAAAGCGAGGATATTCCAAAGGCGCCTTCGAGAACTTCGATGCAGGGCATTATGAATTCTTAGTCATGTCTTTTGGATTGACTAATGCTCATCTCGCCTTCATGGATATGATGAACCGAGTATTCAAAGAATATTTGGATCACTTTGTGGTCGTCTTTATTGATGACATCCTTATTTATTCCAAAAGCCGTGAAGATCATGAAAGCAACACTTGAGGTCGATACTCTAAAAGCTTCGTGAATATAAGCTTTATGCCAAGTTAAAGAAATGCGAGTTCGGCGAGGAAGTAGCATTCCTTGGGCACGTAGTATCAAGTCATGGAATATCCATTGACGAAAAAGATTGAAGCTATTCAAAAATTTGGGAGCAACCCAAATCGATGATCAAGACGTAGCTTTCTCGGTTTATTTGGTTATTATCGGAGATTCGTGGAAGGCTTTTCTCGAATCACTACTCCATTAACTCAGCTGACTCAGAAAGATACAAAGTTCGGTTGGAGCAAGGAATGTGAGAAGAGTTTTCAAGAACTCAAAAGGAGACTCATTTATTTTTTGTTACGACAATACCATCTAGTTCGGAGGATTTGTCATCTCGATGATTCTTGCAAGCAAAGGTTAGGATGTATTCTCATGTAACATGGGAAATTCATAGCCTATGCCTCAAGACAAAAGAGTTATGCTGATCTTCATCGAAAAGACGTGGAATTCGATATTGGAGATCATGTGTTATTACGTGTTGCTCCATGGAAGGGAGTTACGAGATTTGGAAAGAGAGGAGAGCTCAACCCTCGATTCATTGGCCCATTTTTAATCCTCGACCGAGTAGGAATTGTGGCCTATAGACTTGCGTTACCGCCAAGTATGTCTCGTGTTCATAACGTTTTTCATATATCCATGTTACGTAAATATGTGAAAGACCCGGAACACATTATTGAGTTAGAACCGGACGAAATAGAGGAAGATTTAACGTATGAAGAGGTTCCTGTTAAAATCTTGGATAAGAAGGAACATATTCTACGCTCCAAGGTTATACCTCAAGTCAAAGTTTTATGGAGAAACCACGATGTGGAAGAAATGACCTGGGAGTTAGAATCTGAGATGAAATCAAGATATCCTTACCTCTTCGACATACCAGGTACGCACCCTAATGTCGAGGATGAAATTTCATAAGAAGGGGAGGATGTAAGACCCCAATTTTTTGAATAAATATTAAATTTTCTCGAAATATATTTTTGAATATTATGGTGTGGATTTGATATAATGTTATAGTTGTGGATAATATTTATAAATTTTGCAAAGTACGCAAGTTGTTATATAATATTCGATTGGTTGGGAATATTCATTTTAACAGGGAATATTAAATGCAATGGCACAATCATTGGTGGACCCCACAACGGAATTATTATCGGATTGAGAAAGCGACAAAAATACTTTATGAAAATAACGGCGGAAGTTTTCTGAATTAAGCTGTTGAACTACCCAGTAGTAAAATACGATGAATCTGGCGTGGGTTGCATAGTAGTTAATACGGTATTGATTATTGATGCTTACGTGAGAAGTCACTTTCGGTTATACTCAATTATTGCTACTGAGAATTGATGCATCATATCTCTCATATTATTGATTCGATTATTGTCATAGTATCATCTGCATAATATGTTATTTTATTAAATCAATAATTGAGGCGACAAAGTTATTCTTATTATTAAATTACAACATTTACAATGTCTAGAAGTTACATCGAGGAGAGGTTTGGTCACCTAATTGCGGCATGATAAGGAGAAATCCTTATTGGAAAGCCCCTCTTCACAGGAACGATTTGGTTGATAAATATTGTGAGTTATAATATTAATGATGAATGTTATTAAAATTGTAGTTGTGTGCGGAGTTGAATTTGGAGACGCGGACGTGATATTTGAGTCCGGAACAATGAAATTAGTAAAAATAGTCTATAAACACAAAATTTTCCGGAATTCACTATTTGGTCAAAAAGTCAACAGTTGACTTTTTCGGGAAAAGTCAAACTTCGAAATTTCAAAATTTATATTTTTGATAAAAATGGTTTCATTGTGTTGGAATTATTTGTGTTAGTGAAAATCGACAATTATTTCGATAATAATTGATGTCTGGAGGTTATATTGACCAATCGGGTATTTAACCGGAAATGAGCAATTGATTGCTATTATTTCACATAATTATAACTATTTGTTCACATTCTTGTTACTATTAGGGGAGTTGGTGCAAGATTGATAATACTTGCATGACTAAGTTAAAAATGGAGGTATAGATGGAGGTACTATACTGTAATTCGTATTTTCACATGTCTAGAACTATTGATTCACATAATTTACTATTGAATAACATTATTTACTATTAGGGAAGGTGGTGTAAGTTTGATAATACTTCCATGACTAAATTAAAAATAAAGGAAAAGTTGGAGGTATTGTACTGAAATTTTTCGAGCCCCAAAACGTGCAATTATTGAAACTATATTTTTCTATAAATAGAAGCTCATTCTTCCTTCATTTCTCACCAATTCACAAAAGCTTTAGAGCGATTATTATAGAGAGAAATTATAGAAAGAAGAAGAGAAGTCTGCTACCTCATTATTCCAGTATCCAATTTTTCTAAAGGTAGGGAGAATTATTTCTTTCTTATCCATGAAGAGAACTTTTGTTATTCCATTCTTTATTATTCTATTGGAATAACTCAGTATAAAGTGGCTACCCTATACTTGGTGAAATTCTTACATTATTTCATTCTTTATCATTACATTGGAACATCCTGTTTTGTGCGTTTCTGTTATTATGGTTCTATTATTTATCATTCTGTTGGAACATCCATGCATGTGTTCTACGTGGGACTGGTTCCGTCTTTATTATTACATTGGAACATCACATCATGCGTTCTACTTGGGACTGGTTAAAATCTTTATTATCTCGTTGGAATATCATGTATGCATGCGTTTTATCTGGGAACACGATTCCGTCTTTTTATTATTACATTGGAATATCACATGCATGCATTTCTGTGGGACCGATTAAAAGTCTTTATTATTACATTGGAATATTCTATATGTGTGTGTTTCTGTGGGACCTAATTCCGTTATTTATTATTACATTGGAATAACACATGCATAAGGATTCTATCGCATGCTTGGTGATTTCTTTTGTTATTCCATTCCTTATTATACTCGGTTGGTTAAAGTTTTGACTTCTATACTCCATGAAATTAGTGGAATATCATTGGTATTTCGCTTTCATTCAAGATCTTTTCATGGAAATATTCTTACGAGTATTTTTGAATTTTACTCTACAAAGCAAATATCATGTTGACAATTTGGACGTTATTAGTTCTGGATAAATTAATTCTTGAACTTGTTTTATTGAATTCTTATATCATTGTCATCATCCTCATGTTTATATTTTGTTGAAAGTCATACGTGGCTTATAGTAGTGTAGATGGACTTGGTATGATTATGACCGAGGATTATTCGGTGTAATCATGACCGTAATGTTACAAATGATGTGGTAAAAGTCCTCATTGGCCCGTAGTGCATTGATGGACAGTTGTTGGCATGATCATGACCATTATTGAATACACATATATTTTTGGCCCGTAGTGCATGCATAATTGTGGTCGTGATACTAAAGAATATCCTTGGCCATAGTGCAGGGGTGATTCGATGATGTGGATTATTTATTAATGTAAGACCCCGAATTTTATGAAATAAAAGTATTCAATTTTTCTTTATATTACAATTCAGTAAATGGTTAAATTGATAAAAGGTTAAAGTTAAGGGTGATATATGAATTTTTTTCAAAATAAGCAAGTGGTTATAAAATACTCATTTTTGTCGGGGAATATTCCTTTGGTCGTGAAATATTCTTCCTGTCAGGGAATATTCATACGACGGCGTAGTGACCTTTGTGGGCCCCATATGAGAATAAGCGCCGGATGAAGAAAATGACAAATTAAAATTTTTATAAATAACGACGTAATTATTCACAATTAACATTGTTGGAATACATTGGGTAAAGTAAAATGTCTGGCGTTGTTCAGCGATGGCATACGGTATTACATGCAGTATTTTGAATTATTGATTCTTACGTGAAGAAGGCCTTTACTCAATAATTGTTATAGTAATTCTTTATTCAATATTTTATTTTGATTCAATAATTGTTGCGTTGATATTTTATATTATTGTTGTTTTAATAATTGTCTTCGCATAAAGTATTTTCCATTATCAAATCAATAATTCATATTATTTGAATAATAATATTAGATGGCATTATTGGCAATGTCTAGAAAGTTACATGTACAGGAGAGGTTTGGTCACCTAATTGCTTTTGATGGTAAGGAGAAATTCTTATTGGAAAGCCCCTGCTCACAGGGCGATGCAGTTGTCATTATTGTGATTTTGTAATATTATTTGTGAATAATTGATTATTAATATATATGATGAGGAAAATATTAATTTTATGTGGATATAGATGGAGAAAATTTTAAAAGTGACAATTGTTGAAAATCGATATTTTATCTTTTATGATAAAATAATATTTTATTATATTATTATAATATAATAGTGATGATATTTTTACAATGAATGTGGGATATATGAGTATATGAGGAGGAAGAGTATTTTTGTAGCAAAAGTTATTTAAAACATGTTAAACATGTCTGTGGGCCCATTTCTTGACTGAAATTTGATTATAGCCCGTAAAATCGTCCATTTATGGATTTCGGTCAATTTTTGTTTGGAATTTGGAAAAACTTTCTTACGTAAAGTTGTAGAGAATTGAATTTCCTATAAAAATGCTGAGATTCAATTTTACGATAAAGGGTTATTTATTATAAATTATTGATGTTAGGGATTAATTGATTATCATTTTTGGAAGTTTTAAATATTTTTTGTTAGAAAAACGTTTTTTATTATTGGCCCATGTGTTGTTAGATCTTTGAAATTGAAGTCAAGTCAGTTGCATAGGAATTTAATATATATATATATATTAATATTTTATTAAATTTTACGCTTTGGTGTTCTAAGCATTTTCCTATAAATAGGGTGCTTAGGTTAGAATTGAAAATCACACGAAACTCTGATTTTCTCTCTATAATATCGGCGTATTTTTGTGAGTATTTTAGTACTTGAGTATTGCTATACGATTGCAAGTTCTTTTAGCACTATATCCGATATTCGATCGGAAGTATTATTCTTTTACGAGGTAAGGAGGTTATTTTCTTCTAAAATGATATTATTTCTTCAATATCATTATGCGAGAATGTTGGTTGGAAATTTTTATCAAATTTGGAACTTTTTCATGTCGAGTTATTATTTATGAGTTCTTATTCATGAGTTACTATTTACGAGTTCTTATTCATGAGTTCTTATTCACGAAGTCTTATTCACGAAACGTGATGATGTTTTTTGTGAAATTTCTATCTTTTGGTGTCTGAGTTACTTATTCACGTAACGACAATATTCACGAATACGAAGACTATTCAATTAGAAAAATGAAATTTCTTTTTTTGTCCAAAATATCTATTCTGGATACTATCTTTGATTGGATCTATGTTTTGGTCTTCATTCTTGAATTTTACTCCACTCTGGTTATTTATGAAGTATTTTTGAACGGGAATTGTTTAAAGTACGAATTCTTAATATTTGTTCTTTTGTTTCCTTTGGATTCGTTTTCTTTAAAATATTTTTCATCATCCTCGAGTCCTAAATGATGATATAAATTGAATATCTTTGGCACGTAGTGCAAAGATGAATGATTTCGATGAATATCTTTGGCTCGTAGTGCAAAGATGAGCAGTGTTTAGATGAACATGACCAACTGATAAATATCTTTGGCCTGTAGTGCAAAGATGACTTGTTGATGAATATCTTTGGGCTGTAGTGCAAAGATGACTTGTTGATGAATATCTTTGGCCGTAGTGCAAAGATGAATTTATTAGTAGGATTATGAACATAAACTGTGATTTGGTATAACCATAATCTTTGATGTTTCAGGTGATAAAAATTATCTTTGTCCTGGATGAGAAAAAGAATTTAGAACTACAATTACGATTATGAGTTATACATGTGATTGTGGACAGGAATTGTTGATTGATATTACAGGGATAAAACATTGGTGGACTTTTAACATGGAGAAGATAATAGACTTTATAGTCTATTTGACTCTTCTAATGGATTGCTCATTCCGCTGCAACTATGGTTGAAAAGTTTTATCATCTACAATATGTTCTAAATCTCTGATTTATTACTGTTGAAGGCTATTGATAATTTATTTATCTTTAGTCATGATATTCTTTACTGAGCTAGTTGTACTCACCCTTTTGCTTTACGATTCCTTTCAGGTAATAAAAGTGTAGTTGGGTCGAGCGGGGGATAACAAGGGAATAGAACGGTGGTCTATAGATGTTGAGGGTGAGGTGAATTTAACTTGGAAGGGTGTTTTGCCACTATCATACAAGATGTCTAATTACATACAACCTCGTGTCATCATAAGGCGGGGTTGTGCTCATCCACTTCTTTGAGTATATTTACAAGCACTACCTATATAATCTTGGTGTTTGTTTGGAGTTTAATTCCCAATTAGAGGCAAGTGGAGATAATGATATGTCGAGAAGACTCATCATTGGGAAGAATATGATAGTAATCTTCTCGTTTTTCTTTGGGGTCTATTGGGTCAACCAAGGATAATTCTGTGGCCATATGATATCTACCATAACCTAAAAGCATGGCCTCCCATGTACGAGGGTTTCCTTGAGCACTTCCCAAAGATTCTAATTTCTAAAACAGTTTTTGACTATACCTTTATGTAAGGTGTCATTATGACGTGCTACAGTTGGTATATATTTGTATCCAAACTCACAGCATATGTGTTGTTATATTTTGCACGACAATTGTTGTAATAAAGTTGTAGTTGTTTTCCGTACCATGTATTTGGCGACTCAGAATGGGTTGGATGGAATGGACCTATTTTGGGGTCGTTACATTTGGTATCAGAGCCATAAGTAAAGAGCCTCGAGCCTCTATCTGGTGACTTCCTATTGATGGGGGATGTACCGAAGCCAGACTCTCCGTAGGGGACGCCGTTCTGCGGTGGCAAACTGATAGGTATCACTGTGAGGTGCTGTCCACGGTTGGGACATGAGTCACATTTGGTATCAGAGCTTAGGGATACGATCTCTGGCGGAGATCAGGATTAGAACTAGGAGGGGAGAGATGAGTAAATCCTTCGCTAGTGTGTCCTACCTAAGCTTAATTGTTGGTCAGTCATAATATACGGATATTATGTGATATGTTAATTTGCTTAATTAACCCTTGTTTTATGGTAGTTTTGAGAATGGCGGTGAGAATGCTAACAATGGAGTGAATGAGCGTGGGGATACCTCTAATCACTAACCATGATAATGTGATGTCGACGAAGAAGGAATTAGAGATATCCATGTGGTGAGTGAAGAATTGATAGTTGCACCCTTTGAGATAGTCGCAGAGGTAACAATTTGAGAGTGAGGCGAGAAAAGGAAGAAGAGGTACACGAGGAGAGTTTATTAGAGGTATTATATGATCAAAATATAGAATTTCAAAATCGTATTCATGAGTTAGAAGAAGAAAGTGAAGAACGACAGACGGTCGTGGAGCAAAAGGATGCAACAATTCAAGCTTGTGTTACCCGATATGTGATGCTTGAACTGAAGCATTCTTTGGCAGAGTATAAGATGATAAAGATGGAATCTGAGGTGAAAGAAGGAAAAAGCGAACAAGTGAGAATAAGTGATGATCGTATGGGCAAAAGTCGCACGACACGTGGATATTGTGGAAAGAGATGTCCAGATCTAAGAAGGCTAAAATAGATGATATGAATTTCTCTTTTGGAAAGCAATTGGGAGAACCCAACATCGAGTTTTGAATTACCACATCAGGAAGCGGTCAACTGAATTCGATATGGATCGAAGATTGATGATTCGAGATCATGAATCGAGAACGACGAGGCGATTGAGGAGGAATATGCCTATAGAAAAGTATATTCCAACGGTAGTGATGACGCCAAATGCTGCCCCAGACAAGTCAAAGCCGAGTAGTTCGAGGGATAGCGGTTGTCATGACTTCCCAACAAATGAGGAACCCAAATGAAGTTATCACGGGAGATGAGCAATGGAGAAATCATGATGACCCGGGAGATAGAATCTGAAATGAAAGCAAGGTATTCTCAACTTTTCGAAATACCAGGTACGTAAATTTCGGGGACAAAATTTCATAAGGAGGGGAGATTGTAAGACCCCAAATTTTATGAAATAAAAGTATTCAATTTTTCTTATAATTACAATTTAGTAAATGGTTAAATTGATAAAAGGTTAAAGTTAAGGGTGATATATGAATTTTTTTCAAAATAAGCAAGTGGTTATAAAATACTCATTTTTGTTGGGGAATATTCGTTTGGTCGTGAAATATTCTTCCTGTCGGGGAATATTCATACGACGGCGCAGCCTTTTGTGGGCTCTATAACAGAATAAGTGTCGGATGAAGAAAATGACAAATTAAAGTTTTTATAAATAACGGCGTAATTATTCTGAATTAACATCTTTGTTGGAATACCCGGTGGGTAAAGTAAAAATGTCTGGCGTTGTTCAGTATAAGAAGACACGTGTGTGACGCCCCAAAATAGGTCCATTCCATCCAACCCATTACGAAGTCGCCAAATACATGGTATGCGAAATAACTACAACTTTATTAATACAACATAAAAGCGTGAATTTAAATACAAATATTGTCATCTAGACAATATCCACACTCAAATAAGTCCTCATTATAATTATTAATACACTATTTTACGTAATAGTGAGGACTACTAGAACAACTTCTAGAACCATCATTCCACGCTTTCGACTAGTACTCGCTACATTCTCGCCTCCCGGAAGAAAAATGGAACAACAAGGAAAAGGGTGAGCTAAACTAGCTCCAAGAAGAACATTATGACTAAGATAATATAGAACAAATTATCGTTAGTCCTTAATGAGGAAAAATCTAATAGAATACAATAGACAAACCGCTTTTAAATCAATCTTCGCAATGAAATAATAATTCATTAGAAGAGTTAAGTAGATAATGCAAACTACTATCTTCTATATATGAATTTAAAAGTTCATCGTCGATATTTTATCCTGTAACATCAATCAATATATATCCGGAATCAAATATTCATCTTTGCACTACTGTGCCAAAGATATTCATCGATTGGTCATGTTCATCTAAACACCTATTCATCTTTGCACTACGGCCAAAGATATTAATCGATCGGTATGATCATCTTAACACTTTGCTCATCTTTGCACTATGGGCCAAAGATATTCATCAAGAAATCATTCATCTTTGCACTATGTGCCAAAGATATTCAAGAATATCATCATTTAGGATTGAGGATGATGAAAAATATTTTAAAGAAAAGCGAATCCAAAGTGAAACAAAAGAACAAGTATTAAGGATTCGTACTTTTAAATAATTCAAGTTCAAAAAATACTTCATAAATAACATTGGAGTAAAATTCAAGAATGAAGATCAAAATATAGATCCAATCAAAGATAGGAATCATAAGAGACAATCTTGGACACGTAAAAAAAAATTTAATTTTTACGTGAATAAGTGTCGATTCGTGAATAATAGTGTCGTATACGTGAATAGTAACTCTCAGACCTCAAAAGATAGAAATTTCACAAAAAACATCATCACCCTTCGTGAATAGTACTTTCGTGAATAGTAATTTCGTGAATAGTAACTTATGAATAGTAACTCGTGAATAAGAACTCATGAATAATAACAACTCGACATGAAAAAGTTCCAAATTTGATAAAAAGTTCGAACAATATTTCGGCATAATGATATTGAAGAAGATAATATCATTTAAGAAGAAACAACATCCTTACCTCGGAAAGAATAATACTTACGATTTGGAATCTTTGGATATAGTCTTTGAAAGAACTCAGACCGTAGTATAGCAATACTCAAAGTACTAAAATACTCACAAATACGCTCGATATTATAGAGAGAGAAAGAGAGAGAAATCTTTAGTTTCTGGTGTGATTTTCAATTCTAACCTAAGTACCCTATTTATAGAAAAATGCTTAGAACACAAAAATAAAAAATTTAATAAAATATTAATATATATTATAAATTTCCTTAGCCCAACTTTGAAGATCTGAATTCAGATCATTTATAACACATGTGAGCCCACTAATTGCACAAAAAACGTCTTTCTCAAAATAATTAATTAAAACTCCCAAAAATCAATTATTCTAGAACTTAGGAACTTCAATAATTCATAATAAATAGCCCTTTTGTTAGAAAATTCGAATCTCGTGATTTTTTTATAGGAAATTCAATTCTCTACAACTTTGCAGAAGAAAGTTTTTCCAAAATCCAAACAGAAATTGACCAAAATCCACAAACGGACGATTTTACAGGCTATAATCAAATTTCAGTCAAGAAATGGGGTCCACCGACACACAAAATATGTGTTAATCATTTATTGCAACAAAAATACTCTTCCTCCTCATATACTCATATATCCCACATTCATTGTAAAAATATCATCATTATTCTATTATAATAATATAATAAAATATTATTTTATCAGAAAAGATAAAATATCAATTTTTAACAATTGTCACTTTAAAAATTTTCTCCATCTATATCCACATAAAATCAATATTTTCCTCATCATATAAATTAATAATTAATTATTCACAAATAATATTACAAAATCACGATCTTGCAACCGGTAGTTCTCAGAAAGAGGGCTTTCAATAAGAATTTCTCCTTCTTCAAGCCGCAATTAAGTGACCAAACCTTTCATTAGACAGAACTTTCTAGACATTGCCAATAATGTTTTCTAATAATATTATTCAGATAATATGAATTATTGCTTCGATAATGGAAAATACTATGTAGTGACAATTATTGAAACAACAGTAATATCAACGCAGTAATTATTGAATCAATAAAATAAAATACTGAACAGTAACAACTGTAACAATTATTGAGTAGTGCCTTCTTACGTAAGAATCAATAATTGGTACAATCTTTAATAATCTTCTGCATGACAACAACGCGACATTCGTGTGTTTTAACCATAAGGGTATTCCAACAAGATTATCTGGTAACAACTACGCGGTTATTTATAAACAACTTATACTTGTCGTTTTCTTCATCCAATCGCTTCAAGTTATGGGGCCCACATAAAATTTGCGTCATCGCATCGAATATTCCCTCGTACAAAGCAAAGAATATTCCACGACCAAACGAATATTCTCCGACAACAATGAGTATTTTATAACCACTTGCTTATTTAAAATATTTGCGCATTTTACCCATAACTAACCACATTAATCAAATCAACCCTTACTATTTCAAAATAATAAATAGAGAAAATTAAATCTTCATTTATGAGAAATGAAATATAAGCGTATGTCGGGTTTCAAACCTCTCAGAAACATCCGTGTCATATGTTCCTCATTCTCCACCAAATGAGGTACAAACCTGGATAACTCCGCGAACTTCGCCTCGTACTGGGACACCGTCATGTTGTTCTGTTCTAGTCTAATAAACTCCACTTCCTTCATATGACGAATACTTTCAGGAAATTACTTGTCATTGAACAGTTTCTAAAATGTTTCCCATGATATGCTGAGTGCGGATGGATGGGTACGCTTCACAGATTCCCACCAGTAATCTGTCTCGTTACGGAACATAAAGGTAGCGAATGAAACCTTCTGTTCTTCCGTGCATCCCAAGACATCGAATATCTTGGTAATTTGTTTAACCCACGTCTCCGCCTTAATTGGATCTGGTTTTCCCCGTGCGGTGGTCCCAACTCTTTGAGGCTGCTCATTTGTGACAAACCGTGCGTTGTTATCATTTCCACCTGTATTTTGAACACAAGTCTCCCTCGTCTGATTTTGCACGAACTGCAAAAAGCTTCTAAATATTCCGTCGTTCATCGTCTGGTCAGTGGTGTTGTTTACAGGAGGAACATTGTCGTCTTGTTACACGTTCTCCTGATTAGTGAGTAAAGGTGTCTCCACTGTCTCATTTACTCCACTGTTAACATTCTCAGCTGCCATTCTTAAATACTGCCATAAAACAAGGGTTAATTAAATAAATTAACATACCACATAATATCCCTATATACTGACCAACCAACAAATAAGCTTAGGTAGGACACACTAGCGAAGGATTTACTCGTCTCTCCCCTCCTAGTTCTATTCCCCGATCTCCGCCAGAGATCATATCCCTAAGCTCTGATACCAACTGTGACGCCCCCAAAATAGGTCCATTCCATCCAACCCATTCTGAGTCGCCAAAAATATGGTACAGAAACAACTACAACTTCATTAATACAATTGTCGTGCAAAATATGACAACACATAAACTGTGCGTTTAAATACAAATATTGTCTTCTAAACAATATCCACACTCAAATAAGTTCTCATTACAATTATTGATACACTATTTTAAAAAATAGTGAGGAATACTAAAACAACTGTCTTGAACCATTACTCCACACCCCGACTAGTTCGCTTATATTCTCGTCAAAGGGGTGATCATTCGATTATATAAGGCAATCGAAATGACTATTCGGTTATAACCAAAACCGAATTATCGATAAAACCACTATCCAGAACCAAGAATCAAATTTAGAACTAACTCGAGAATTCTGAATAATTACCGAATATACAATCTGGTAATTTGATAATAACCGAACCTATGCTCAAAATTAAAATTAAGAATAAAGCAACATCCAACATAAGCAAGTTAACGGTATTACGGATTTATAAGAATATGCCAAGTTAACAGATTACAAAGTAGCTTAAATACCTAATAAAGAACATGCCAAGTTGTCAACATACAACTATCAAGAAAAGCCAACAAATACAAAGAACAAATTAATCTGTTATAAATTAATCATCCAAAGAATTAAACAAATTAAACCAACAAGAAAAGAAGCAACAACATGACTCCATGAGATATCCCAGTTGACTTATCAACAAGCCAAACAAACAAGAACAAAGAACAAAGAACATGAAGAAGCCAACAACATGGTGTTTATTCATTTGAGATATCCCAACAACAAAGAATGCATAACAGAAGAGGCAACAAGCAAGCAAGCCCGAAAGAATCGCAGCTAACACAGATGAACAAAATAGTAAATGGATAGAAGTTGTGCTAATGATTTGAAGCTATCATGATAAGCTATTGTTCTTGATCAGAGATGTTTCAGATAACAACATCCACTTAACACAGTGCAATTGTGCTAATGATTACAACACCCACTTAACAAGAACTGCATCATCAGAAAGTATTAATCTTTTGATTCTTCAACAAACTATCAATTCCTATAATTTTTTGGTTCTTCATAACAGCCAGAATACGAGGAAATCCTCAAATGCAATTATGGAGTTCCTGGATGTTCGAAATACAAAACCATGGCATCAATCAAAAGCCAATAATTGTGATCAACGGGAATATAAAGAAGAAAACCTTAACCTATTGTCACTAAATTACAAAAATAAATAAATGTTGTGGGTAATAAAAAAATGATATGAACTGCATAACAAAATTAAAATGAGATTCATGGTATAATCAACATCAGTTGATATTAAGAACCAACAGGAACAATATACATAAGGAACAATATAAAATCTAGCCAAATAAGGAAAAAAGAAAAATATTCTTACGAGTGCATAAGCTATGGAAAAAGCTGGCTTCAAAGAATATATGGATAAAACATATCACAAGAAATTTATCTTTATCGAATCGATGAAATTTCACGGTTTTTTCTCAAAGCCTACAAACCCACAAATTCTCCCTTGACAAAAAAATCAAATTTCAAATCCCAAAAGATTCTCCTGGAATCTCAGAAAAGCTGGCACCGAGTTGGAAGCCCTTCAATTTTTTTGGACTTAGTACTAAAATTTCAAGATGAGGAAGTAACAAGAACTTAAAGTATCTCTAAAAATTACATATAGACAAAGAAAAGAGAGCAGAGCAAACAACCTCTGATGAATACCGGCGGATTGCAGCTTGTTCCATACAGAGCGAATTCGATATGGGTTTTCGGTGAGGGTCGAGACGAGAGCGAGGAGGCCACGAGACCGAGACGGGAGGCCGGGAGAAAGTGAGGTCATGGGGAGATTGAGACTCGAGAGTCGATCGACAAGGCAAAGAGTGAAGAGGTGAGGAGTGATCGAGATCTCAGATGGAAACAAGTAGCGGGTTAGGGGCTTAGGGCAAAATAGGGAGTGAAGTCTGAATAGAAATATAGAATAGAAGTTCAAGTTATTCGGATATTAGATAATATGAATAATAAATTAATAATTAATTTTTTTAAGTATTAAATTTCGGTTATTCGGGTATTTGAATAACTTGTTTTTGAGAATCGGAACCGAAACCGAATATTGAATAATAATTCAGATATAACCGAAATTCCCAAAAAAACCAAAAAAACGAAATAATTTGGTTAAAATAATTCGGTTCGGTTCGGTAATTCGATTTTATCCGTTTTTTGCTCACTCCTATTCTCGTCTCCTGAGAAGAAAAATGGAACAAAAAGGAAAAGGGTGAGCTCAATTAGCCCAATAAAGAATATTATGACTAAGATAATGTACAACAAATTATCCTTAGTCTTCAACAAGGAAAAATCTAATAGAATACAATAGACAACAAGTTTTAGATCAACAACTGCAGCAGAAACAACAATTCATTAGAAGAGTTAAGTAGAAAATGAAATCTACTATCATCTATGAATTTAAAAGTCCATCATCAATATTTTATCCCTGTAACATCAATCAATATACATCATAAATCAAATATTCATCTTTGCACTACAGGCCAAAGATATTCACCAGTTGGTCATGTTCATCTAAACACCTGTTCATCTTTGCACTACGGGCCAAAGATATTCATCATAAAATCATTCATCTTTGCACTACGAGCTAAAGATATTCAGTTATATCATCATTTAGGACTGAGGATGATGAAAAATATTTTAAAGAAAAAGAATCCAGTGAAATAAAAGAACAAGTATTAAGGATTCATACTTTAAATAACCCAAGTTCGAAAATACTTCATAAATAACCAGAGTGGAGTAAAATTCAAGAATGATCAAAACATAGATCCAATCAAAGATAGGAATCATAACAGACGATCTTGGACACAGAAAAGAAAATTTAATTTTTACGTGAATAAGTGTAAATGATTCGTGAATAGTGCAGTATATGTGAATAAGTGTCGTGTATACGTGAATAGTAACTCGACACCAAAAGATAGAAATTTCATAAAAATATCATCATGCTTCGTGAATAGTACTTCGTGAATAGTAATTCATGAATAGTAAATCGTGAATAGTAACTCATGAATAGTAACTCCGAGCATGAAAAGTTCCAAATTTGATAAAAATTCATACCAATATTTCGAAGATAATGATATTGAAGCAATAATATCATTTACGAAGAAAATAACATCCCTTACCTCAAAAGGATAGTATACATTTGGAATCTTTGGATATAGTCTTTGAAAGAACTTGCACCAGATATAGCAATACTCAAAGTACTAAAATACTCACAAAAATTAAGCTCGATATATAGAGAGAAAGAGAGAGAAATCTTTAGTTTACGGTGTGATTTTCAATTCTAACCTAAGCACCCTATTTATAGGAAATTGTTTGGAACACTAAAAGTAGTAAAATTTAATATAATAATAATATATTTATAAAATTTTCAAGCCCACCTTAGACCAATGAAATCAACCCATTCTTATCACATGTTGAGCCCACTAAATTGCAAAAACGTTTTCATAAATAAAAATTAAAACTTCCAAAAATCAATTATTCTGGAACTTCGGAACTTCAATAATTCATAATAAATAGGCGAAATCAATTATTCTGGAACTTCGGAACTTCAATAATTCATTATAAATAGGCGAAAGAAGAAGAAAGAACATTGTAGTTTTATACCTCGACTCAAAATCTGAGCAGTCACGATATCTTGCTTCATCATTACATCTTATTCATGATATTAGGAACATGTATACCCTAGGCTATATCATATAAATGTTTGTGAATTTCCCAATATGTTTGCCACAGGATATCTATGTTCATGGAATCTCAAAAACTGAAAAGTGAAAATATAAGTAACAATAACAAGTTTGAGTGGCAATAAAAGGTGGTAGTACTGCATCCATGCACGCGTTTAAGGAGCTTGACAGAGGCGCCCCCACCAACCGCCTTTCCTTTTTAGCAATAGTTTTCTTCCTTAAGTCACTCGTCGTAGAGCTATCCCTTTTAGTAAGTGGAGTGGCATATAATATTAATGATGTATGTTGTAAGAATGACTCAACTAGGCCATCTATCCTTTTCTGAGAAGAGTAGACACTTTCAGCAGAACTATAGTCGATCGACATTAGATCGACTAGAAATTCAATGAGGTTAACATGGTGCGGGCAACTGTACTGCATTAATTTAACAATGATCCGTTAATAGGGAGCATCCATCAACCAATTATGCACACAAAGGTGGAAGAAAGAACAAAACATGTGTTAATAATTGAAGTTCCGAAGTTCCAAAAATCAATTATTCTGGAACTTCAGAACTTCAATAATTCATAAGAAAGTTTTTCCAAATTCCAAACAAAAATTGACCGAAATCCACAAACGGACGATTTTACAGGCTATAATCAAATTTTAGTCAAGAAATGGGGTCCACCGACACACAAAACATGTGTTAATCATTTAATGCAACAAAAATACTCTTCCTCCTCATATACTCATATATCCCACATTCATTGTAAAAATATCATCATTATTCTATTATAATAATATAATAAAATATTATTTTATCAGAAAAGATAAAATATTAATTTTTAACAATTGTCACTTTAAAAATTTTCTCCATCTATATTCACATAAAATCAATATTTTCTTCATCATATAAATCAATAATTAATTATTCACAAATAATATTACAAAATCACAAGATCTTGCAACCTGTGGTAGTTCCGAGAAAAAAGAGGGGCTTTCCAATAAGAATTTTTCCTTATTGGCGCGCAATTAGGTGACCAAAGCTCTCCTTAGACAGAACTTTCTAGACATTGCCAATAATGTTTTCTAATAATATTATTAGGATAATATGAATTATTGCTTGATAATGGAAAATCTTGTGTAGTGACAATTATTGAAACAACGAGAATATCAACGCAACAATTATTGAATCAATAAAATAAAATACGAGAATAGTAACTCATTGTAACAATTATTGAGTAAGTGCCTTTCACGTAAGAATCAATAATTGGTGCAATCTGGTATGTCTTCTTGTCAACAACGCCATACATCGTATTTTACCCCAAGGTATTCAACAAGATAATTCGGTAACAACTACGTCGTTATTTATAAATAACTTATACTTGTCGTTTTCTTCATCCAATCGCTTTCTGTTATGGGGCCCACACAAGGTTGCGTCGTCGCATTTAATATTCCCATTGCTAAAGAATATTCCACGACCAAACGAATATTCTAAACAACAATGAGTATTTTATAACCACTTATTTATTTAAAATATTTGCGCATTTTACCCATAACTAACCACATTAATCAAATCAACCTTTACTATTTCAAAATAATAAATAGAGAAAATTAAATCTTCATTTATAAAAAGTTGGGGCCTTATATTATTGTATTTTGCACGACAATTGTTGTAATAAAGTTGTAGTTGTTTTCCGTACCATGTATTTGACGACTTAGAATGGGTTGAATGGAATGGACCTATTTTAGGGTCGTTACAATTAAGCTGAGTCCCAGCGATAAAAGTGATGAAAAACCTTCTAAATCATAAAAGATAGAAGATTTTATTCTCTACTTGACTCTTTTAATGGATTGCTTGTTCCGCTGCAGTTAAACTTGATGGTTGTTATATTGTATCAGTTTAACACTGTTGAAGGCTAACGATAATATATTCTGCATTATCTTAGTCATAATATTTCCTACTAGGCTAGTTGAGTTCACCTTTTTACTTTCATTGCTCTCTTCAGGAAATGAGAACGTAGTAGGGACTAGTCGGGAAACGGAGTGATGGGTCAGATGATAGCATTAGTAGTCCTCACTATTCTTTGAAATAGTGTGATAATAATTGTAATGAGGACTCCTTTTGAGTTTGTATAATTTCTAGTAGACAATATTTGTATTCAAACTCATAATTTTATGTTTTTTTGTCGTATTGTACACGACAGTTGTATAATTAAGTTGTATTTGTATTCTATACCATGTATTTGGCGACTCGGAATAGGTGATGTATACCTATTTTGGGGCGTCACAAATCTTAATGTCTTCTTATCGCAACCACGCGCGTATTCTTTGTACTTTTACTACCGGGTAGTTCAACAGTTTAACGGTAAAACTTTCGCCGTTATTTTTATAAGAAGATAATCTGTCGTTTTCTAACTCCGATAGTTATTCCGTTGTGGGGTCCACTAATGATGGTGTCGTCGTACAGATATTCCCTGATAAAAAGAATATCTTCCGACCAAACGAATATTCTCCGACACAACGAATATTTTATATCAACTTGCTTACTTTGAATTTTTTTTCAAATATCACTCTTAACTTTAACCTTTTATCAATTTAACTATTTATTAAATAGAATAACAATTATCAAAAAATTAAATACTTTTATTTTGTAAAATTCGGGGTCTTACATTCATTCTATCGAGTTTAAACATGATTAATATATGCATTTTTAATAAATTTGAATAAGGAATAGACACGAATCTCTAAAATTTACAATGCTTTTAATAATTTTAGCTCATAAAATTGATTATATTATTTCAAAATACTCTATATTAATATATTAAATTGTTATAATTACAGTGTGTCTGCCTCGAGCTCCACTCTTTGAATTCGACTCATCTAAATTCAACCCGACTTCGTTTAAGCCGACTCATGTAATATTTAATTAATTAAAATAATTAATTTTACATATCATATAATAAATATAAAAAATTTAATTTTATAGTTATTTAAATTTAGTTTAGTTCAATTATAATTCTGCCCGACTCGAACTTAACTTGACTTGTTTAAATCGAATTCAAACTCGATTACATTCGTTTATACTTTACTCAAAGTAGAACAAATGCAAGTTTGACAAAGCAAAACTCAACTCACCTCACTTGTATAATTTATAAAAAAAAAAATTATATAGATATGTATTGAAGTTGGATTGCCACTTTTACATGCAATAAGATTTTTTTTAATTAATACTTCCTCCGTCTCGTGATAAAAGTCCTTATTAATATTTTAGATAGTCCCATGTTAAATGTCTACTTTCCTTTAATAACCAAATTTTTACACATTTTTTTCTATTATGTCCGTAGCATTAAATATTTCATATTTTTTTTATTCTAATTCTCTCTCCATATTTAATAGATATAGAAAGAGAATATTTTGAATTAAATAGCTAAAAAGTCATTCTCTCACCTATTTATATGTTCATAAGTTATAATTATAATTATAATTATAATTCGACCGAAAGATCCTAATACATATAGCATGACTCATTTGCAAATTACAACCCGTAGTCGTCTTATTATTAGTATTTTTTATCCCGAAAATCTCATTAAAAACAGAGGTAGAAGAAGTTAGCAAGAACAACGATAGACCAACACGAGAAATACCAATCATTCATATGGAGTCATACTTGTGTATATATAAGTGTCATGGGCAAATTTAGACACCGTCAAAATCAGCAATGAAAGGAGGCGTCTTTTCGGCGCCCGGTGATTACATCTACTTCAAATCTCAAGTCCCCCTTCACAAGATCCCTGTAAATTCTCTCTTCTTTTTCTCTCTCTATTTCCCTTAATTTTATTTCTCCTATTTTCTTTCAATTTTGATCCAAGATTTTCGTGTTTTAGTTTTATTTTTCATCTGGGTAACTTTTAATTTGCTTTTTCGAAGACAATTTTACATTTGGTCTTTATGAGCATAGGGTAGGTTGTTTGATCATGGGTCAAATTTGATCATATCAAGCAAGCAAATTTTGAAGTAGGGCATCTTTAATTTCAAGATTTATTGTTGTGAATTTCTCTATGGGTTTATATATAGTTTGTTTTGTTTAAGTTCTAAAGTGCATATGGCTTGTTATTTGAACTGGAATCAGTCTAGTAATTGGGTATAAATGAATGAGAAAAGGTGAAACATATGCCAAATATTGGCATTGTGGGGACCTGACTTTTGATGTCACCAAATCCTATACATGGTTTAATATAATTCCATTTCTGTTTGATTAGTATTCTGATATTTATGTTGTTTGTTAAATTGTTGAAATCTCTTGAGTGGCTCTGCAAGTTGGAATCTTTTGATCATTATGCACAAAGTTGAAACCATTTGTGCCTCTATATTCCTATTATCCTATGGCTAATGTCTTAACTTCTCCAAAAAATTGCTTTCAAATAGATCATAGTTGCTACAGTGTACGAGTTTCATTGATATCTACAGGGAATACTTCAAAAGTTCAGTTGGTGATACCCCAAAGTTTTTATGTGAAAAGTTAATGACTTTGATATGGATTATTGGTTCCAGAATTATGTTGACGTCGAATACTCTGACTTCTGTTTTTCCTTTTTTTTATTTGACACATTTTTTTCTTCCAAACAAGGTTTCTAAGTTGAAAATTTAATTTTTGCAGATCGGCTTAAAGCAGTGGCGATATTATGACTTTGGCCCAAAAATGGTGCCCCCACTTATCTGTCTGCCTGGCACTGCAGGAACAGCGGATGTATACTACAAGCAGATCATGTCCTTATCTGTGAAGGTATGATGGATATTTGTTAACATATGCAGGAATTTTCTTCATAATTTTAAAAATATTCTTTCTCACCCTCCTCTCCCCCTATAGAAAGTAAAATATATGAATGGAAAGATATAAGCAGTGAATCAACTCTTTTACACTACATAGAGGCAGTTGCAGTAGTTATAGTTAACATGAATCATTATTTTTCTGAGTAGGAGATATCACTATTAACATGAATCATTATTTTTCTGAGTAGGAGATATCACTAACTTGTGCCATAGGAGTCGAAACCATGTACATACCAGAAACAACCTCATTACGTGGATACCTAATACGTTTATTGTTTTTGATAAGTAAGGCCACCCTTAAATATTATTACCACATAACACCTTATACTAAGAGTTTCTAGCAAGGTGGAAGGTTCTAGCATGCCCTTTGATAACTTTTGAGGTGTTACAAATTTCCACGTATTTTCTGCTGCCTTGGTGTGCAATATGTATATGCATATGCATATGCGTTGTTCATTTCTTTTGTATACTATTTGTCTTGAAAGTTCAAACAGATCTCCAAATTGATAAAGGAGATATAAATTTGTGTCTATGTCTCTTTTCTGCAGGGTTATCGAGTGATTTCAGTTGATATTCCGCGGGTATGGAACCATCAGGAGTGGGTTCAAGCGTTTGAGAAGTTTTTGGATACCATTGATGTTCATCATGTAAGGTTTTTATTTCTTTCAGATTTCCTTTTTTATGCACTTTTTATACCTTTTTCCAAGCATTGGATTTGGTAAAGATACTTTATCCCGTCTTATTAACGCTTAATCATCTCTGGGGATTTGGCAACTCAAGCTGTTGGACAAGTGGAAATAGCCTTTTTAAAATTTTTGTAGAATATATAAAGATTCCACGGACAGGTTTACTACTCGGCAGATCATTGACAGAAATGATGTCTTCAGATAAATGTGTCTCATAATTATTATAACTTCCAGTTCTGCAGAGACTGGTGTATTAGCATATGTAACTTTGAATCTTCTCTCTTCAACATCTTGCGAGTTGCGACCAACAATAGTGGTGCACTAAGATCTCATCAAACCGGATCTGAGTTCTATATATATATATATATATATATATATATATATTTACTGTTTTCTTTTTGGGAACAATGTGGGTACCCAGTTTTACTGAGCTGCTTATACTCTGAGCCAGCTGGAGTTACTTGATTTCTGTCCAAATTTTCAACTGAAAGTGTAAGGAATCTAACAATAATAGCGTAACAAACTAGGTTTGAGGTCTCAAAAACTATTTTTTTCTTGACAGGAGCAGGATTAGTATTTAATATGCACAGAGCCATTGAACTATGTAAGGCTCATAGGGCTAATCCTACCTGAGTAGCTTGTTTCTTTACCTCATGAAACTTGTAGTCCACCCATTAGGGTGTGAATGAGTTAAGTCGTGCTGAACTGTAATTGTTGAAACTTGTCTCACTTAAATAAATGAGCCTAATCAAGCTTATTGAACTTATCATTCTAGTCAATATCCAGCTTTATGAAAAGGAAATATATTTTTGAATGGCGTATCAATATCATACTTTCACGGGAAATATATCATGTTGGCAAGCTGGCTTTCTGATTGGACCATTTTACTTGGACCATAATATCTACCTATGTGTGTAATATTTAATAATCGGACCTAATATCTACCTACATGTCTGTTATTTAATAATTGGTAGTAAATGAAATTTAATTACAAATATATGTGCTGTTCCTTATTGACCTGTTGAGGAGGAGTTCTAGGGAATAAAAAGAAGTTAGTGTCTGACAAGGATTTTGATTGATTTAGATTAGGTAAAACTGCTTGATGCAGCCGGGAGAGAGAGAAGGAAAACTGCTCGAATCAGTGTCCTAGAATAATAATGTGTGCGTTAGTTCCATTGGATCCTAGACTGGTGTATGGTATTTTGGTATTGGGACCCTAGGACCATTCAGCAGTGGCGAAAAGCCAGAATTCTCAGCTAAGAGGAGTAAACAGTCTATTCAAGAAAAAAAAGTTTCATTTGTAATATAAGTTCCTTGTATATGAATTTATTAATTCAACTCAAATACTTAATTAGCACACATAATATCGCATGAAAACAAAGGGGTTAGCTTGTAGTTGTAACTTGTAATCATCTAAACACTAGTCCATTGAATTAAAAGGAAATGAAAAGGACCTATAAAGAGTTGTTGTACTCTCATCCACATACAGAGAGTTATTTAAGGAAAAAATCTCATAATCTTGAAAAGATTTACAGCTGTCCTCCATATAAAACCACACATCACAATGTTATTATCGTTATTTTATAAATATCTCTAAATACATTATTTAATCTTCACTCTTCACAATCTATCTTGTATGCACGGATATGAACACGAGATACGGATTCAACATGAAATGCGACACGAGACACGTCATTTTCCCAAAAAAGAAGATGTGATGTGTTGAACATTATGTATACTTTTTAATAATTATATATGTATAAATAAATTTAATTGTTAATAAAGCATGATAAAATCAAGCAAAATATTGAGAAACACTTATACCATAAACATCTCCAACTCTTATAACAAATAAGATTATAACATACAACTCTAAGAGATAAGCCATATTTAAAGGAGATATATATGTGCTCAATCAATTGAAAAGTTGAAATCTTCATTTGATTCTTCTACTTTTATAGTTGATATTTAATTGAATACTAATGGTAGAGAATTTATTAAAGGAATTTAGTAAATTAGGCATATATCATTAGGAATCATTAAGATGTCAAGAAAGCCACATTAAAATTCACCATATAAACAAGATGAAATTTTATGTAATTTTATAGATATTCATTTATTGATGTAATAAGTAAATTATATTTACATAGCCATAAACAAGAGATTCCCAATGAAAATATAAGCAAGTGGTTAACTTCAAAATTTAAAATTTAAGTTCAATGATAATACCTAGCACCTATATACCATATCTAGAAGTAAGTATGCCATATTGCCACATATCCAGAAGTGTCGGTATAGTGTCAGTGTCCTACTGTCTGACACGTATCCGACATGGATACATCAACCTTCGAGAAGTGTTCTTGTTTCATAGCAATCTATATGTCTTCAAAAGTTACATACGGTTGACAATATCATGGGATATCCAAAAATAAATTGGATTATTCTAAATTGACAACTTCCCTATAATTGCTTTTAATCTCACAATAATGGTCAATTAGAGTTTATGTTTAGCAATAAGAGGTCAATAATTGTATTTTATTACTACAAATATAACTTTAAATTTCATTAGACATTTCATTTTAGTATGTATAGTAAAAGTTACCAAAATATTAAGACGGACAATTGATCAATTGCCAACCTTCTCCCAATGTGGCTCCACCTGTAGGGCATATACATTCCCAAGTGAACGTAATTAATTAGTCTCTAGTACATGTAAATACCAAAAAAGTTGGGTATGCTCTACCCAAGATGATGTAGCACTCCATGACTTCCCCAAAAAAAAAAAAAAAATAAAAAATAAAAAAATCCTCCCTCTTATTTGAGAAGTAATGACCTAACCGATGAGCAATGAAATTAAAGCATTTGGCTACAAAAGGACAAGAAAGATTACACTTTTTATCGGTTGGTTCGGTAGCATAGTAAGGTTATAGAATGTGATAGAACTAATGAAAAACATTTTTTAGACAACTAATTTGGAGTGCACTTAGTTATTACTTAGAGAATTCATTGTTCAAAGTTGTCGGCCTAGGTTGAGGAAGTTTTTTTTTACTTTCATTTTCGGGTGATTCACACCATTATACTAGAGTTTGAAATTTATTTATTTATTTATTATTATTTCTATTAGTTACTATGTAAATCCATGTATTTTATTTATTAGTATTAGTGTATTACTTCTATTCCTCAAAAAGAGTCTTATTATTTGCTATTATTATTATTACTCCCTTTGTTCCACAAAACTCAAGAGTCCCAGTTGTTGATTTTTCATTACACCATTATATCACCTTTCTCCGTCACATTGTTATTTTCACTGATTTCTCTGTTTCACCGGTTTTTTTCCGTTACGGCAAAATATTGCCTATTTAATACAGTATACACCACTTTACTTTGACAATGCTTGAAATTACAATTTGTGACTCGTTATCGGATTGTTGAGTAAGGAAACCAAACCGATACGCCAAGATTTCAGCAACTTGGTGGATACTTTTAACCAAATAGAGATTATAATAAATGTTACTGATTCTACCTTTATCATTTAATTCTACTTAAAAATTTCTATATCCAAATTGATAATGACAATTTGAGCTGACTGATCAATCGGTATCTGACAGGTACATCTTTATGGTACATCCCTTGGAGGCTTCTTAGCACAACTTTTTGCTCAGCATCGTCCACGAAGGGTCAAGTCATTGATACTCTCAAATACATTTTTGGATACGAGTAATTTCCCATCTGCAATGCCCTGGGCTCCCATGTATGTTGTCATGTTACTTAACAATTTGTATGATGAGCTGAAGCTAATTGAATTGCTTTCATTATGGAGATAACTATTTTAATTTTATGATTTATTGTTGTATTAATCCATGATAAAGTATGCCAAATATTCTGCCAAATTTAAAATCCCAAACGACATGGCAATACCACAATTGAGCACATGAACTCTGATTGGGTCATTTGGTAATTTTATATCAAAATTTTCATTTGGGCCTCAATTCTTGGTAAAAAATTTGAGACATTTAGCATTACTAAATTGTGTTTGTTGCCGGAGATAACCTATTTGATTTTTATGATTTATTATTGTATTAATGAAAAATCATTATTGTAATGAAACTCTTACATTCTCTAATTATGAGGTTGATGCTTCAAACCTAGATATTTTTATTTAATTCGAAAAGTATTTGTTGGACAAAAATACAGGTTTAATTTTTTTGCTAACAAATAATTCTCCGTTGTGAACCTGCTGACTGTTGTAATTAAAATAATAGCCAAGGAAATTTTAGGCATCATGGGCTATTGTTATTTTGCAGCAAGTAGTTTATTGAAATATGTATAGGAAATTTTTGGCATCATGGGCTGTTGTTATTTTGCAATAAGTAGTTTATTGAATATGTCACTTAGGATTCAGGTAAAACAAGGAGTCAATTGACTTCATCATTGGGCTGCATATGGGTTTTAGCTCATCTTTTTTTCCGTTGAGTTGCCAAATTACACATTGGGTTAATATAGTTTTTCTCTGAATTTCAAGAATCAGATTTCTGCTATATTAAACTTTACTTTTAAATTCCTTTGGGTTACAAAGCTTGAACAACTGAAGAAATCATTGTTTGAGAATTGAGGTATACTTGTTGCATGCTTTAAGGCATGAGTAAAACAGGCAATAGGTTTCATTGCTGGATTTCTGGAGCTGATTTAATGCTTCCTTTTTCTCCAGTGAAGTAGGAGTTCTAGATGTAGGGAGCTTAACTATGATACTATTGTTAGCTTACGAGATCTGTATTACTGGATTTTCTTTTACTTCTAGTAGTTTTAAATATCTAAATTGTGTTTTCAGTTCTGGAAAGTCTTCATTTTGCACACTTGCTGTTTTAGCCTAAAGGCATTTGTTATTGGATTGGGAATTTCTTAACATGCTAACTTCTTTTTTCATGGATTTTGATGTTGCAGTGTTGGTTGGTCCCCTTCTTTTCTGCTGAAGCGATATGTCTTAACAGGAATCCCAAATGGTCCACATGAACCATTTATTGCCGATTCTGTTGACTTTGTTGTTTCTCAGGTAAAATCTACAAGGAGCAATATGAACCACTCATTACTATTTTCTGTGTGCTGTTGTTGCGGTATCTGCTTCAAATCTCCTATACTAGTGTTTACTTTTATTTTCTTTTTTGCCCTTTCTGCAAGTATAGTGTTAGGTACCAGATAGTTTGTAATAGTGATGAACTAAGCTACAGTCAGAGCCCTTTGAAATGGATTCTTTGAGAAGGGTTGCTGAAACTAAGGGGACAAGGAGCACTCATTCATAATTAATTTAAATGAAAGATGTAATAATTTATAACTCCCTATGATACTTTGCATGTCTATCCTTTCAATCAGCTTTTTAATGCTCTTTTGGTTTCTTTTACTTTTTTTTTAAAGTACTATATTTGGTTATCAGATGAAGCGTATGTGCACACATTTACTGTAGTGCACTCTTAGTAGTTCTAGCTGATATTTGCACTGATTTGTCAGTAATTTGTTTACTCTTTGCTTTATCTTCTCTTCATTTAGAGTATTATGTAGCATTACTGTGGGCAACCTACTAAGAATTTAGAATTCTGTTTCTAAGTGGTATTATTATCTGGAGCCTCTTGTAGATAGGAAGTTGAGTTTTCTTATGCTGCATAGTTTAAAACCTGCAGGTTGAAACACTCAAGAAAGATGACTTGGCCTCCAGGTTGACTTTAACAGTGGATGCTGCATCAGTTGGATCGCTTCTCCTTTCAGATTCTTTTATCACTTTAATGGATGTATGTTTACATAACCGGATGATATGCATTTTACTTTGGCTCAACATGGCATGCTGTTGAAAATTAATATTTCTGTTTCAATTTAGCATATGAAATCAGAAGCAGTATACCAAATTAGGCCAAGTAAGGCAGCGAGCGATCTGGATTCTTTCAAAATATGGGTCAAAAAGAGATTAGCAATTATTAATCCCATTGAACTTAAAACCTTGTGAGAATACGGTAGACTTCTGTATTAGTTGTGAACCATATAAAGTTTTGGATGAAATTCATTGTTAATTTTTTTTTATCGGCAATTCTATTCAAATATACTGGAAACCAAAAACTGGTGTAACATACCAATGCAGAGAATCCACACTTAAGAATTCCTTTTCACAGCGTCAGTAGAGATTAATTTTCTGGGTCATTTGGATAAGAGGGGAAAAAAACACACTCCATTCTTGGTGAATGTACTCATGCTTGTAGCAGAATTGAAGTTGCCTGAGAGTGTATCAATTGGAAACTCTATTACTTTGATGATAAATTGTAAGAGTTGTCTTGTTGTCTATGTAATCTGATCATTTTGATATGTCATAACAATATCATCTTCTTCTACTACGTTTCTTCGTTATCTTTTCCTGGTATAACTATTTTCTTAAGAGCCATGTTTTCTAATTGTTGGAGTGCTCGACTATGCATATATTTGTAACTTGCTTGTATTATTCTGATATATGTTTTCTGCTGCTCCTTGAAAGACAAATGACTATTCTTCAATCCCTCAAGAACTGAAAGATCAAGTTGGTGAAAGGTATCCTGGCGCAAGACGTGCTTACTTGAAGACTGGTGGCGATTTTCCATTTCTTTCACGCCCAGATGAAGTAAATCTCCATCTTCAGGTATGGGTTGATTTCATGTGTATCTATTTCTATCCAAGCTTGCTTATAGCAGTAATATTCTTGTTAGCATATCTGTTTCCTTTAAATTGGTAAATACAATATGACAGCTACACATGAGACGAGTAGGCGTTGAAGCTCGTCCAGACTTGGTCCAGGGAGCCCCAAAGGATGGTGGTGGTGGTGGTGGGAGTTCTAGTGAACAAAATGACAGAAAAGATGATTCTGATGATCCGCCAAATGAAGATTCCGACGGTCCGCCTAATAATGATGCCAATGATCCACCAACTGAAGATGCAGAAAATTCTGAGAACCCTTCGACTGGGAATCAGCCACCTCTGATTCCCGAAAGTACAAATACCCATAAAGAAAACCAGGTTCTCCTCAATGCCAAATTTTGTGCCACCAATTCCGATTGCCTTGCACCTATAATTTCTCATGCAATCTTTGAGAAACGGCAACACAGAGAATTGGCTGCATCCTTTCTGCATTTCACATGCAAGTATTTATATGGTGATCTGCTTTCTCTCTACCTTGTAATGTTGTACATTAATAGCAAGTATAGTTGGAAACCTAGACTATGCCTGTGAATGTAAGATTTTTTTTAATGATGTTTGTTGAAATTTCAATACAAATGATTGAACCATAGTGACTATTGAATGTTTTCAGATATTTTTTATGTTTGATGTCAAAAAAATTGCATTTTCTTGTTTTGGCTGCACGAGCTTTGTTTTGATTCCTCATGCTGATATCAATACATCACTATATTTATTGGCAAAATTTCAGACAAACACATCTTTGACCGTCCATCCATGAGAGAAGCGGGCTGTTTTAAATTAATTTTTTATTAATCCTTTTGCTACTATCAGTATCAGATTTCTCTTATGGACAAGGAGTGTGTGTTTGCTTGAATAATTATAATATCATAGCAAGCATTTGTTATGGATTATTTGTTATGTGAATGTTAATCAATTTTTGTAGCATATTGATTTTTAGAAGGGTGGAATTTAGAAATTGTAGTGATGTTTGAAAAAGACTGAATCTTGAAATTGGTCTAAAATACTCTAAATTCTTTTAAAGTAATTGATCAAACTAAAAATAAATTGGCCAGGTAAGGATTAAGTAAAATAAAACATATTGGCCAGGTTTTCTTTTCCCCTTTAGCTGCTCTTTATTGACTTCTTTCCATAATGGGGAAAAGTGAAAAGGATGTTGATATGATATGCAAAAAGGTGCCCATTAATCCATTACCAGGTAATCCTTATTTTATTAACAAATATTGTGTGCCACAAATTTCAAATTTGAGGTTTTTTTTAAAAAAATCTCCTTAATTATTTGGCCACCACTTCTAGAAATAATATTTTTTTTCATTTAAAACATTTCCCCCAATTTTTACCTGATCACCAGCATTAAAAGCATGATGTTAACTTTCTGCTTTTCCACATTATTATACAATAAAGATAAATAATGCAGTCATATATTATCATAATTAATTTTTTAGATTTGTATCAAAATTTAAGTTATGAAATTTAGAGGATTTGCTCTTGTCTTATATTATCATAATTCTTTTTTAGTTGCTTACTTTTGGCTTATTTATTACCAATACTCCACCTAATAACAACTTGCAATGATTAGGTGCACTAATATAATTAATTTTGTTTTTTTCTAAATTATCTAACAGGTTTCTAATAGTTTTAAATTCTTGTGCCATAACATAATAATAAATTCAAATCAAATTTGCTTTTCTTACCCATTACTTGTATTTTTAATCAGGGCCGGCCCTGAGTTTTTAAGGACCTAAATCGACAATAAAAAATAGGCCTTTTGTGAATTGCTATTAAGATAGACATAAAAAAAATTAAGAATTTTTCTTGAACAAAAGAACATCAATACGAAAGAATACAAGTCTGCCATTGAAATTTGAGTCTATTTTATTGGGTAAATTTTTTGTGGGCCTTTAAATTTAAACTAACGTGAACTGGACTCTTTTGTTTTGGGTATATATATACATAACTATATGAAATATCTCTCTTAGGGTCTAAAATTTATAAATTTTAGTGGATGCGCAAAAGCGGCAGACTCAGAACTTTAAAGCCCAGGCCAATACTGTTTTTAATAGCATAAAGTTTTAGTGTACAACTGCTTGTGAGGCTGTGAGCAACATGTTCCTTGCGCTGATGGAGGACAGGAATTTGAGCCAATTTTAATTTAGGAAATTGTTAAACCCACAATAAAAAATATTATTTTAGCATAATAAAAATGTATTTATAGATCCTATAACAACGGTTTTACCGCCCGTTATACATCTACAAATGACACTTTTTACAATGAAAATAATAAAAAATGTTATGGATTTAACAATTTCCTTAATTTAAGAAAGTGCTAGTATGTGTTCTCCATATAATAAGTACAAAATTTTAAGTTTGTTGTTGTTGGGGAATGGGGGCCAACACTTCATTACATTGACATAAACATAGAATAATTGATTGAAAATTGATATTTTCACAACATTTTTTAATATTTTTATATGAAAAGTGTCACTATAAATGCTATGCATTTATAGATAGCATCTATAGCAACGGTGAAAACCGTCGTTATAGAATCTATAACTACGGTTTTAATGTGAAAATATTATTTTCTGTTGTGGATTTATCAGTTTCCTAATTGATTATGAGTTTATCTCCTTGATTCTTGAAAATCCATCTAATTATGGACTAATTAGCTCAAACCAAAGTATATTAAGTAGAGAAAACATTCATTAATTATTCTCTCCAAAATTGAGGATCGAGAAAAAGTATATCTAGTGGTATGACCTCTTTATTTACTGCGTAAAGTTAAAGGTTTAAGTTTAAGTTTATCCTCGAATAAAAATCACAGGCATTGAAGGTAAAAATTTTGGAGAGTACTATTTCCACGTGTACTTTTGATATTTTCATATGATTCCTTCTTACATAAAGATGAGACTCACTGGATGCTAATGTAACATAGGACCGTGTGAAAATATCAAAATATATGTAACCATATCAGTTCCCAAAAAATTTCCTAATATTTTTCCTAATTCCCTTTTTGGCCCTTTTCCCAAATTCTCCATGCTCCCTGAATTTGTAATAGTATAAGCTCTAAAAGGGGGGTAAAAAGGTACTTAGCCTTAATATCCTCTATGATTTTGTGACAAAAATCTGAGTTAATAATTTTATGTTGTATATTTAAAATTTTACAGTATTTTCTTATCTAAGCACATTGGCTAATCTACATCCTTAAATTCCTTATTCTAAAATTTCAAGGCCCTTTTAAAATATAATATAGTCAACTAATGTAGTTGGCCATGTCAATAAGTCATGCAAGCCAAAGTTAAGTCTCCAATCCTCTGACCTACATAAAATTCATACTAATAAAAGGGTGAAAGTCAAGAAATTTTCAACTATATAAAAATTATATGGATTTCTAAGTTGAAAATTCAACATGGTTAGCTCAATAATAGTGATTAGGGAGCCTATTTGAAAAAGCACATGTCATGACTGACTTCAATACTCTATAAAAATAATAATTGTATTTAGACTACTTAAATATCTTATTTCCGTCATAAAATTAGAGATACACATTCAATTTTGAATTATATAGTGACATGAATTTTCTAGCAATTTTGTTGTTATATTTTATGTAAATTGAATATTATCATGTCATCACTATTAAAATTATAACAAGTATTAGAGATATTTTTAAAGAAAAAATCATTTTTCAAGAAAATAATTTTTTCTTTAAAAATTGTCGTTTTTAAAATGTAACTATAATTTTAGAAGCAATAGAATTAATTGAGCTGAAATTATTTCTACTAGTAAGTATTATTTTGCTACTTTGATTTTTATTTGGAGTAGTAAAAAGCATACTTTTTGTACCGGAAAAATACCAAATCAATATTCAAAAGTAACCAAAAAAAAAAAGAATCACACATGAAGTTGTTTCGTAAGTTTGGTCAGACTAATACTATATTAACATGCAAGAAGCAGAGAGCGATTTACATGTCGACATTGTATTAATTGACCAAAATTAACTTCATATTAAACTCTAAGTGCCTTAAATCAAAAAAAAAGAGCAAAGATTTAGCAATATATATATATATATATATATATATATATATATATATATATATATATATATATAGGACCTACATGCGGAAAGGTCCGATGTACAAGATCTGGTTTTGAATTAAGCATTATATATATATTGCTATAGTTAAGTTAAATTGTTATGCTAGCTTAGAGACGATGAAATTTATTTTAAATTTTAAGGGGTCGAGATGATTTATTAGGATGAAATATATAAAATTATATAAATATTTATATATATAGATTGTTTTGTAGCTTGTGAGCCAAATAGTCCATTAATCTAATCTAACGGTAATCATTGACTTAATAGAATGTCCATGCATATGATCTTGTGTCAGTGGCACTCCCAGTTATGGAGGAAGTACATAATAAAAGTCCCACTTTTCACACTTCACACAGATTGATATATACTTTCTTTTCCCCACTATTTTCTTCTCATCACAAGAATTCAATACAGCAGGAATATCCAAATCTAGAATTCAAACCCACCTCTACCTAATGTTAGCACAATAATTTCTTTCAAGTACTCTGTTTTCATTAAAAAGAAAGAAAAAACAGAGATGAACAATATTTCCCATAATAATTTCCTCTTCACTTTCCTTCTTTTTCTCACATTTTCCCTTCCAAATCACATCAATGGAAATTCTGAGCTCAGGGCTTTAATGGAGATCAAATCCGCTCTAGACCCAGAAAACAAGTTCTTGAAATCTTGGACAAATGAGGGTGACCCATGTAGTGGCTCATTTGAGGGTGTAGCTTGCAATGAGCATCTTAAGGTAGCTAATATTTCATTGCAGGGAAAAGGTCTCACCGGAAAAGTTTCGCCGGCGGTGGCCGGACTAAAGTGCTTGTCGGGTCTCTACTTGCATTACAACTCCTTGTCTGGAGAGATACCAAAAGAGATTTCTAATCTCACTGAGTTGACTGATCTTTATCTCAACGTCAATAATCTTTCTGGGGTCATACCTTCTCAGATTAAGAACATGGCTAGTCTTCAAGGTCAGTTAGTATATGAGTATTAATTATGTGATTTAAGTCAATTTTATGAATTTTTTTTGGGGGGGGGGGTTTGTAAAAAATTGAAATTTATGTTCCCATTTCTGAGCATTGTTAGTTGTTTTTGGATGAAATAAATACCATTTGTTTATGATCTCCTGAAAAATACTAGTTCTTGAATTCAATTTTTAATTTTCTTATTGATATATATAAGGAGTATTATTTTGAATTCTTGGTTTGGGAATTGGTCATGGATTAAGTAGCCGAAAGGGTGAATCTTTGATTTTTAAACCGGAGCAATATAAAATTAGAACTATGCTTAAAGATTCATGGCTTGGTTTTCTTCTGTACGGCTAAATTAAGCAGAAGAAACCTTTGGTCTTGTTTTAAAATTTAATATAAGTAAATAAAATGCACATTTGTGGGTTTGGGGGGTTGTTTGTCTTATAAATTTGCCGAACTGGCTCACATCTGACTAGTGAATCTGAAAAAAATGAAAATTTCAATGATTTTTGTTGTTTACCATTTTTTTTCTAAGCTTATAAAGCATATGATTTTTTGTCGTTTCTTCAGTTTTGGAGCTATGTTGTAATCAGTTGAGTGGAAGCATACCAACAGAGATTGGGTACTTAAAGAAGCTAAGTGTTCTTACATTGCAGTATAACAGATTTGCCGGTCAAATTCCTTCCAGCATAGGGAACATGAGTATGCTTAAAAGGCTTGATTTGAGCTTTAATCACCTCTCTGGTAGAATTCCTGATAAATTAGCTAATGCTCCTTTGTTGGAGGTTCTAGATGTTCGAAACAATTCACTCTCTGGAGTTGTCCCTCCTGGTAAGTTTGGTAAACAAAATATTATCCTTAAAGATTAAATGCAAAACTATACCTTGAATTTATCACTTTGTAGAGATATGGTACTTGACTTTACAATCTAGCAAATCGCTACCTCGTGTCTTTTAAGGTATAATTAGCATGCAAAAGGTACAGTTTGCACTACTAATTGTACCACGAGGTAGCGTTTGCTATATGTAAAGTCATGTAAGATAAACTCGATGAATAACTTTGCATTTTAGTCCTCCTTAAATAATCATTTATTAGTTAGTATTCAACCCAAAATTGATTTTTTTTTTTTTTTTTTTACATTTTCCTTTTTGGTTATGAAGCTTTAAAGAAATTAAGTGAAGGATTTCTCTGCGGTAACAATTCTGGTTTATGTGGTGATGGATTTTCTTCATTGAGAGTTTGCAATTCTTGGGATGATCTAAGCATCAACCAAATTGAACCCTTTTCACCTACCAGAAATAGTACTTCTCCAAAACATGTTCCCATGAATGCCAAGTTTCATACAAATTGCAACCAAACCCATTGCTCAAAATCATCAAAACTCCCACAAATGATCATTGTTTCTGGGGTAATCACAGCCTCAATCACATTAATGGTTGTGGGATTTTTATGTGTTTTTCGATATCGTAGGCATAAACAGAAAATAGCCATCACATCTGATCATACTTGGGATGACCGGCTTAGCGTTAACGAGAACAAGGATTTCTACTCAAGAAGTGCCTCTCCACTTGTAACTCTCGAGTATAGTAATAAATGGGATCCAATGGTTAGTTATCAGATAGGCAGCGACGATTCGGATAAGTTTCTACAAAGGTTCAAGTTCAATCTTGAAGAAGTTGAGTCTGCAACGCAGTATTTTTCGGAGGTGAATTTGTTGGGGAAGAGCAAATTCTCAGCTGTTTATAAAGGGATTTTGAAGGATGGATCAGTTGTAGCTATTAAGAGCATTAATGTGATCAGCTGTAAGTCGGAAGAAGCCGAGTTTATGAATGGGTTAAGGTTATTGACCTTTGAGACATCTTTGAGACATGAAAATCTTCTCTAGGCTTAGAGGCTTTTGTTGTTCAATGAGCAAAGGGGTGAATGTTTTCTCATTTATGATTTTGCTTTTTCAGCTAAAGGAACTTTGTCACTATATCTGGACTTATGAAGATGGGAAGCAGCCACATTCTTGACTGGCAAACTCATTGTTTTCTATCATCAATGGGATTGTAGCAAAGGTTAGTACCATAACTGAGAGTATTTACCACTTCCATATAAACTTACATATTTCAAGCTCATTAGACTGCAATTTTGCGCTAATAGACATAAGATGGGTCTAAAAAAGAACATAGCGCATTTAATTTTATGATCTTGTCCTAATAGATCCTCTTGGTATGATCGTAGATTTATGCTTAGGTAAAATGGAAAAACTTGGTTGTTAGCATGATATGCATTGTTGATGTTAGTTCACGCTTTACTTGGTAATGAATTTGTTAACTAAAATGATGTGAATATGCATTTGAAGAAGTAAAATTTGTCTTTTCTTTTTCTGAAGGTATTGGATATCTACACAGAAGTGAAACAAACAGACCTGCCATAGTACACCAAAACATATCTGTTGAGAAAGTTGTCATTGATCAGCAGTTTAATCCAATAATTATGGATTCAGGTCTTCTAAAGCTCCTTGCTGATGATATTATCTTCTCAGCCCTCAAGGTCAGTGCAGCCTTAGGCTACATGGCACCCGAGTACATTACCACTGGCCGTTTTACAGAAAAGAGTGACGTTTACGCCTTTGGAGTGATTATCCTTCAGATTCTCTCCGGTAAAACAAATCTCACTACTGCAGTGCGACTGGCAGCTGAATCATGCAAATACGAAGATTTCATTGATGAAAATTTGAAGGGAATTTTCTCTAAATCGGAGGCAAATAAATTAGCAAAAATAGCGCTGGATTGCATCGATGAGCTTCCAGATTGTAGGCCTACCATGAAGGCAGTGATTCAAGATCTAGGCAACCTTACCTTGTTAACTTCATGAAGTGCTTTGTTTTTGCTGCTGCTGCTGCTGCTGCTGCTTTTTCTCTCATTATTGAAGACTAGAGAGATTTATTGAATGTATAGCAGAGCTAGTGGGAAATAAAATACCCCACTCTGCACTTGGCAGATATTTCATCTTTGGAAGCTTATCTAAAAGAAAAATCCACAAAGCTTATAGTACTGCAAATATGAAATTCACCATGGATGTGACATTCCTGTTGGATTATCTATCAACATCTCACAACACCTACCAACAAACTGGACAACATTCAAAATTTCCATTTCATCTATTGTACTTCTTATAATGTACATCACAACTATTTCAGAACCATCCCTCCTACTATTTTCTTCTCATATTAAGAGAATTCTCTCAGTTTCTGCAAAATAAAACTAAACAAATCTCGAGTTTTTATAAGAGAAAATCTAGAATTGGCGAGGAAAGTTGAGTGTACAAGGGGTGGCATTATTCTTGTAAATAACCATTCTAAGCAACTGAACTATGTTGTTGATAATCTTGATACCATTCATGAGCCACCACTCTGGTTTAATGGCTTCAACCTTCACATCTTCCTGCCCTTGTATGATCAAGTTTCCTGTCCCTTTGAAGGCTTCTTCCAGGCGCAAAAGGCCAAGCCCACAAGATCCAAATGCAGTATTGACAGTCCCGGCCTTCTTGCCAGATGCAGCTACCATAACTTCTGATCCAGGAGCAACTTTCTGCTCCAACTCTGGAAGGACAGAAGAAGCTTAAAATAAGATAATTAACAAAATATCATTAACAATGAAACGAGGGTTGTTCTACCTTTTCCACTATCATCAAGAAACTTTAATGGAATTAAGCGCTTTCGAACTACCCCACGGTGATGTGCGCGAGCAATGAGTCCTTCACCAACATAACACCCTTTGTCAAAGGTTATGGCATTCAGACCAGCAAGGTTGTATTCTAGTGGAATTGCCTCACCTACAAAGGTTAATCACAAATTCAGATTGAAATTACAAACTTGAGGCCTTTAATAAGATGGAGCTCGGTTATGATAGTGCTGGAAGTTCGGCTTACAATTCCAAATCAATAGAATAGTAGTGCCCTTTTAATTTAATTTAATGTTTAGTTCTAAGAAATAGCAGGTGTAGCAAATTAAACAGTAAAGTAAAGAAAAGTAACTACTATGTCACCATGCAGTGAACAGGTCTAAATAGACAGGAACATTCTAAATATTATGTCACCATGCAGTGGACAGGTCTTGGACCCATAATATGTGCACCGTGATAACCATCAGTTAGGATAAAATAACAGATATCAAACCCATGAAGAGATAAATATACACCTTTTGATATCTCAGTTGAGCCTTCAGCAACTCCCTTTTCCAATCTCCAGAGTAGGTAATTTTGTTCATCAGTTTCCATGTCAGCCTCAACCAAAGGTGCTGCAACAGGAAGAAAACAATTTCATATATGACCAGTAAAAAGTTCATAACTTGACTCGTTTGCTCACAAGAAGGTGTAAAAGATACCAGACAAGTCAAGCTTTGGCTTGCCAAACTAAGGCTCGAATAATATTTAAAAGGGTTGAGTTATTAACAAGTTTCATGAGCTTGCTTCAGCTCAATTAGCTCGTGAAGCTCGTTTAGTAGGTCATTTAGCTCATCAAATTTGTTTAATATCTCATTTAGCTCAAAAGTCAAATTTTACATACAAATTAAATTGTTACAACTTAGTGATTTACAATATCTTTTTAAGTTGTAACAAAATTCGCTTATGATATACCAGAGAACATATACAAAATATAATATATCTATAGACTTATAGCTTATGTAGTGAATTTATGGAGCATGTAACCATGGAAGAAGATAGACTGAGATATGACTTACTAAACGATCATTATGAGATTATACAATATTATATTATTATATCTATGTATATTCATGGAATGCACAAGTAAATACATGAACAAGAATTTGAAAGAGGGTAATAGAATGCACTTGACTCGACATTAAAATTTCAGTTTCCCAAAATAGCTTGTTGGATAAGTCAGTCCCAGTTATTACCTAAGTGATGGGGACTCCAAGTCAAGAACAAAGAAGAGATTTTTTATATTTATTATTTGGAGTTTTTATTATGTTTAATATAAAAATACTTGATGTGATTTATGTATTTTACTTATTAGTAGGGATTTAGAATTACGTATTTTAGTCGTTTTGTATTTTTATTATTACCAAAGTAATATTAGGATTTTGTCTCCTTAAATATTGATCCCACAAATCATTTAGATACTATTGATATTGAAGTTGATTATTTTATTCAAAAAAATGATGCGAGGACAAATTTAAGTGAAGAATCAATTACAGCGTTTTAAACCACTAGAATCTCAAGTGTATCAACTTCATTCATCAACACCAAGATAGATAAAATACCTCTACGGTATAAATAAAATAATCAACTTCAATAGTATGTAGTCTAAATGACTTGTGGGGATTATATCAATATTTAAATAACAAAACTCTAATATTACTTGGGGAATAATAAAAGTACTAAACGACTAAAATACTCTTAATAATAATTCTTAATCACTAATTAGTGTCCTAAATCCTCACTAATAAATAAAATACATAAATCACATCAACTACTTTTATATTAAACATAATAAAAACTCCAAATAATAAATATAAAAATCTCTTTTGTTCTTAACTTGGAGCCCCCATTATTGAATACAAAAACGATACTCTCATCAATTCTCTTTCCAAAAAAATTTGAGCCTTACCGTGTGATCATGTTGTCAATGGGTTCCAAAATGTTCTTCCCTTGCAGAGGAGTTTGTGGCTTATTCTATCATATTATAAAACTCGAGGTTGAGTTTTCTCCAAAAAGAGGAGAATGATGGAGACTCCAAGTTAAGAACAAAGAAGAGATTATTTTTATTATGTTCAATATAAAAGTAGTTGATGTGATTTATGTATTTTTATTTATTAGTGAGGATTTAGGACATTAATTAGTTATTAGAAATTATTAATAAGGGTATTTTAGTCGTTCAGTACTTTTATTATTCCCCAAGTAATATTTGGGTTTTGTCTATTTAAATATTGATGTAATTCACACAAATCATTTAGACTACATAATATTGATATTGATATTGAAGTTGATTATTTATTCATACCGTAGAGGTATTTTATCCATCTTGGTGTTGATACGTGAAGTTAATACACTTGAGAGATCCTAATGGTTTACACGTAGAATTTAAATCCTAATTTATTTTTCGTTAATTCTTCATCCTAAATTTGTACTGCATCACAAAGTCAGCTTGTTAATAAAACAAGGCTGAAATCTAAGAATTGACTGTAAATTCTTGCCATACTAGACCCATTTGATTAAATGAGCCTAGAATTCTCATGAACGAGCAGGGTAGCTTGCAAGTAGCCTGGTTAATTTTCAACCCTACTCTCGAGCATCTAAACAATGTCCCAAGCTTTAAACGAAAAAGATCTCAGAGTAACCAAGTTCACGAGAACTCACGTGTTGTATTGGATGGAAAGATACCCCTAAATCCAAGGCATTCCAATCTGGGATCCATGTACCATTGCCATCCAAGATTATTTCCTCGTGAAGCTGAAATGCCTGAGCGATCAACAGTGCCACCATATCCAACTCCAGCAGCCTCTGGTTCTTCTACAGAAGACAACTTTTCAGTTAAATTCCCGCCATAATGCTGCCAACAAGAGAATTCCTCTGCTGCATTCTCAATCTCAACCTTAGACCTCAACCGGAATCTACAACATTAACACAAACAATAAGTTACTAGCAAGTATAAGCGGCTTTTGATAACTGGAAGAAAAGCAATGTCATTCAAAACAATCATTGTAAACTGAGTATTGCGGTGAGAGCTCCTAGTCTCCTACGAGAAGAAACAAAATCACAAAAGGCAGAATGAATCATATTCAACTCAACACTTTAAGCAAGCATTAGTTAAGGACATGGACATCTGGTTTCCTTTTACCATATATTACGTGCCCACAATATTTTGTTGCACTATTATTGCCACATTGATTTCCAGCATAATTCTAAGTAATTTTATGCTGTGCACTAAATAGTGAGATATTTATGTCTAAAATGTAAAATAGAACTTGTAATAACTCCATGACAAACAAGTGCAGAATAGGAGGTAAATAAATATTTCAAACATTGGATGTGGCATTAGAAAGTCATTTCCAATATGGTCCTTGATGTCGTACAATGTTGAAACTAATCATTCAGTCCTCATATTTGAATCGTCAATCACGGTTGTCAGCACGAGTTTTTATTACAATTCTAAGCAGTGTCCACTTACTAAAATTCAATATACATGAATTAACATTTAAAATTTAGTAGTAGTCCTAACTTTCAACTTGTAAGGTACAGATGCAAAAGTCAGAGTGCAGCCGGGGAGCAGGGGCCTAGGTTTGATATTATGGTGGAATGAGAGCACCTCAAGAGATAAATAGGTAATAAAGGTTTGTTCATTTACCGTCCAGAAATGTGTTGAATATAATATGATTTACCATGAAATCACAACAAACAACAAAACAAGAAAAGCAAGTCTAGTGCTGTGATATTGCTGGTTTAACACTCCTTTCACTCCTTTATGATGTCTTAAAAGTAAAGAATGTCTATGCTGAGTGAGTCATGTATGGTACGACTGCACCATTGACAATACATATAGCCCTCCATTCAGTGTAAGCCAAAACTAAGGTTCACTTTAAATTCAACAATTTACAAAGAAAGCAAACTTGGCCATTATGCTGGGTAAACCTGTACGCTGAAATGAAATTTTGAATCCAATTTGCTGATTCACTTTTATGAGTTGGCAAATTATGCTCCAACTCGAGTTTGAACTGACTAAGTCACCTATGTCATAAGCCATACTATCCATGTTTACTGGCTACAAAAACTCACTGTTCTCTAGAAATAGCTAACTTGAAGAGTTCAGAACTTATTATATTCCACGTCCTTCAATTAGAGGTGCACTCTAAAATAGCACCTATGATAAATTTTGAGCCAATACCATTTATATTAGATGCCATATGCTCTATGCAGTTACCTTTATTACCAAAACACTTAACACAACCTTATGACATCAAGAACTCCAAATAAACTCAGCTTTTCTACGAGCTTGCTGGAAGACTTCAGCTACTCCACGTCACAGAAAAGAGAATACTTTTACAAATGGTTACAATATTACTTATAAAAGTTAACTTTTCAGCTGGATTTTGACAAACAGCAGAACAGATGAACATAATCTTATATATAAAAAAAACCTTGTATTGGGCATTCAGGTAGATTAGACAGTTATATATTGGATAAGTAAGTTGGTTTCTAAAGTATGCCTTCTTGGCAATGAAATAAACTATTAAGCACCATTAAGATAAAGACTCTCCCAATGTAGTCTCTCTCATCACTTTCCCACTCTATGCAACTTAATTAAGAAAATTAACCAAAGGGTCTTGGCCCAATGGTTACCCCCATCCATTGTGTACCAAGAGGGTGGGGTTTCAAGCCTTGACAGTGGCCTTGTGTACCAAGAGGGTGGGTTTCAAGCCTTGACAGTGGCAAAGGTTGAGTGCTTGTGTTTAAATTATGTCTCAAACTAGTAAAAAAAAAATTAATTAAGAAAATTAACTAACTAAGATACTAGAGATTTACCATTTCATATATACAAGCATAATTCAAATAGTTGTAACTTCAATATCATAAAATATTATAGGATCAAAGAAAGAGTCAAAATTGAATGTCCTTAACACTATGTTTGTGAGTTTTCCAGACTAGGAGTCCTAAGGATTCAAATCACTTTATACATAAAATCATCATGAACCATTAAAAAACATAACTTACTTCTTCAATGTGTCCAATAGCTCGTCCAATACAGACCCATCTACATCAGCAAGCAACTCCAATTCTTCCGGGTTCGGGCCTGGACCAGACCCGGAATTATCAAGCTTCTCTACTGGCAAGGAGGGTCTGTATATAAAGAAATCATACAAAAGCCTTCCCTGAGGTGTCAACATTGCGGCGTACATTGGCGGAATTGAAACAGAGGACAAGTTAGGCGTAGGCACAGTCGAAGTCTTCTCACCCACGGGTTCAGCGAACCTCCGTACATCGCGGGTTAACAGACGCTGAAGGAATTTCACGGTGTCGGGTCCTCGGAACCGGACCACAGCTCGAGTCTTCAGGTGAGAGGCAACGGGACCCACGTCATAGAGGTGGGGTTTCTGAGAAGAGAAGTGTTTGATGGATTTGAGGAAATTGTGGCTAATGGGTTTGGAAAATTGGATGGATCGCTGGAATTGAATCATTGATTTTCCCGATTGAAAGGAACTGAGAGCTGGAGCTTGGAGGAGGGGAAGAACTGAGGAAGGTATTTATGGTGGCATGTGAAAATGTTGACACGTGTACTTGAAGCTTTATCTTTTTGAGACACCTGGTGCGTCTTGGTAACCCTGTCTGAGAAGTGAAAAGAAAGAGTGATGATCGTTAGGTGTTTGATGAAATTCATGATTGAACTATTAATTTTTTCCACTTTCATTCAATTGGGTCTGCCGCATCAGAAATTGCTGACGTGTCTGTCTAAGTAGGCAATAATTGAGCTGATGTGTAACTAAAAAAAAGAGTATTTTAATATCTATTTATACATTTATTATATATTAAAGGGCAAATTCGTCAAATCTACCATTCTCTCCCTTTCTCAATCCGACCAGCGTAACCTAAACCCAACAACACCACCAAATCCAACCAGAAATACCATAATGAAACACAGACCAAAACACCAATGGACAAAATATCAAAATCCAAAACATGCTAAAATGAACAAAGTAAAACAAAACCTAAAAAACTAGATTATGACAAAAACTACCGTGACTGGAGACGATAGAGAAGAACTCCAAACAGCCCAAAACAAATTAAATAAGCAATAGGTCCGAAATCAAGCTAGAGTGGAATCATCAGCAACAGAAGTTTGATTAAAGGACAAGATAAACAATATGCACATAAACAAGATCTGGAAAGCATAACTATGATAATCAATAATATTGCAGATTATGGGAAAAGCAAAAAATGTAATTTCATTTAGTAATATCTATAATTTTTTTTATTTGGTTTGCTTCAAAAATGCTTTAAGGCTAATATTTGGCCGCGCATGTATGCTCAAAATTACCATTGAGAAAATGAAAAAGAGTGGTACAGAAAAAGGGAAATAAGTTTGAATGCTCAACTGAAAAGGAAAAGAGGTAGAAAACAAGAGGTAGAGGAAGATAAAATATTTTTTTGGTACAAATCCAATTCCCGTTTGAAAAGAGGTAGAAAACAAGAGGAAGAGGAAGTAATTTTTTTTTGATACATAACCAGATCTTGACACAGATCTGACGCCGGATCTGATTCCCGTTTGATTCTCGTCCGATTTAGCAGAGCTGGGTGTTGAAGTTTGAGGAGCGCCGGATCAGGCCATGGACTTGGTAGCCTTTGTTGAGGAGGAATTCTGTAACATATGAGCAATCTTGGCGAATGATCCCAGTGATTAAGGCTACTTTGCGCCTGGGTTTGGCTTCGTTGGGGGGGTTGATTCAGATCTGTATGTTGTTTTTGTATGAGACCGACGCTAGTGGGAGAGAGAGAGTGGTAGATTTGACGAATTAGCCCTTTAATATATAATAAATGTATAAATAGATATTAAAATATTATTTTTTTAGTTACACATCAGCTCTACTTAAACAGTCACGTCAGCAATTTCTGACGTGGTTGACCCAATTGAAAGTGAAAAAAATTAATAATTCAATTATTTAATTGACAAAATTGAAAGGTGGATCACCGAAGTGAAATATGGCCTATAATTTAGTGTAATAATTTATATTTAAGCTTTTTTTTAAAACGTCAAGAAAAAAAGAACAGAATGAATATTACATATTGTCAATTTGTATTATACTGTGGTTTAGTAAAGTCCTGCTCAATATCTGATGAGTATGAATGTATGATAATTGGCAGTCGACTCAACTTAACAAAATTAGTAGTAACACTAGATTCTGGTTTGGCAAGAACTTGGATAATTATAAAGCTAATTATTATTTTTTGTTAGGGACTACTAGAACCCTATTTATTTTAATCAAATGAAAGTAATTTATTTAAACTTTTACTATTTTTTAAACTTTTAACAATGTTCGGTATATATAAAATAACATTCAGCCATTTGATTCAGCCTACTATTTTGTTGTGTTAATTTTGTTCGTTTTAGTTCAGTTAATTGAGTTATTTGTTTCAATTCATTAATTCAGCACACTATATTCGTACTGGACATTTGGCTTATACCGTGTTTTTTCTTCAAGCTAGCGGATAATTAAGGGCAAGTGTGATAAGAGCTCCATTCTACGCAAGTAGTTTTGATGCTTTGTTTGGGCTTTGATACTTCGATTTATGTTATAAAATTATTTAGTTGTTAGAGTTGTAATAAATATCTAATATTGTGGTTTGAGCTGATTTGGCATTTATTATATATAATTTGACTTGTAACATTTATTAGTTATTAAAGTTATTCATTTTGTGACACAGAGTTCTCGATTTGTTTTATAAATTTTATTATATTTTGTACGTAATCTCTCTTCTATTTTGGACAAAGGGTGTTAAGCAGTGGCGGAACCAGAACATAATTCAAGGGGGGGCAAAATACATCAATAAAAAAAATTATTTATTGACGCTTGAAGAGCTTCTTTCGGTTTAGAGTGAGAGAGAAAGCAGTAATCGATCCTCCATGAAGTCCGCATAGTTTGAAAATGTCTCAAAATTTGTTCGTTTTCAATTGTTGAAAAAATATCCTTCTCAATATAAACTACTAGACTGTCATTCATCCACTCGTCTCCCATTTTGTTACGCAAGTCAGTCTTGATAATTTTCATCGCAGAAAGAATACTCTTTCAACATGATAGCGATGCAAATTGGTAAAACCAAAGCCAACTCGATCAATCGATATACCAATGTAAAAAGTCATATGTCTTCTTGTTTCAATCAACTTCTTAAGCAAGACTTCCCAAACCCAAATTTTCGATCCCAGAAAATTGACTATCGATCGCATATCATAAATATAATTTTCAAGTTGATCCCCAAGTATCATGCGATCGATCAATGAGAAGTCTTTCGGATAAAGCTCGGCCAGAAGACGTAGTAATTTATTTTGTCAAATTGAGAGAACGAATCCCTTGGATCAAGGCATGATATGCATAAAAGTAACTCTGTGCTTGCTTCTGGAAAACGATTATTCATCTCTTGAACAATTGAATCAACAACCTACATTGTAATAATGAAAAATAAAAAAAAAAGATACATTTTTAGATAGAAATAATGAAAAAAGATTTATAGAGATTATACCTGACAAAAAATCTCAACACGATAATGATGAAAATTAGTAATAATTTGTCCATTCGTCTGCTTCTGATAGCATGGATCTCATGTTTTCTTCCATATTAATTATTGGGATCGCGTTCTTCTCTCACAAAATATATTGACTTCCTTCAAAAATTTCTCCCATTCCGCCTCCCTAAAATCTTGTAGTGAGCTTTCATTACCCCAATCAATCTCACAAGATGCCTAATGTTTTGATCTTTTTTTGTTGCAAGGCAAGTGACAAATCATTTGTGATTCCTAATATATATTTCATCAAATGCATCACAAATACAAATTCATAATTCTCCATCTTATCAATCAAACTACTGGCTATACCACTATTATCATCAGAAGCACCATCATCATGCACATTTTCAAGCACTTGTAATACGGAATTCCACATAGACATAAGACGGATTATTGTTATGTAATGTGACCCCCAACGAGTATCTCCTGGCCGTCTTAAACTGATTTCTTGATTTTTTTTCCCTTACCACTAACTATCTCTCCCTTCTCCAAACACTCCACAATCCTATCATGTTCAAGCTGTCTAAGTTTATCTTTCCTTTTACATGATGTTCCAGCCACATTCACAATCATAGTAACATATTGAAAAAAATCACTCACAATACGACTGCTCTTGGCAACAGCAACAACAACAACAACTAATTGGAGTTGGTGAGAAAAACAATGGACATACCTTGCGTATGGATTTTCTTTTAAAATAAGAGCCTCAATCCATTGAACTCGCTTTCGCATATTTAAAGCCCCATCATATCCTTGACCTCTCAACCTCGATAATGACAATTTATGCTTTGCAAATAATTCATCAATAGCATTCTTCAAAGAAATAGATGGCGATGTCGTGCACATGTACCACACCAAGAAACCTTTCAATCACATCTCCATGGTTGTTTACATATCTCAAAACAACTCACATTTGCTCCTTTATTGAAACATCACGAGACTCATCAACCATAATAGAAAATATTTTGTCCCCAATATCATTGATGATGGCAAGTGTAGTTTCCACAAGACAAACACTTGTTAGTTCTTTTGAATTTTTGGAGAAGTCATTTGATTGTTTCTAGGAGCATTCTCATTAACTACCTTGCCTACCTCTTCATTTCGAAGGCTGTACCACTCAAAAAACTCAAGAAAATTTCCCTTATTTGATGAAGTCGATGACTCATCATGCCCACGAAAAGGCAAACCTTGCTTCAAAAGAAGGCGTGTGACATCCAAAGCCAGATTAAGCGTGTCGCGATAAGCAACCTCCATCTCTTGCCCTTGTCTTTAGTAGTATATGTGACACACTCTGCCTTTGATTTTTAAAACCTTGAAGTTGTATTCTAGCATCATTATGAGCACTATTCGAAGCACCCACATGCTCTTGAAATTTTTCAATTGCCTTTTTCCAGTTGCTGAAACCTTTTTTTGTAAAAGCATCTACTCTGTTTGAATTGCCAAATAGATAGCAGCAAAAGCAAAAGGCCGCATCCTTGGAAATGCTATACTCCAACCATTCAAAATTTTTAAACCAAGCGGGCCGAAAGCTTCTCTTCACATTAGAAAATACTTTTTGGGGATAATTATGGGCAATTGGTTGACATGGACCTCTAGTCAAATACTCTCTTCGAACTTGATCACTAATCACAATAGCAAAGTCTTCAATTGATTTACGTAACCCCGAATCACTAACAATATCATTCGATTTGAACTCCACACGTGAATTGTTAAAATCACCACTTGCTTCGGAACTTGGTATTTGATTATTAGAAGACTCAACAGTTCTTTGTCGCTTAATCAAGTATTTATCCATAATCTAGTATAAATAAAAACATCAATTACTAATCAATAATTTCATTAATTTAAACACTTGGGATAATATGAGATCAACACTTGGGATAATATGAGATCAACACTTTAAACAAGGCTTCCTAAATTAATGTAAAATCAATTAAAATAAAATCAATTTTATTCTTTTCTTATATTCCTAAATTTATTTGTCAATTGTCATCATCAAAATTACATAAAAATTAAAAAGTGGAGACCTAATTAACGAGAAAAACATTAATAGTATGCATATTTAGGCTAAATTAAAATTAATAGTACCAAATTTGAAAGACATTTAATTTTAGGCTAACTTAAAAGTAAAAATTACTTAAATTACTTACCAAACTGTAAAGAGGGAAAAGATGAGGTGCGCATGGGCGTGGCTGACCAATGACCAATGAAAGGGAGAATAGGAAGAGATGAGGCGAATGCATGGTAATACGAAAGTGAAGAGGAAGACTGGAAGAGCCGAAGAGGGAGGCGGCACTCGGCAGTCTGTGAAGCAGTGAAGGTGCTGAAGAAATAAGGGGGGAAATAGTTAAAATAAGACCCAAAACCTAATAAAAAATAATTTTTTTTTAAATTTTTTTTTAAGTGAAACGACGTTGTTTCACTGTAGTTTAAAAAAAAGAAGAAGAAGAAGATCTGAAGATGATTCGCAGACTGCAGTCGCCGACTCGCCGGTGCCGCTGCCCCCCCTGCTCGGCTGCTCCCCCTTGGCGGCGCCACCCTACCCGGGTCAGTGCCCCCCCCCCCCCCCCCCCCCTCATAGTTCCGCCTCTGCTGTTATACAGGAATCTATCATGTGTTCATCCACACTTGTGTTTTGTACAGTTTACAGCACCTGCATTTATGTTATTCAAAATATCTGGGTATTGCCAAAATAAAAATTATAAGTTGAAAAAAACATTCTTGTGAGTACATTAATAAGGAGCAGTAATTAGAAACAAGCCAAATGGGAACTAATAACTAATAACCGCCTATAGTTTACTTTTCTGGTTTGACTGTTGGACTTGAGTATCAATTACGCAACTAAATCTTTTTCCTCAAGTGTTTAGCCAAATATAATGAAGTCAGATATGAGCTGTTTGGCGACTTTTATCAAGTAAAAAAATTAAAAATTGAGAATAAAGCATTAATTAATTAGTGCTAATCCATTTGATAATATATCATCTCCTTGTGCAACACGTTGGAATTTCTCATACATATTACAACTACTACCAGCTTTGCAACAAATTGTACCCAACAAAAAATAAAAGAAGAAGAAATGGAGCTAGTTTGGTCCCCGGAGACAGCTTTAAAAGCTTATATCGACACCGTTAAATCCGTAAGCAATTCACAACCTTCAACTTCAATATTAATTCCATTATATTTTTAAGCTATATATGTCTGACAAGTGACAACTCAGTTTCAAGCCGGCCGATCGAGCACATATATATGTATAATTTTAACTAAATTTCAATTATGTATGTATGTGTAATTGCAGATGTGCATGCATGCCTTCAATATCAGTTCCTATGTTTGGAGTTTATTATATCTTAACCCTATATATATATATATATATATATGTGATATGTCTGGCAATTAAATTTCAAGTCGAGCTCCAAATTTTAACTAAATTTAAATTATGCGAGACTGCATGCAGATATATATATATATATATATATATATATATATATATATATATATATATATATGCCTTCAATCCTACTTAATTCCAAAACTTGAAAATTTTAAATATTGTGTAATTGTAGATATGCCTTCCATCACAATTTCATAGTATAGAATTGAGTCGACAGACATAGCTTATTTTTGCTTTCGGTTTGAATATCTGATCATGTTTGTTTAACTGAATTTCTATACATATATATATATATATATAAATATGCAGTGTGAAATTTTCAAAGATTCAAGTGTGGCCGAGCTAATCTCAGCCATGGCTGCAGGGTGGAATTCCAAATTGATAGTAGAAACCTGGTCACATGGTGGAGCGACAACAACAAGCATTGGCCTTGCCATTGCAAGCCGGCACACGTGTGGCCGGAAAGTATGCATAGTCCCGGATGAATTGTCACAATCCGAATACATTAAATCCATGGAAAACGCCGGAATTTCGCCGGAAGTTATTGTAGGGGAGCCGGAGGAAGCGTTTAGGGGATTAATGGATATAGATTTTCTAGTATTGAATTGTAAAAAGGATCATTTCTCCAGAATTTTGAGGGTGGCTAAGCTAGGCCACAGGGGTGCAGTTATTGTGTGCAAAAATATTAGTAGCAGCTCGAGAAGCGAATCGGAGATTGGGTGGCGCGCGGTTGTTGATGGTGGTTCGCGGCTGCTGGTGCGGTCGGTGATTTTGCCGGTGGGGGAGGGACTTGATATTGCACATATAGGGGCTAGTGGTAGGGTAAGAGGGAGTAGCTGGATTAAGCATATTGACAGGTTATCTGGTGAAGAGTTTGTGTTTAGGAAATGAAATTGCTTATTCAATTAATTAAATTTGTTTTTATGGGTTAGAGGAATTAGGCAATCGATAGGATTGATGCAAAATTCGTTGTTTCTTTTAGGGAACTAATATTCTCACATTTATTTATGATATTTCGACATGGTCATCTCATGAAGATACAGTGAGTCTCACCTCTGTGTGAAAAAAAAACTATGTAAAAATATCATAAATACATGTGAAAATAGTATTCTTTTTTTTTATTTGTTTGGATATTTGGATATGTAGATTAATGGAAAAATTAGCACTCATTTGTCTTATTTTCTTACCATTTTTGTTTAGTATATCGATGAGCATATAATAGAAAGCAATTGAAATCAATGTATATCGATTAGCAAATATATATATTATTCCTTCCATCTTTTAATATAAGTTGTTTTAGAGTTGTGCATAAATATTAAAAAAATGATTGTATAACATTAAATATAATATCAATTGTCTATATTATCCTTGTATTTGGAAAAGAGAGTGTTATTTATTGGGCAAAAAATAATGAGAGAACCAAATTTATATTTAATATATGGAATAATATTAGAAACTAAATAATTAATGCTTACTTAAAATTCTTAAACGACTTAATTATATTATGGGACAAAAACACTTCTTTAAAATGACTTATATGAAGGTACAGAGGAAGAATAGTTTCATTGCTTATGGATTAATCATCATTGCACATAATATTTAACAAAATCACACTGAATAAACTCGTAGTACATTATGGTTGATGGTCCTAAAAGTTTGAACTAATTGCATGCATTAACTAATTATTAGTGATATAGTAGAGATTTAGAGGTCGATCTGTGATTTTTCTCATTAAAGGCACGTTAAATATTGTGTATGCATGTAGATGTTTATTTATTAATTATTCTCGTTCTCGTTGTTGAGTTTGTTGATTTTATATTTAATTGCACAAAAAAAAAATTAAATTAAATTATTTTAGATGCACTTCTCAACAATATATAATTTATAGTTTATGTATAGATGTTATTGTCAATAAATTATATAACATGACCAAGAAAACCCCACGAAAGTTTGTAATTCAAGTTATGTGAATCGGAAAGGAATCTTAATTTCCATTGTATAATTGTAGAAGATAATACTTAAAAATGACAAGTGGGCTACAACTTGAGGTAAACGCTAAACATGTAAATCCGTTAACATGTTTTATTTAAAATATATTCGATGTTGTTGCAAGTTTACCTTTCTTCAAATTCTTCTCGACTATAAGTTTGGTCAATGGCTTCAAAGAATAACAAAAGTGTTAGTTTGGTCGATCGAAATGAATTAATTTGGTTGAATTTAATGGATAAGAAAATGGTGCAGTAATTGTCCTCTTAAATCACATTCCTCCTTAAATAGCATTATTTTATTAAAACTACGTTGTTTTAGAGTGGCCGCGGGTGACAATTTTTGTAAATAAAAGGAAAATAAGTGGAATGGCTCTCTTTTAAACACTCCAAAACAGCGTAGTTTTAATAAAAGAGTCTTATTTAAGGAATGAATGATATTTAAGAAGAATCTTTCTTGATCCTCGCTTCTCTCTCTCTCTCTCTCTCTCTCTCTCTCTCTCTCTATATATATATATATATATATATATATATATATATCAAAACTTGCCAAAAAAAGTTTCATTTTGAGGTTATCTTCGACTGGTTATTCGGCTATTTATGGATTAGTAAAAATGGCTCAAACTTATCATTGTACTCTTTGTACTCTTTGTGGTAATTAGTGATGATTAGGCTTTGTAAAATTTTAGTCTTTTGGATATTTTCAAGAAAAAAAAAACAAAAACAAATGTATACTGTCACCTTATCAAATAAAAATATGTTCTCCATCATTAATTGTAACAAAATCTTGGAGTTAAATATTACTAATGATAATATTAGAAAAAGGTGACTTTTTAAGTCAACTTACAAAATCTTAAACTTAAACTAATTAATATAAGTTCAATTAAGTTTATTTTTTTAATAAAAAAATAACATTTTTTCTAATTAAAGTAGCTCTCTTAAGTTAATTTTCACAATTTAGTGTTGTATTGTCTATAATAAAATATTCATATTAATTTAAACCAGAAACTATAGCAAATTACCTTTAAAAGTTAAAATAAGACTTAATTTATTTTTATTTTTTTAAACGGAGGCAGCATTATATTTTGTTAGAACTACTAAATAAAATTTTGATTGAGTCGTGTAATGAATTGATGAGACTAAAAACAATATAATGCGGCTGAGGTTTCGTAGTGCCTTTGGGCTCTTGTTGATAATTCTGCTGCATGCACCAGCACCACCCCTATCCCTGTTACCGTCTAAGCTTCCTTCTAGATTTCTGTTGGTCAACAACTCCTCACCCATTTGCCTCCTCTTTTTTCCACCGTCCGGATTTTTGATTTTTCATGCCCCCGAACCTTTGAATTTGGGCCCAATTTTTCCTATACAAGGCAGCCAAATGAAAGGAAGAAAGACGCACCAAAACATGAGCTCTCATCCGAGAAAGGAAAAGAGAAAGGGAGATAAAAAGTTTCTATTGAAGTTTTAGAAAAAATAGAGAGAGAGAGGGAGGGAGGAAGAAAGAGATAGTTCAAATAAATAGGTGTTTTATTTGAGTTCGTCGTATAGTTATTGTGATGAAGTAATTTGAATTTGTACTCAAACAAATTCAAATTAAGATATCTTTGTATTCTCTCATATTATTCTAGTAAATTGTTCGGAGTATGTCCCGTAATTTTTACCTCTTAGCTTTAAAGGGTTTTCCACGTAAAATCTTGGTGTCTCGTGGTTGGATATTTTTTTCTCATTATTTTTTGCACGGTTATTATTTTGGTAGAACTGTAAATTTAATATGTTTGGCATGTGCTGATTTTTTTTTTGTCATTTAATTTATCAAAGACAACAGTATTTGGAAGGTGATTTTTTTCCAACAAGTGATATCAAAGCTAAGGTTATTTGCTCGATTATTTTTTGATAAATTTTATGGAGGAATAAATCGGAGGCATGATTAAATTGACCTCTTCAAAATTTTCGATCTAGAAGTCCAGAATGGAGAATATTTTTTATTGTAAGGATTTGTATGATCCGTTGGAGCTCGAGGGAAAGAAGCCTGCGGCTAAATCTGAGGTTGATTAGAAAAGGATGAACAGGAATACTATTGGTCACATCAGACAGCGGATTGATCAAAGTGTGTTCTACCATGTTTCGCAAGAGACGGATGCTCATACTCTATGGACAACACTAGTCTATGTACGAAAAGAAGAATGCACAAAATAAAACTTTTGTCATTCGAAAAATTGTGAAGGAGCATATGAGTGAGTTCCAAGGTTTGGAGAACCAGCTGTCCACCATGAAGTTTAATCTTGATGATGAGATTCAAACTCTTTTGCTTCTCAGTTTGTTGCCAAATAGCTGAGAGACTTTGGTGGTATCTTTAAGTAATTCAGCTCCGGAAGGAAAGCTAACCATGCAAATGGTCAAGGACATTCTTCATAATGAAGAGACAAAACGAAAGAAGCAATGTGTGAATTTTGAGACACAAACACAAGTTTTCGTCTGGCAGAGTAGCGGCAGAAACAGAGAGAAGAGCTCTCCTGAAGATGACAAATCCATGAGAAGGTTGAGAGGAAAAAAGATAGTTTATTTTCACTGCCGGAGACCATGTCATATAAGGCGAGAGTGCAGATTTTTAAAGAAAGAATAGTCTAAGGAAAAAGATGAGGATAAAGACTCAATTGTATATTTATCCGACGTTGATGTAGCCATTGTTAGTGATTGTAAACCCAAGTGTCAAGTTAAGGAATGAGTTATTGATTCGAGTGCTTCGTTCCATGCTACTTCGCGTGGTGAGATCTTCACATCCTACACTAGTGGTGATTTTGGCTATGTACGGATGAAAAATGGTAGTGCATCCAAGGTTATGGGCATTGGAGATATTTATCTGAAGACTAACAACGATGACATGTTGATGCTTAGAGAAGTCAGACATGTTCTGGATATCCGCCTTAATTTGATGTCTGCTGGTAAACTTGATGAAAATGGTTATAGCATTTTCTTTGGTGAAGATCAGTGGAAACTCATTAAAGAAAGGTAGGCACTCTTTACACAATGCAGGCACGTGTGGAAGGTGTTGAAGATGGGGGAGCTAGGTGCAAAAGAATGTGGCACAAAGTCATGCAAGATGGGAGAAAAACCTTGCATGAGAACCACGACAAAAAAAGTTCTTCGCTTTAAATGGGTACCAAAAGTGAGAAAGAAAGTGATAGCTCGCAGCCAGGATACAAAGCGATTGTGAAAGAATTTGACAAGCAAAATCTGTCAAGTTTGAGTTGTATCCTCCCATCAAGAAGAGTCGTGTCGATGAGATAAAATGGGGCATGAAGAAAGTTGAAATTGCCAAGAAACTTGAGTTGAGTTGAGGCTTAGTTGGGATTAACTCCAAGTGAGGAGTTGTGGGTTGATGTGTAAATTCAGTCTTGGAATGTTATACAGAAGCAGACATGGCAAGATCTGAAGAGAAGAAGTCTACTTCGGGGTATTTGTTTACTTTTGCAGGGGGGAGCTGTGTGATGACAGTCTAAATTGCAGAAGTATGTTGATTTGTCTACTACTGAGTTGATAATGAAATATTATGGTTGAAACGAAATTTTCAAGAGTTGGGTTTGACACAGGAATCAACTCCAAGTAACAAAGTCATGGTGAAAACCTCCTCTAATGGGTTCGAAGGGAGAGATTGTTGGTCAACAAGTCCTCACCCATTTGCCTCCCCTTTTTTTCATCGTCCAGGACTCTTGATTTTTCATGCCCCCGGGACCTTTGAATTTGACGTGCTCTTTCTTTATTTTCTCCCCTCAGTTTTTCATATAAAAGGCAGCCAAATGAAAGGAAGAAAGACACCAAAACATAAGCTCTCATCCGAGAGAGGAAAAGAGAAAGAGAGAGAAAAGCTTCTACTGAAACTTTAGGAAAAATAGAGAGAGAGTGAGAGAAAGATAGTTCAAATAAATTAGGTGCTTTATTTGGGTTTCATCACATAGTTATTGTGGTGAAGTAATTTGAGTTTGTACTCAAACAAACTCAAATTAAGATATCTTTGTATTCTCTCAGATAATTCTAAAGAATTGTTCGGAGTATGTCCCGTGATTTTTATCTCATAGTTTTATAGGGTTTTCCACGTAAAATCTTGGTGTCTCATGGTTGGATATTTTTTTCTTATTATTTCCTGCAGTAATTATTATTTTGGTGGAACTGCAAATTTAATCTGTTTGGCATGTGTTGATTTTTTTTTGTTTTTTAATTTATCAAAGACAACAATATTTGGGAGGTAATTTTTTCCCAACAATTTCATATTTTGCATGCCTTTTATGACATGACGTGAGTGAGTGAAGTGAGTCAAGTGACACGTTTCCACTTCTTTTTGCCTATCTTGGCTTTTCTGGTTTTTCCTTCACTTTCTCAAAAAAAAGATTAACAAGTTATTAAGGTTGTGTTTGGGGGCGTTTTTCAGTGTGCACTTTTGGAGATCTATAACCCTAGACACTCTAATATCCTTTTTCAAACCTGCTCCATTTCGAGTCAAGAGATAGATAAATAGACACATCTCATTACACTTATCGGGGGCGTTCGTAGTGACTGAGGGGGTCGAAAACCAAGAAGTGAGTTATTTATACCAAGCATTCTTCTTACGATTAAATCCAATATCCTGGTCCCTGCAGAAAGGAAAAATAATTTCACGCTCTTCCTTTCGGTAAGGAAGGATTAGGGAAATCCTATTGATTTCTCCAGACCTCCGAGAAAAGTATGAAAAAAACGACTCGAATAGTACGATGCCTCTGTCACCCCATCCTTATCTTTTAAATGAACAGAGATTAGTCTCCAAACGCTCGAACTAAAATCACCTACATTATATTTATCTTCTAATTTCTATCAACAAATATTATATTTAACGATACAATAAAACTCGTCGCAAATAATTATGTCGCTAACCGAAAGATAAGTGTAACGAAAAAGATCCTAATTTATTTTTTACAAAAACATGACGTGTCCATTTTATGCACGGCTAGATGAATTAGCCCATTCATAAGATAAATGGACGAGCCAAGATTTCTATAGCATCTCACCGAATTTGAATCCCCTCTATTACACCTATCATTTAATTTTTTTTTCCTAATATACATTTAGAGACATAAATACTATATTTAGCATCAAAATAAAATTCGTCACAAACAATAATGTCGCTCAAGTAATATTTGTCGCTCAAGTAATATTTGTGTCGCTAATGTGTATGGAAAGAAATTAAAGTAATATTTATGTATCGAGAGAAATTAGACATCATGATTAACTGAGGGAATCCTAATCCCGTTTAATCTGCTACTACAAGGAAGGAAAATTTTGAGAAATTAGAGATCATGATCAACGGAGGGAATCCTAATCTGCTACTACAAGGAAGGAAAATTTTAAATCTAATGCATCGACTTATCAATCCTGAGAATACATTAGCCAAAGTAGTGCCATAGCAACCACCAGATTAGGAATTTAGGACCTAGGCTAAATGGTCTCCAGTACTATAACTAACCAGTCTTGATGCTGCAGTTTCTTTACATCCTAAAAACAATTAAACCACTTGAAAACCTAACTAAAAATTAATCCCACAGACCCTATACGCACAAAACCCTATAAAGAAACCACAAGACAAGAACTAATCTGATAATTAAACTTCAATGTCTAGATTTGCACCTGCAACATCTACACATAATCAGCTAGATAATTCTGCAAGACTGCAACTAGCAACTCCAAAAGGATCAAAAGGGTCTTACAACAACTGCCAAAACATGCTTTCTCACCGAGCAATAGACTGTAAGAGGTGCTTTCAACATCAGTATAACAGAATAATATGGCATAAAAACGACCTACTTTAACACTCCCTACATCCGGGAAAAGGATTATTTTACTTTGTTTTAGACAATGGCAACATGTTTCCGGTATGGGATCTAACTCAAGAACCTTTTCTCCCTGCATTATTGGCCTTCATCCTCCCATCTGGTTTATTATGCCCAGAAAGTTGTGAGCGCTCGGTTGAAGGGAGTGCCCAGCCTCCCCTGCTTTTCTGACCAGATTGTGAACTGCTCCCAACAGACCCTAAAAATCAATTACACAAAAGAAAGTACACCAGTTAAAGCAAATAACATAACATAAATCAAATATTGCAGTTCAACTAGAGGGGAAGAAATGCAACAGAATCATATTCAACAAATAACATGACTAATTATGAGTACTATTTTTAACTTTTATGTATGAAAAACTCTGGAAACCGGACAGAAATGGAAATCCAATAACCAAATGAACCGGCAGTTGCTTTGGCAGAACCTAAAGCTCTATAGTTTTATAGATAACAAAGAAGAAACATTCCCAAAAAATATCAGAGAAAGGTATGCATAAACATTATACTTGCTCTGTCCAGAAGAAAGAGTTGCATTATCTTTGTAAACAGTGAAGAAACAAAATGGTACTCTTCTTTCAGGACTATAACTCGTCCGTCCAGAAGAAAGGGTTGCATTATCTTTGCAAATACTGAAGAAACAAAATGGTACTCTTCTTTCAGGACTATAACATAAAACCATTAACCTACAGGCTGATGCAGCCCTTCTCAATGTAAAACACAGGCATGCAATTTCCATCTCTAATATTACTTTCAAACACAGGAACCTTTTACCATGTGTTATGACAGTCTTCTGACATCTTTATCATTGAAACCAAATGTGAATATAAGAGCTTATAAAGCATTTACATATAAACTAAGGCATGCAAACCATCATTATGAGAAAGAGAGGAATTGTTCGCCCTAAGTTTCAGAACATGCATCCAGGATGCAAAATGATATGATCTAGCAGATGAGAAGGGCAAAATATACAATGTAAATTGAATTATAATCAATACAATCAATTAAAGTTGAAAGCAGGAGAACAAATAGATATATATAAAAGAAACAGTGACCATACCATTCTGCACATTAAATCCTTCACTCCAACCAGGCAGACGTTTTCTAGCTTTTCCTTTCCAAGTTTCTTCAAAACCAGCAAGATCATCTAGAACATAGCAGGACTTATTCAGACTACCACACTCCATGACAATATTTGAGGAGCATCGTGGAATAATAACACTGTGAAAACATACCTTCATCGAGATTGTGCAAGACCTGCATTGTATCCACTCTACCATCTGACTGAAGGTTCCTTGTAACAGTATGACCCTACACATGACACCAAACAATCTTGCTCATGATTTAGGCACATGTATGAACATCGAACAGTAAATTTACAATCACAAGCAAACATCTGTCATCTACCTTATCATGAATTCCTCTCGAGAGCCTATGAGCAGCTCGACCAGTAGTTGAATCAGCTTCTTTACTCTCATCAATTGTCAACTGGAAATCCAGCCAAGTCAGTAGCGACCCAAATGATAAAAAGTAAAAAAGCTAAAAACTTAACTTACTCCATCACTCCCTGTTCTCATTGTTCTGGCTGAAGTATAATATGCCCCATTTGAACCACCATATGTAACAGTGGAGCTCTGAAAGGCGAAGCTTTGTGCTTGAGCATGTGGCTGTGAATTATTCACACTTTTGAGCTCATTGCAATAGTGCATTTGCTTACTGTTTCTCTCTGCAACACCATATATCAATTTTCAACAAGAACCCATAAGTATTGCAAGCCTACTTAGAAACAAACTTATAACAACTGAAATATAAGAAACACACATCACATCACCTTCAATTTGATCGTCTGGATCCTCAACATATGGCCCTTTACTCGACCTACCATGCTTTTTAGGGTTGTCTTTCTTCTCCTCTTTACCTTCTACTTCCTTCTCATCATCAGAGTTCAATTCTTCAATTATTGGACCCCTAGATCTGTTTGTTTGGGAAGATTGTCCATCAAAGAAACCAGATGGATGTGGTGCATTCATCAAAGGACTCTCAGAAGCGAAACCAAATGGAAGTGGTGCATTCATCAAAGGGCTCCCAACAGAGAAACCAGATGGAAATCCATTCATCAATGGACTCCCACCCATAGCAAAACCAGATGGATGTGCATTCATCAAAGCACTCCTGGTAGAGAAACCAGATTGATGAGCATTCATATTCCCGGTCGGCCCAAAGGTGGACTCAAACATTCCACCAAATGGGCGAGTGAAGAAAGGGTCATCAAAAGGGTCTCTTCCTCCAAAAAAGCCAGCTACTAAATTCTGGTGACCCCCAAGGCCGCCAAAACCTGCAAAAGGATCTCCAAATCCAAAGAAAGGATCCATGTTTCCCCTTCTTCCACTCATTTTCTTCTGGCGTATTACTAAAAGTGAGAAAAACAATTAAAGAAATTTAATAACCCATCCTAACAGAAGAATGTAATTATAAAACATACAAGTGAAATACAAACAAAAATAAATTATGTAACATTACGAAAGGCATCAATCATACTTATTGATAAAGACAATAGCCATACTCGAACAGTCATTTACATGCAACAGACCCAAGAAGCACAAAATTTTAAAAGACAACAAGCATCCAAATGATACTCCAAAATAATACATCAACTCTTCTCCAATGCTTTTAGTAATTTGGAAATATAATTCATAATTCTTTACATTCAACCAACAAGATTTCGGATACTTGCCAGCAGCATATGCCAAAAAATCTCAGTGTTGGAATTCTGAATTTCTTATAGGTAGCTTTTATACAAGGACCGAGAGGAATGCCATTGAGAAGTAAAAAAGTTACAAAGTTAAATCATTATGAGTGCCAAAATCTGAATATACATCACACATGCATGTCTTGTTTGTTTATCTCAGCAATTATTATGACATTAAAATCAAATACATTACTCCTTTCTCAAAAGGATGTCTTCAAGTACAAAATATTTTGTACACGAGTTAAATACTCCATCCATCCTCAAAAGGATGGCTTAAGTGATAATATTATGTTCTCAAAAGAATGGTCAAAGTAAACAAGTCAACCAGATAAATTTTTGCATGAACTAATTTACCCGTATCTTTACACCATATCTTACTTAGCTAAATTGTGAATCACACATTTCAAATGAGTGGTTCACATTAATTCTCTCTCTCTCCCCAAACCCAATTATTCTGGTAATCAATTTAAGATTTCTGCCAAAATTGTACCCATTATTTTGGGAATCAATTTAATATTTCCACCAACTTACTGCAAAACATATTTTGGAGTCTCATTTTTAGAAAGCTAACATGTTTACATATCTTAGTTGACAACTGACTTGTTTTGTTTTATTCTTTGGTTGGAGATAAATTAGATTTGAATGATATAATAATATTATTATATGAGGTCCATATACAAGGATAGAGTGGGAAGTAAATTTATACTCTCTCCTAATTATTTGACTACCTTAATTTGTGTAAAAATTGCTCTTGAGCCATCCTTTTCGGGACGGAGGGAGTATAAAGTAAGCCTAAATACTAGTTTGCCCTCAAAAGTATTATTAGTGTACTTGCATTGAGTCCACTAAGTTTAAAAGAAACAAAGATTTATTAGTGTACTTGCATTGGGTCCACTAGGGGTAAAATTGGTACTTATTTTATACTCTCCTCTCCTTTAGTTTTTTTAAATTTGTGTGGAAGTTGTACTTTGGCCATCCTTTTCAGGACAAGGGGAGTAATAATTATGTGATATTAATGACATTAACTATAAAAAAATACTATTTCAATCATCATGACATTGACATTAATATCACAGCAAAGATACATATGGTTGTTTCTCAGTAATATTCCACAAACTGTCAAAAAACAATTCGTGAAGATGGAATTTCATGAATGATTAATGCTAGCGCAGAAATAGAGTGAGGAACTTATATAGTGCTAATTGACCTGATTGTGTACTATCCTAGCAGGTACCAAACGGCAGAAAAAATTGATCGAAGCGGCAGTTAGAGATGTTAAGTGTACAAATTTAGGCTAAATATCTTATCCTTTTGCAGTATGTTTTCTAATTCATCAAGTTGGTAAACAGAGATGGGAAGTGATTCACCCTATTAGTGCCAAACAATTACAGTGAGAAAATCAAATGTATTCATCCTAATCTCGGATATAGAATTCTTTCTAGTTCATGAATCATAAGAATCACTTGAATAAATTTGAGCTTTAAGTCCTAACATAGTATTTTATGCAATCTAGTGGATATAACCTTTACTTTTATTATGCAGTGAAAATGTATTCACACTTTCACAGATTCACATAGTATTACGCCCAACACCCAAAGCTGAGCATAACACGTGCCGAGGGGCCCAAAATGCATGTCCTTATCTCTTTGATGACACAGACAGCATAGATAGTAGGGATGTGTCCCACATCACAAAATGCAGGTCAAAAGTAACATTACTTACCACTAAGCACAAAACCATGAACACAGGCAAAAAAGAACACTTACTAAGTTACTCAGTCGGTCCCTTCGTCCCTATTTAATTAAGGACTATTAATAATTTGGCTATTTTCAATCGGATTTTAAGATGCACCAAAAATACATTTACATAAACCTTTTATATTTTATAATAGAAATGGATAGATATTATTTTATAGAAAACATAAATATATGAAAGCATCCGCCTTTTACATTCTTGCTTTAAGATGATGAAATACTAAACTATGTTTGGAACAAGTAAAATGAAAGAAAAGGGCCTTCTGATAAACATAAACATAATTCTAACCATATATACTTTTAGAAAAGCTAATATCAAGAATAATCCTAAAATGTCAAGGAATAACTCTTGATAAATCTTTAGTTGTAACTTTTTACAATACATTTTCCATTCCAACATGTTTTCCAGGTTCCAAAACATGGCCCAAGACACATTCTGTGTTCAACTCCAGAACACTACAATGAAATTACACCATGTTAGCCTAGTTTCATCCCTCCAATATCTCCACGACATTAAAATGAAACCACGTTTGCCTAATCTCATCCCTACAATAGCTCCTATCTATTTTGCAACAACTCACACTCATCAAGGTGATCAAACTGTCACATATTACATGTAACCCATTTAATACCAACAAACGGTGTTAAACTACCCTTTCAAAAAAAAAGGTGTATACATCTACAATCTACTAATCAAATTGATTATTATAATATTATCCAAATCTTTAAAAAAAAACTGTAATCGGTGTCAAACTGAGAATCCAGGGCTTTCAAGTGAATACACGCATTTCAAAGCCCTAGAACCACGCAACACAACATATAATTGCCAAAAATGATACTACAGAAAATGATATTCAATGATCACCCAACAATCAACTCATCATATAGAAAATGACTTCTTCAATATATATGGATAGCAGGATAGGGCAATTAGGCAAAATAGAATCAACAATACCACCAAGCGAAGATCAAACATCATACAAGTACAAAAACATTTCTATCATGATCGCGTTTTGATAACAATCAACCAAACCCTAGATTAAACTAAGAACTCCATAACAATGAATTGTGGCAGGAATGAAACAGAATTATCCTAATACAATCATTATCACAACCCAACACATAGCTATAATCATAAAATATATATAAATATATAGCAAAAATTACTGATAAGAGGATGATCATAACATCAAAACTGAAGGAGAGGTTATCATACCTGCCGATAAGGAGAAATTAAAGCTCAAAAGTCCTTGAGAGAGATGAATTGCCGAGAGGATGAGAAAACCCAAAGTTCGAAAGAGAATTGATGATGATAAAGCTAGATTTCCAATTACTGTAGACCTAACGAGCCGTATACGTTATGTACCGTAGTTGGCATATATATAGGGAGAGAAATAGAGGAAGGCAACCCGGAACATTCTAGTCACCATTTTGCCCTTACTTGATTATTGTTATTTGTAATATATTATTAATATTAATTACCATGTCTAATTATTAGTAAAAAATATATTTTTCCATGTGAAGGATTCTTTTAATTTCACCTCATATAGAAATTAGAATCACCAATGTCATGTAATTGGACGTGGTATATAATATTTTTTCTCTATTAGATATCAACATAAATACGGTTGGAATTCTTAATTATATTTGATTTTTTTTACTCTCGAGAAAAGTGTAATTCGATTTTTTATTTAAAGAGATTTAGTTCAATCTCATTAAAAAGTCTGACCTAATGATAAATTTTGTTTTTATATGGGGAAGGGGAAAAGGCTATACTTTGGTTCTTAAGTACACACAATTCCCTATTATTTTTCACCACTGAATACCTTCATTGTTAAAATCGGAGGCCGTCAAACTTCTTCGTGTGATTTTGTTTCTGTGTATGATTGGACGCAATTTTAGTGGTTGAAGCGCGTGGACGGAAACAAACACTAAGAAAAGTTCTGTGTGAATAAACAAAATCTTAATTTTGATAGATAAAAAGATATACATAGACTTCTACGTTGGTCGCAATCCAATTTTATTACATGTATATCATTTTCCAATAACAAAAATACAGCTACGGTATTGCTTGCTTTTGTACTTGTCAACTCCATCATTTAGGCTCCTAGCATCAATTAATTTCTCTTGTACAATCCTTACTTGTAAGCACTTGAGCATGGAGGGCTTTATTTGTCTTTATTAATGAATAATGAGATACAATTGCACTTGAAGCTAGCTTAGGATGTCCAGATTGTGTACTATCCTTATCAGTAACCATGGCAATCCCAAAATTTTAAAATGTTACACCATCCGTCCTCAAAAATAAACACTGGACATACATGTAAGACAGATTAAAGCCCAATACAAGAAAAAGTTGTGAAAAAATTTTGGGCCCAAAATTGGATAGAAAGGTCTATTACATTTTTTAAAAAAATTACAACATTGAAGCCCAAATAAAAAGGTTAGATGAAATAAATGGGTCCTTTACATAAGTATACAACAAATAGAAAGTAATTACAAGAAAAGTGCATCAACTAAATAATTACAAAAAGAGTGTAATTAAGACTCATATTACAAAAATAGTACAATTCACATTAATAAAGAAACCTAAAATCAAGGATAACTAATAATTCAAATTCAAATTCAAATCTTGTCTCTAACAACAATTTCAAATCCATATTTCAAAATTCAAATCAAAATGAGAAAATTAAAAATAAAAAATTATGAATGAGCTAATGTTCATCATCCTCCTCTCTCGCCATCATTGCATTCACCGCCACATCATCGCATCATGCCGCATATACAAAAATTGACTAGTAAATCGCATCACATTTAAAATAAAATTGGTAATCAAATACTGTTGAATCAAGTTACCTTGGTCTAAAAGTTTGACAACCAATTTCATGTTGGTAAATAAAAAATAGAACACCTTTGCATATTTATACCAAGGTAACCAAAACTTTATACCAAGGTAACCAAACTTTTATACCAAGGTAATCAAACTTTTATACCAAGATAATCAATCTACCTTCACACTGCAGTATGAATTAGTTACCTTGATCTGAAAGTTTGGCAACCAACGCATCGAAGGTTTGGCTACCAAATCGTATTACATGCAAAATAAATTGGAAACTTAATAAAATGTAATTAGTTACCTTGATATAAATGTTTGGCTACCAATCTGTTGCATTATAAAAAAGCAGAAGCAGGCGGCGATGGCGGAGGGAGGGGTGGGGCGTGGGGAAGGGGAGGAGGAGGAGGTGGGAGGAGGGGGAGGGGGAGGAGGAGGAGGAGGAGGAGGAGGGGGAGGATGAGGGGTGGAGGGAGGGAGGAGGAGGAGGGGGTGGGGGTAGCGGATGGAGGAGGAGGAGGAGAGGAGGAGGGAGGGGGGAGGAGGGGTGGCGGAGTGAGGGGTGGGGGCAAGGCGGTGGGTGGAGAAAGGAGGCGGAGGAAGAGGAAGGAGAGGGTGTGGGTGTGGGGTCAAGGAGGAGTAGTAGTGGGGGGGCGGTGGTGGGGAGGGTGGACAGGGAGGAGGAGGAGGAGGAGGAGGAGGAGGAGGAGGAGGAGGAGGGAAACATAAATGGAGTGGGAGAAAATCGTGGGAGAGATGGGGAGAAAATTGTGGGAAAGATGATTGAGAATTAAAACACATCCCATAATTAAAGGAATCATAAATATGTACTAATAATGAAAATAAAAATTTAAAGATATTAATTATGTAAATATTTAATGAGGGTCGCACACAATGTTAACAAATGTAAGAAAATAATCTCACGCTTGGCTCAACGGTTTAAAGAATAGCATGAAATCAGTCGTAAATCCAAAAGTCTTGAGTTCGACTCCCACTGAAAGTAACACTGGGTACCGCAGGTTTCGGCCTGTTTCGCAAACCTTATTCGGGGGTGGGGAGATATAGTTCGATTGCAAGATCGGAAAACTCCTCATATATATCAAGAAAAATCAAAGTATCATATAACACTCTCCTGACTTCAAAATTTAATTTAATTTTTTTTTAATTTCACTTCAATTTCAAAGAGGAGACGTTATAATTTTATGATTATAAAGGCTATTCTTAATTTGTCATTTTTTATTTTTATATTTTGCATGTGAGGAAAAATAATTTGTCATTTGTTATTATTATCTTTAACATCACTGGCATTTCTTAGCTAACACAAAGACGAGTGAATATTTAAAGCTACCTGTCGTATTATTTTAATTTTATGATGATACACAAATATTTATATATAAAACTCACACAAATAGTCTTCAAATAAAGTTTTAAAAAAATTAATTTTAGGTTTTAACTAAATAAATAATCCAACAATAATTAATTTGTACTAATTAAAAACAGGTAAACAAAGAAGGTTATTTGGTGGGAAAGCAGTAGAGGAAGAAGAGAGGGCCGATGGAGACATGCATGTGAATTAAAATACTTTTGGTTTTGGTGGCTCAAACTATTTTTGAATAGAAGGACCACTTAAACATTTTATAAACATTCTTACAAAAATTAAATTTTATGTTGTTGATATTAAATAATAGAACACTATTTTCATATGAATTTTTTATATTTTTACATATTTCCCTCTCACATAAAAGTGGGACCCATTTTCTTTTCATATGAGAGAAGATTATGTAAAAATATTAAAAACAAGAAAATATGACGTTTTAGATGATTTTATTTATCCCAAATTAGTTGTCATTTTATATAATCTAAGAAAATTAATTATAATCTTTTCAAAATTACCCCTGATGATAAATTTTTTTCTCACAGATGAGAGAGTGAGATAAGTATATGGTAATAAATGGGAATTTAAGAGTATTATAGATAATTAATATTATATTTAATGTTATTCAATTATTTTTTTAATTCTTGTGCACAACTTTAAAATATCATATATTATAGGACGGAGGGAGTACAAAAAATAAAGAGACAATAACAAAGAAATTCATACATCAACATTCTATCTATTTACTTTTAGTTACACATTAGTAACATCTCACATTTAACATAAAAGGTAGGGTAGTTCAAATATGTTTATATAAAAATAAATTAATGTAGTAATGTTAGAGATCTCAAAATTTTAGTCTTAAATGGTATCATATTAATATTTTAATGATAATTTATTGTATTGATGACACATTATTTAAGACACTTTTTGAGACCAAAAAATTGAAACTCTTAACATCACTCATAAAAATAGCAAGAAAAGGCAGTGCATCTGTTAATTATTTAACCCTCAAATATGTTTATATAAAAATTATTGTTACTACAAATTGGCCACGCGTCACATGTGTTGTATCTGCGTGTGTAAATTATATGGGATAAAATTAGAATTTTATAAAATGTGGAGGGTTATATAGAAAGGTAAAAAAAATTAAAAAGAATAAATAGTAATATATCTAAAGTTATAATGGCAAAAAAATAATAAATATAAAAAAAACAGTCAAACATAACTCAAAATCACTAAAGTGTAAAGGCTTTATAATATAGATAAATATAGATGTCATATAATTTTGTCTTGGTAATATGAGCTTCTTTCTTCCAAACTTTCTTATAGTAACCATTTTTTTTGTTTTTCATAAAATAGTCTCATTATATATAATATATATATTTCACAATTTTTTTATTAATAATATAAAGTGAGACAATATCATTAAATTTGTAATCACAATTTTATTATTTTGTCAAGTCTCCTTTATTTTACTAACTTAGGGGTTGATTGCTTAGGGGACTTGATGCATTTAAATGACTTAGGGTCTGAATTGATCAGTCATTCAATTCATTTAATTTGAATAAAAATAATGTTAATGATTGAATCGGTAAGCTTAATTGGACTGACCGAATAAACTGTCATTGAGTGGATTTTGTATACATGTTGCCCCTCTTTTACACTCAATTTATAATCCTTTTCTTTTGGTGTTTTTGGAGATTTGAGTAATTGAATTTTACTTTATTTGATCTTTAATTGCATTTAGCAAGATTGAGGGGTAAAATAGTAAAAAAATATTATTCAGATGTTTCGTACATATTTATTATCAAACAATTTTTTTCATTAAATATTTAAAAATCTTTTTTATTAAGTTCATTCAAATTGTTTAAACAGTCAAAACTGTTTGATTCAGTTTTATCAATGACAACAGATTACACATAATTAACAATTTATAAAAACAAATATGAAGCAAAAACACTTCTTTAATATTTATACTAAATGATAAAAAGAAATTACATAAAACGGAGACACACATTACACATACCCATTGTCACATTTAATAGGTTCACATGATCCATGTTGATGAGTTGGTTTCTTTCACTTCAAAGTTCAAAGCACTCTACGACATTTAATTATGTCGATCGAGTAGTTGCGCTTTCAGGGTGGGGTAGAGGAATTAAAGAATATAAGCCATAAATGCTGAACCACCTAGTCCTACCCTATCCTATCCTACCCATGACGGGGATTAAAATAAAAATAATACTACTATCAAATAAAAAAAAATTACACATACATTCATATTGCAGGGTCCACATATCATACGGGACTCATAGTATACATGTGTGTATATAAGTATTATGTGACCTTTTTATGTGATAATATTATTGTTGTTAAAATTTGGACCAAACCAACAAAAAGCTCAAAAGAACAAACAATTTACTTTAAAATATATTTAAACAAAGGGGAGGGAAAATAGTAATTAAAATACCTCTAAATTTAATGTTTGTGAGTTTTTAAGGGAAGAAAATAAGGGATTTAAATGTAAAGTTAATTTCATTTTTTACACAAATTTTTTCTGAAGGGATGAGAAAATTAGATATTTTACATTATCTAAAGCAGTCTTTCAAAATAAATCACGTCATTTATTACATTAATATGTAAGCGTTAATAGTGTAGTTTAAAAATAAAAATATTTTTCATTCCCTTCCCTCATTATACTCACAAATAAAGAAAAATATACTTAAAATTTCATATTTTCCCTTCCTTTATTAAACTCATAAATATTATAAAGGAAAATTATAATTCATTATCATCTATTCCCCTCAATAGTCCTATACTTTCTCTTCTCATTATATTCCTCTAAACTCACAAACGCAGATTTATGTGCATGTAAACAACTTTATTGAGTACTCTGAAAATTATGCACATCCAATAAGTTGACAATAAAATATATTTTGATTAATAATTTTGGAAGAGATCATTGTTTTTGTAATACTATATATATATATATATATATATGAATAAGTCTAGCCGGACAGGAAATTGGGACCGGAAAATTGGACTGGTCCAATTTTATTTTTTTTTTAATTATTGTGACTTTCAAAAAATGTATAGTATTTATTTCAACAGGAATTTTTACAAAATATAGTATTTTAGGTGTAATTTGGATACATATACAAATACAAGGTTATACAGTCTATATATATATATATATGACCCATATGGAGTTATATTTATAGGGCAAAAAATAAGAGAACAAGATAATTACTCTTTTTTTCTTCTTTTTTTTCAAAAACTAACGTGCCTTTTAACAAACTATTATCATAATATTTTTACGGAATTGATATTTTTATTGATATTTTTGATATTTTTACATGATCACTTCTCATATTAGTATACAATAAGTTTCACTTTCATGTTAAAAAAAATTATATAAAAATATCAAAAACACATGTAAAAATAACGCTCTCCTATTTTTACTAGTCCACCTAACAAACTAACAAAGTATGAAGGTGTGAGAGCATGTGAGGTATAGAGACGACTGGAGTAAAAACAATCCATAGGTAGGTTCGTACCACCATAAATGTAACGCGTCTCTCTTGGTTAGTATTCTCGTCCCATAATATGTGACGATTAGAGTTATACACAAGAACTAAAAAAATAATTAGATAATATTAAATATAATATTAATTATCTATAATACTCTTAAATTATCATTTATTATTATATTTATCTTATACTTTCTCTCTCTTCTGTAATATTTTCTTATAAAGTATAATTTTGAAAAGATTATAATTAATTCTCTTAGATTATATAAAACGTCAAATAATTTTAAAAAAATAAAATCATCTAAAACGTCATATATTATGACACGACGGGAATACTCATTAGTAACAACCCTAGTCCCAAACTCGATTACGACTTTACTTTCATGTACAGTACTCCCTCTATGATTAAATCTACAATTTGTTATTCTCAAAAAGAAAACTTAAGATATATAAATGAAAAGTAATTATGTCATTTAGTATTATCTATTAATATATTAATATAAGAAAAAAGTATTCATTACTTTATGTAATCATATGGTTCACTGAGATTAAATTAAATTTTTTTTTTTACTTTTTATTTATTTATTTTTAATATATATATATAAAATATATTTTACTCATCTTTTTTAGAACTAAGAGAGTAAAAATTAGGGAATAATAATGACATTCATAAATTGAAGTTACTATTAGTAACGGGCGACAATACTATTTCCACTAGTATATGCTATTATTAATAACGGACGATACCCGTCATCCGCTACTATTAGTAGCGGACGTAACACGTCGTGTGCTATTAATAGTAGATAGTATTGTTCCTATATTGAATGATAGAGATGATTTATGCCTATTTTTGTATCCATGGCAAATACATGCTATGAATAATTTATATATATATAGGGGACCGATCCGTAGTTAACGCTGTCAACTTAAGGTTATCCTTACAATACATCGCGTGACCCTCCATCCGAAAATTGAACGGTTAAATAAAGGGACCGTCCGCAGTTTAGTTTTCAGTATTCCGCAGTTTAATACCGCGGACGGGACATAAGACCAAAATCCCCTCCTTGTAAATGTCCCCGTCTACAATATTAAACTGCGGACGCTAGGTATGACTAAATGGCTAACTAAAAACAACGCCGTTTGTAAATAAGTTTCGTCCGCATTATTAAACTGCGGATGCCAAATTCTTTTTTTTTTTAGTTTTCAAGGTTCCGATTAATTCTAACAACTCTTCAAAACAGATAAATCAAAGAAGGTAAAAATAGATCAAAACAGACAAAAAGGTTGATATTCAAAGAAGGTTAACTGGTAAAATAGATCAAAACAAGCAAAAAAGACGCAAAACGTGTGAGCATTTGCAATCTTTTTTCATCATTAAACAATGTTACTGAAAAGAAATATGAAATACAGAGAGCAAGAAAATTGGCACGGGTATTCACTGTTCTTAAGGTGTTTATTGCCCCTTACCACTAAGGTTTGCTAAAGGCTACTAGCAATTCACCTCCAGGATATATGTCAAGTCTTTTCTGATTTCTTCAAAGATGATATGAACTCACTAAAATCTCTATTTTATGCTACTTTGTAAAAGTTGATTTGCGGGGAAGAAGATCTGATAGCAAAAGTATTCGAGTTTTCAAAAGCGATAAAAGCTGAATTATTAATTAAGACATCGGTTTATAAAGTAAATAATGAATTAATTACAAATCAGTTTATTTTGTATCCAAAATAATTAAAGGTTCAATGAATCTGGTTCAAGATAAAAAGATGGCTCGAAGAGACTCTAGCATGACGATATGTATGCGTGCAAAATGCTTTAAAGCGCTAACGCGACTTTCTTGACCCGAACACTTTGACGGCCCCGACCCCCAAGTCATGGTAGTGGTGCTTTGCAGACCACGTCATTGTGACCAAGTCCAAGCCTTTCCTTTAGCACCACTAGTGAATTAAACTATTTCACATATACTTATAAAGTATTAAATAGTTTTATTCCTACTCAATGTGGGACTTAAGAAAATAATTTTCTTAAACAACAATGAACCTTTTCATATTCTCCAATTTGGATACAATTAAAACATAATATACAATTCCTACTTGAATCATATATTACTCTCTATTAATCTCCTTGTAATAGACTATCAAATGCACTTTTAATTTAATACAAATTCAATCAATTAATGAGTCTAAATTAATCCCCAAATTGATCAAAACTCATGTATAGAAAAGGTGCATTAACAGTTACTTTTGAGTTGCCTCCAATTAAGATTCAAAAAACAACTTTAAAACCAAAAAGAAAATAAAACTGAAAATCTATGATTTCAAGCTGATACTATATATTAAATATATACGATATAGCAGAAAAAGAAAATAAAGATTCAAAGAAACTAACACATAATATCAAGAATGACAATGACAAAAATGGTAAATTAATATATCACGTTCACATCTTGCACATCTACAAGAGAACAATTTCACCTTTTGATTGTAGAGTTGTTAGAATTGATCGAAACCTTGAAAACCAAAATAAAATTGAATTTGTCATCCGCATTTTAATATTGCGGATAAGACTTATTTACAAATGGCATTGTTTTCCGGTTGACTATTTGGTCATACATAGCGTACCCGCAATTTAATACCGCGAACGTGAGAATTGTAAAGGAGTTATAATTATATTGGTCATCTGTTTCGTCCGTAATATTAAACTACAGACGTGAACTATTTTAACCGTTTGATCTACGAATAAACGGTCGTGGTCTGTTGTAAGTCCTAATTATATAATTCAATTTTTAGATGATAGTAACGTGTGCATTTGCAGGCATGCAAATCTATAATAGTACATATTATCTTACAAATGTGATTTTCTGATATTTCCGTATTATGAGCAGAAATCTTCTAATTCTATGAGAACCAGAGAGGATCTTTTCCCCTAGCTCATCAATGTAGTCAAGTTTATAAGCTAATTAATGCCTGGTGAAGGCGGATGGATGGTCCTTCTAAACTAGCGAGTGAATGGATAACTGCTCAGCAATTTAGCTAAACCAAGCTATAGCTAGATGGAATCTTAACAATAACAATTTGTAGGATGGAGAAATACTTCTACTAAGTGCTTGTTTGGTTACTTTTGAAACACAACATTTAATAAGTTTTGTAAACGAGGAAAGTGGTTATTCCTCGATTTCATAATAACTGTCTTTTTAGCTTCATGTACATGAATGGATCCAGTTAGCATGAAGTTTATTTTTGGATAAGTTGGTCAATTGGCCAATAGAATGCTGACACACATAGAGTCTCGCATGCGTGTCAACAATCTATTGGCCAATTAACCAACTTATCCAAAAAATAAACTTCATGCTAATCACTTCCCACATGAATTAAGATAGTCATTTAATACTAGTACGGAATATTATTTAAAAATTACTAAAATTTATATGAAATTTCATCACTAACCCCTTTCAGAGAGTTGGAAACTATTAATGCAAGGTAAAACATTTATTGGGAAAATGAGAGAAGTTAGGGGTAATATAAGAAAATAAATAATTTATTCTCTTAGAAAGTTGTAAACGACAAATAAATTAGAATAATTTTTTTCTTCTAAAGAGATAGTTATTATGAAACCGATGGAGTAACGTGAAGTGGTCAATTGATCAATACAGTGTCTAATATGCTTGAGAATTATTAAGGGGAAAAATAATTGTAAAAGAAGCTAAATAACTCCACGACTAATATATTATTTTGTTTCACAAAATAATTAGTCCATCAACTTCATAAAAAAATTATTTATAAAATTTTAAAATATATATTTATTTTATATTCAATCTTAAAAATGATAAAGGGTAAGTTAGGGAGTGATTGGATGATGATGAAATTATGTTGATAAATTTAAATTTTTTATATGTATATGATATACTAGAGGACTATTATTTTCATAAAACAAAAAAAGTATAGCAAATAAGATTAATTTTATAAAAACAGAGGAAATGTATAGCATATAAAATTATTTTTATATATTAGAGGAAATATTATATTCTCTTTGTCCCTTAATATAAATTGTTTTAGAGAAGTTTTTTTTTTTTTAATATAAGTCGTTTGAGAATTTCAACTAAACATTAAATGCTTAGTTTTCAATATTACCCCAAGTATTAAATATAACTTTGGTTCTCTTACTATTTTTTGTCCAATAAATAATACCATCTTTTTCCAATAAAAGGATAATATAGACAATTAATATAATATTTAATATTATACAATTATTATTTTTAATATTTGTGCACAATTCTAAGACTTGTACTCCTTCTGTTCCTTAATATTAGTCGTTTTAGAAAATTATTTTTGTTTTTTAATATAAGTCGTTTGAGAATTTCAAGTAAGCATTAATTGCTTAGTTTTCAATATTGACCCAAGTAATAAATACTCATTCTATTTCTAAATAATTGATGTTTAAGGATGTTGCACACATATTAAGAAAGTATTTAATATTTTAAAACATTCCTAATATACCCTTAATTAATACCTTATTAAATTATTTATCTCCATTATTACTCCACAACTTTTTCCTTTAAAACAAATTTCTTGAAGTAATATTAAATGGAGTACTTATAGTTTAAATAATATGAAACATGAACCTTGGAAAAGAAAAAGAGTGTGAAAAATAATTAAGGTGAGTATTAATGAAGTTAATAATGACAAGGGCAAAATTGAAAAGAAGGTAATAAAAACATATTGATTTCTTAAAACATCAAATATTTTGAAACAAAATCATTTTTCTAAAACATCAGTTATTATTTAGGAACAGAGGGAGTATAACTTTGGTTCTCTCACTATTTTTTGCCCAATAAATAATACTCCCTCCGTCCCTTAATTTAAGACTTTTAAAGTTGTGCACAAGTATTAAGAAAATGATTGTATATCATTAAATATAATACTCCTCTCCTTATTACTATTTTGGGTAGTCTTATGTTAAATGTCCACTTTCCTTTAATAACCAAAATTTTGCACAATTTTTCCTATTATACCATAATCATTAAATATCTCATATTTTTTTATTTTAACTCTCTCTCCATATTTAATAAGTATAATTAGTTATATGGTAAAAATATTTTGAATTAAAAAGCTATAAAGTCACTCTCTCACCTACATTGGAAATGATCAATGACATATTATTATGGACAATTTTTTCATTTCATTCATTTTCTTAATATGCGTGAAAAATTCACAAGGACTTTTATCTTGAGACGGAGGAGTATCAAATGTCTATATTGCACTTGTATTAAAAAAAATGATTGTTATTTATTGGACAAAAAATAGTGAGAGAATCAAAATTATATTTATTACTTGGGGTAATATTGGAAACTAAACAATTAATGCTTACTTGGAATTCTAAAATCTATTATATTAAGGGACAAAAAAACTTATCTAAAACGACTTATATTAAGGAACGGAGGGAGTACTCTTTTTTTTAATATAAGGGCAATATAGACAATTAATATTATACTTAACACTATATAATTATTTCTGTAATACTTATGCACAACTTTAAAGCAATTTATACAGTATTTGACTTAAAACAATAGTAATTGATAACATTTGAAATAATTAATAATATTCATTTTTTAAAAAGATAATATTATGGAAAATAAACTATATTTAAAAATTATTATTTAATTAAAACTAAATTCTCTTCTAAGAATTAAATTAATATTTAACATTCATTTTCTAGTTTATCTTACCATGTTGACATTGCAAATATGAATAACCCAGCAAGCAAATTTGATTATCCAAGCTCATTGGATAACTTTTTAATCCACGTGATTAATTAATGTGATTATCCAAAGTGTAATCAAAATGATATTTTATCCAATACTCCATCTGTCCCTTAATATAAAACTTTTTAGAGTTGTGCACAAGTATTAAGGAAATGATTATATAGCATTAAATATAATATCAAATGTCTATATTGTCTTTGTATTGGAAAAATATATTGTTATTTATTGGGTAAAAAATATTGAGAGAACCAAAGTTATATTTAATACTTGGAGTAATATTGGAAACTAAGCAAGCAATGCTTACATGGAATTCTAAAACGTCGTATATTAAGGGACAAAAAACTTCTCTAAAACTTCTTATATTAAGGGACGGAGGGAGTATGATAAATAAATAGATAAAAATGAATGATATCAAATTTTAAAATGAGTTGTACATCAAACTCATCAAGCAAAATAAATATTTTTAGCATTTTGATTCTCCCAAAATAAAATAAATATTTTGAAGAGTCAAGGTCAACTTACCAGTTCTGAAGAGAGATAGTGAGGTTGCAGATTTGATAATTAAAGTTGGAGAGGCGGTTGAAGATAATTTTTCTGATGTGGCTCACCTATTTGAGTATTCCAAAGTGGTTGAAGAAGCTGTTGGAGATGCCCTTATCTCATACTGTCTCTCATCTGCAACATTTTTCTATGAGGAGTAATTTTTTAAAAAAAATGGTTAATTCTCCTATATTATATAAAACATCAAATAATTCTCTTTGATCCGCGCATCGAGTACGTGTGCGAATGCAAAACATTATACAAATGTTTGAAACCTAACTTGACCCAAAAATTTAAGTAATTAAGTCTTGGGTCCATATATAATCTTTCATTATTTTTTTTTTAATGTGGGACTATAGTTCAGTGAGATATCCTATCAACAATTATATAATATAATTAATCTTTCTAATAATTTTATTTGGGAAAAATGTATGTACACAGCTGTGTAGTACACAATCGGATATGACAACAATTTTTTGGGCAATAGCGATGGTTTCACCCGAAACCGTCGCCATAGCTATTGTGGGTTACGACGACGGTTCAACGGCGACGGGTGAACCGTCGCCATAGCCGAAAAACCTGTCGCCATAGCCCGACTGTGTAACACACATCTGTGTATATACATATATCCTATTTTATTTAATTATCGCATATTGGTAATTTCACAAAAAAAAATGTGGGTGATAAATAAGTTGAGTCGTGTGGTGACATGGGAAGTGAGATTAAAAGGGGAGTTATTAGTATGAAGTTAATTTTGGTCAATTGATTAATACAGTGTCGACACATAGGCGGGAGTTGATCTCTTTCTCTGCGTGTTAACACTGTATTGATCAATTAATCAACTTATTATGAAATTAATTTCATAATAACTTGATCCGATTAAAAGCCATATCTATCTATGAAATTCTATTCATTGAATTGAAGACTTTGAAGTTGTATGTTGGGGGTTTGACTGTTCAGAGTACGTGTTTCTCAATTTGATGATTTAAGCCCCCAAGTACCCGAACCCCTTCCTCACCCTGCTGCGTATTCTTGGGGGAACCGAATCACACCATATGGTCTGGTCTGGTCTGGTCTACTAATTTGAATCTAATTAATGCTCCATCATTTACAGTTCGGTTAGGTTGGGCCCTGTTGAAGCTATGTTTTCAGTGATTACAATAAATATTTGGAATCTATGCGTACATTTTCTTGGTGAACCCTATTTATTACTACCTACACATCAATATGCTGATGATGATATTGTCTTATTTTTGTGCAACTTGTAGTAGTACTAAATTTGTGCTTCTCAAATTTAATTTTTTTTTTTTGAAAAAAATAGGACTATTAAAAAATTATAATTGTTGGCTTATTTTTTTCCTATTTATTATCAGTGTTTGTCTTTAATAGTTTACTTTTTTTTGATAAATTTGTTATTTAACATTATATCAAAAAAAAATTGTGTGTATGGTGTGAGACCCCAGATTTTATGAATAAAGATTTAATTTTTTCGAAATAATTTTTTTTATTATAGTGTTGATTTGATGTAATAGTTGTGGGTAATATTTACAAATTTTGTAATGTACGCAAGTTGTTATATAATATTCGATTGGTCGAGGAATATTCTTTTTGTCAGGGAATATCCGTACGATGGTACAATCATTGGTGGACCCCACAACAGAATTATTATCGAATTGAGAATCAAAGCAAAAAAATACTTTATGAAAATAACGTATTTGCGGAGTTTTACAGATTAACTGTTAAAACACGGTGTTAAAAAAAATGCGAATCTGGCGTTGTTGCATAAGTAGTAGCGCATGAGTATTGATTATTGATCTTTACGTGAGAAGTCACTCATGTATACTCAATTATTACTCGATAATTAATTTGCATCATATCTCTCGTATTATTGATTAAATTATTATTCTGATTATCATCTGCATAATATGATATATTATTAAATCAATAGTTGAGACGACAAAGTTATTAATATTATTATTTACAATATTGTTCAATGGAATTATTAGGGACACTTTTCGTAGCCGGGATTCTTATTCACGAGTTCTTATTCATGAGTTTCTTATTCACGAGTTACTATTCACGAGTTCTTATTCACCCTTGATTCTTATTCACTCTAGTATTGTGCATTCGGTATTTGGGTACCATATTATTCTATGAGGAGATGTCTTAATTTTTTGAATAGTTGGTTGAAGATAAATAGTAAGTCGATATGGACCATTTGGTGGAGTTATAATAGTAAATCAATATAGATCATTTGGTTTAAAGTTTTAATAGTAAATTAGTATGGATAGTTGTTTTAAGTTTTAATAGTAAACCAATATGGATAGTCAGTTTAATAATAAATCAATTTGGATAGTTCATGAATTAATTCTTATTCATTCCATTTTTCTATAAATAGAAGCTCATTCCTTCATTATTTCTTACTTAATTCTTTGAAACTACAGAGAGAGAATTACAAGAGAACATATAGAAAAGTATAGTGTTATTTTCCTACTCTTATATTCGGTTTCTTTTACGGTAAGGGGTGTTATTTCTTTCTTTTCGTCTTAATGAAGAGAACTTATGTCATTCCATTATTTATTATTACATTGGAATAACTTTGTATCTGTGAGCTAGCCTATATCGTGGTGACATTCTTCTAATATTTCGTTCTTTATTATTACGCCGGAATATCACATGCATGCGTTTATCTGGGACTGGTTCCATTATTTATTATACGTGGAATATCACGTACGTGCGTTCTGTGGGACTGGTTCCATCCTTTATTATTACGTAAGAATATCACATACATGCGTTTACTGTAGAACACAGTTCCATCCTTTATTATTACATTTGGAATATCACATGCATGCGTTTTCTGTGGGACACAATTCAGATTATTTATTATTACATTGGAATAACTTGCGTATGCGATCTATCGCATGCATGGTGATTTCTTTTGTTATTCCATTTGTGGCGCCCCAAAATAGATATACAACACCCATTCGAGTCGCCAAAAAATACATGGTATGAAAGCGAACTACAACTTTGACAATCTGGATGTCGTGTAGAATACGACAATCTGTTGTGAGTTTGAATACAAATATTGTCTTACAGACAATATACACACCCAAATAAGTCCTCATTAATTATTCATACACTATTTTACGAAATAGTGAGGGCAATTAAAACATCTTCCTAGAACCATCACTCAATACCCAGGCTCGATCCTGCTATGTTCTCACCTCTCCGAGAAGAAAAATGGAACAAAAAGGAAAGGGTGAGCTCAACTAGCCAGGTAAAGAATATTATGACTAAGATAATATACAACAAATTATCATTAGTCTTCACGAGAGAAAAATCTAATAGAATACAATAGACAACAAGTTTTAGATCAACAAATGCGTAAAACAAAGAATCCATTAGAAGAGTCACGTAGAGAAAGAATTCTCTTGTCTTCTACAGGTTTAAAAGTCCATCATCATTAGTTTATCCTCAGTAATAACAATCGATATACATCTTTAATCATCTTTGCACTCTCTGCCAAAAAGATATTCATTTGTATCATGGAGTTAGTCGTATTCATCTCAACACTGTTCATCTTTGCACTACAGGCCAAAGATATTCATCGATTAATCGTTCATCTTTCTTTACTACTGGGCCAAAGATATTCATTTATATCACCATTTAGGGTCGAGGATGATGAAAACATTTTTAAAAAAACGAATCCGGTGAAACAAAATGACAAGGATTAAGGATTAAGGATTAGTACTTTGTTTTTACCCATGTCCAAAAATACTTGAAAATAATCATATTGGTGTAAAATTCAAGAATGATCAAAACATGGATCTGATCAAAGCTAGTATCGAGAATAGATATTTTGGACTAAAAGAAAATTTTTTTTATTTTTGATTGAATAATGTATCGTATCGTGAATAGTCTTTGTATCGTGAATAGTAAACCAAACACAACAAGTTCCAAATTTGATAAAAAGTTCACCAATACTTGGCATAATGATATTGAAGAAAAATATCATTTAAGAAGAAAATAATACCCCTTACCTCAAAATAACCGTCTTGACTAAATTTGGTATAGTCTTTGTGAAACCTTGCATATAGTATAGCAACACTCAAAGTATACTCACAAGAATACGCTCGATAATTTAGAGAGAAAAGAGAAAACTTTGTTTACGGTGTGATTTTCAATTCTAACTTAGCCTCTATTTATAGGAAAATGTTAGTAAGCATAACGGAGACTAAATTAATAAATTATTATTATTTAAAATTACATTTCTACGCATGCCATTTGAACACTTCAGCCCCACCAACCTTGACCCAATTTCCAGCAGCCCACATGTTCAAACAAGAGTGGGTCCCACCCATTATTTAATAAAATTATTTTATCTTAGAAACTTCAATAATTCGTAGAAAATAGCTCGTTTATCGGAAAATTGAAACTCACAAATTTCAAGGAAATTCCATTCTCTAACTTTGCGAAGAAAATTTTTCCAAATTCCAAAGCGAAATTGGCCAGAAATCCACAAAGCAGGCGATTTTACGATCTATAATCAATTTTCGGTCAAGAATTGTGTCCACCGACACACAAAACATATATTAAACATTTAATGCCACAAAATACTCTACCTCCTCATATACTCATATATCCCACATTCATTATAAAAATATCATAATTAATATATTATTAAAATAATATATTTAAATGAATTATTTTATCGAGAAAAAGATAAAATATTAATTTTCAACAATTGTCACATTAAAAATTTTCTTCATCTATATCCACATAAAATAAATATTTTCTTTATCATAATAATCAATAATTAATTATTTTAAAATAATATTACAGAATCACGATCTTGACAACCGGTAGTTTCGAGGGAAGAGGGGCTTCCGATAAGGATTTTTCACTTCTTGGCGGCATGATTAGGTGACCAAATCTCTCCTTGAGATGAGAACTTTCTAGACATTGCCAATAATGTTTATCGATAATATTATTCAAATAATATGAATTATTGATTTGATAATGGAAAATCTTGTGTAATGACAATTATTGAAACAACAACAATACAAAATATCAATATGACAATTATTGAATCAATAAAATATAATATTGAGCGATAGCTTCATCGTAACAATTATTGAGTAAAGGCTTCTTACGTAAGGATCAATAATTCAATAATCTGCATGCAATCTTGTGTCTTCTTTGTGCAACCACGCGTACATCGTATTTTAACCACCGGAGTAACCCAACAAAGTTAACGGTAACAATTTACGTCGTTATTTATAAAACTCAATCTTTGTCGTTTTCCTTCATCCAATAGTTTTTCCGTTATGGGGCCCACCAATGATCTTGGTAAATCACGGAGATTAAAACAAAATGAATATTCCACGACCAAACGAATATTCCCAAGCAATAATGAATATTTTATAACCACCTGCTTATTTTGTAAACTTTGCACATTTCATCCATAACCAAAGAATTATATCAAATTAACCCTTATTAATTTAGAATAATGAATAAAGGAAAAATCAATTTTATTTATAATAAGTTGGGGTCTTACGCCATTCTTTATTATACTCAGTTGGTTAAAACTTTGACTTCTATACTCCATGAAATTAGTGGAATATCCTTGATATTTGCGCTTCATCCGATATCTTTTCATAGAAATATTCTTACGAGCATTCTTGAATTTTACTCTACAAAGCGATGATCGTGTTGACAATTTGAGCGTTATCGGTTCTGGATAAATTAATTCTTGAACTTGTTTTATTGAATTCTTATATCATTGTCATCATCCTCATATTTTATATTATGTTGAAAGTCATCTCGTGGGCTGTAGTGCATAGATGGACTTGGTATGATTATGATGAGGATTATTCGGTATAATCATAACCGTTTTTGAATAGTAGTGCATTGATGGATGAGTTTTGGTATGATTATGGTTATGGATTCTCTTTGGTAGTAGTGCAAAGATGAATTGTTTTATGGCATGATCGGGGCCAGATTGATGAAAACATGATTATCTTAAGTAGTAGTGCATGGATAATTCATGGTCGTGATCTTAAAGAATATCCTTGGCTAGTAGTAGTGCGGGGTGATTCGATGATGTGGATTATTTATTAATTTGAGTCCCAACGATAAAAGTGATGAAAAACCTTTTAAATCATAGAAAATAGTAGATTTTATTCCCTATTTGACTCTTCTAATGGATTGTTTGTTCCGCTGCAGTTAAACTTGATAGTTATTATATTTTATTAGTTTAATGATATTGAAGGCTAACGATAAATTATTTTGCATTATCTTAGTCATAATATTTCTTCTTTGGGCTAGATTGAGCTCACCCTTTCTTTCATTGTTCTCTTGTGAAATGAGAGCGAATGGGACTAGTCGGGGAACAGAGTGATGGTCTAGATGTTGCATTAGTAGTCCTCACTATTACGTGAAATAGTGTGATAATAATTGTAATGAGGACTCCTTTTGAGTTTGTATAATCTCTAGTAGACAATATTTGTATTCAAACTCACAGTTTATGTTTTGTCGTATTGTACACGACAGTTGTATTTGAATTCTGTACCATGTATCTGGCGACTCAAGATGGATGATGTATACCTAATTTTGGGGGCGTCACACATGGTGTTGTATTCAATTCTTAGTTGGCGCAAGTAACCCTTTGTATGGGTGTGTAACTTCATGCAAGGTCTTGTGTTGAAGTCTGTTTGTTGCATGTAACTTATTTAGAAACTTTTTTCCAGTTGGGACGAATTTTAATTAATTTTTTTTGTTGAAATTAAATAATAAAAATTGAAATAATTATAATAATATTTACAAATTGTAATAAATATTTATAATCCAAATAAAAAAAAGAATTTTAAATAAAAACATTTAGATACAATTTAGAAACTTATTTCGGTTACTTGTCATAGTTCAATTTGAATGATTCTCCAAATGCTCAAACTTCAAACCAAATTTACTTTCTATATTCAAACAAAATAATAAATTAATTTCAAAGCATAAACTAATTTTGTTCTTCTAAGATATCAACAAGCATTAAAACTAAGAAAATTTTGTACTTGTATTTAGAATTAGTTTATGAAATTTATTTTGCTCCCTCCAAGTTTAACTCTTCCATTTATCTGTCTCCTTGAAATAATTAATTTTCATATCTATCTTGCCCTTATACCTATAAAAAAAATTAGTAGGAGCAACTACCTATGCTGCCCCATATATAGATATGTCCCTGTTAATACTAATGATAAGGGATGTATGTTTTGTCTGATTAATTAAATTTAGGGCTACAAACGATCTGATCCAATTCAAATTTTGTCAAATTCGAACACAATAAGTTGAACTTGAATATGTTCGAATAACACAATCGAACCAACACACATGTGCGAGTTCAGATCTTTAGTTGTTCGCGAACATGCTCGAGTTCGTGAACATAGTCGAACATCATCAATGCATTGAAGCAAAAATTAGATCAAAATTATAAATATTCAAGCATCTCACATTAATCAAACTCGAATCGAATCGAACTGTTCGCGAACAAGTTCAACCGAACCACATGGTTCGCGAACATGTTCGATCGAGCATTGAACGTGATACCATGTGCGAACTCAACTCAGCAAGGCAATCCAAACGAACTCGAAATGAACCTGTTTGCAAATGGTTCGATTCATTTTCAGGTCTAATCAAATTAGATATAAAATATTATCAATGTTATTCAACTAAAATACGATAGAAAGATAAAAGAAAATTACATTTATATGTATTGTAGAGATAATACGAGAAATTAAGTCATTTATACTTTTTAAAAATCTACAAGTGACGAATAAATTTGTTAATTTCACTTTCTGTGAAGACAAATAAAAGGGGGGCAAAGGGTCAAAAATGCTCCTGATATTTACCCTGATATCCCACTTGCACCCTAAACTAATTTTTTTTTCTAATAATACCAATGACGTTACATTTTTTGGGTCGCTCGTGCCCCTGTCGTTAACAAAAGATAAACATGGTTAAAATGTGATGATGTGGCAGGCTTAAATATAAAATATATTCTAAATAAAACAATATATATCATTTAATCAAAACAAAAATACTAAAATTCAAAATAAAAAAAGCATAACATATTTACATAATTTAATCAAAATAATAAAATTCAAATTATTTTGTTAACTAATCAAAATAACTAATTAAATAAAATAAGTTGTATAACATATTTACATCATTTAATCAAAATACTAAAATTCAAATTATTTTGTTAATTAATGAAAAAAACAAAATAATTAGTTGTTTGATTAACAAAATATTTTATGATAAAAGGATTTTGTTAATTATTCAAAACAACAAAATAATTAGTTGTTTGATTAACAAAATATTTTGAATTTTAGTATTTTGATTAAATGATATAAATATGTTATACAACTTATTTTATTTATTTAGTTGTTTTGATTAGTTAACAAAATAATTTGAATTTTATTATTTTGATTAAATTATGTAAATATATTATGCTTTTTTTATTTTGAATTTTAGTATTTTTTGTTTTGATTAAATGATATTTATTGTTTTATTTAGAATATATTTTATATTTAAGCGTGTCACGTCATCACATTTTAACTCCGTTTGTCATCTGTTAACGGCAGGGACACGGGCGACCCAAAAAATATAACGTTAAGGGTACTTTTGGAAAACAAATTAGTTTAGAGTGCAAGTGGGACATCGGGATAAACATCAGGGACTTTTTTGACCCTTTACCCAATAAAAGGGAACGAAATGAGTAACTTTTAACTCGTATTTGAGTTAGGAAAAAAAATATTCCTTATTCGTATGCACAAATTATACATACATCTAGTTTTTATTATTTTATTTGTCAAATTAAATAAAAATCAATAAGTATATTATAATGTCAAGATCTTTTTAACCTCTATTTTTTTCCAATTATTTTTAATTTTTTGGGTCACAACAAAAGAAAAGTAAGATAGTAACTAAAACTCTTTCATCATATTATCCGCTCACCCCCTCCACATATACTATCTTCGTTCCATAATAATAGTAATTTTAGTTTCATACACAGGAATTAAGAAAATTATTTATTATTATCATTTAATAATTAAAATTTGTATAAAATTTCATCATTTTCCTTTATGGGAAAGTTGAAAATTAAACTATCATTTAATAATTAAAATTTGTATGAAATTCCATCATTACCCTTATGGGAAAGTTGAAAACTACTACTACAAGAGAGAAAATTTCTTGAGAGAACGAGAGAAGTTAAGGGTGATATAAGAAAATAAATAATTTATTCTCCTAAAAAATTGTAAACGACAAATAAATTTAAATAAATTTTTTTCTTCTAAAAAGTCAATTATTATAGAATGGAGGTATTACAATATATTTACATCATCCTTCATCACCTTTAATATTATTCATTTACAATTCAATAATTGTTAAAATTATAAAAACAAAGAATAAATTTGAATTTTTCTCAAACGTGTGCCCTAGTATATAAAGTCATAAAGACTAGAAAGGTAATAGGCTTTTTGTGCATCATATGACCTCTTTTTCCGTAATTTGTCATATGTGAACTCTTGAGGTGTCTCATCCACATTTTACTTTTACATGGTCCTATTTTCTATCATGAGCCTGACATCACATAATTCTATTTGTTTTGCAACATTAGTTAAAAAACTCTTACTTACTCGTGATTGGTTAGCATGAAATTAATTTTATTCAATTGATTAATATAATATCTGTAAGACTTCGAATTTTATGAAATAAAAGTATTCAATTTTTCTTATAATTACAATTCAGTAAATAGTTAAATTGATTAAAGATTAAAGTTAAGGGTGATATATGATTTTTTTTCAAAATACACAAGTAGTTATAAAATATTCATTGTTATCGGAGAATATACGTTTAGTCGTGGAATATTCTTTACGTGGGGAATATTAAATGCAATACAGTACAAAACCATTGTGAGCCCTATAATGAGAATAAGCGTCGGATGAAGAAAGCGACAAGTATAAGTTGTTTACAAATAATCTGGCGTAGTTATTACAGATTATCTTGTTGGAATACCGTTGGTTAAAAACATAGTAATCTGGCGTTGTGCACACTTGCGATGGCAGCGCAGTATTGCACCAATTATTGATTAACTTACGTAAGAAGGCACTACTCAATAATTATTCTGATAATTAATGTTCAATATTTTATTTTTGATTCAATAATTCTTTGCGTTGATATTTTATATTATTGTTGTTTTAATAATTGTCACTGCAAAGTATTTTTATTATCAAATCAATAATTCATATTATTTGAATAATATTATTAGATAGCATTATTGGCAATGTCAGAAAGTTACATCCAGGAGAGGCTTGGTCACCTAATTCTTGGCGCCAAGAAGGAGAAATTCTTATTGGAAAACCCCCTCTTTCTTGAGAACTGCCTGGTTGTCAATATTGTGATTCTGTAATATTATTTATGAATAATTAATTATTGATTTATATGATAAGGAAAATATTCATTTTATGTGGATATAGATGGAGAAAAATTTTAAAGTGACAATTGTTGAAAATTGATATTTTATCTTTTCTGATAAAATAATATTTTATTATATTATTATAATATAATAATGATGATATTTTTACAATGAATGTGTGATATATGAGTATATGAGGAGGAAGAATATTTTTGTTGCATTAAATGATTAACACATGTTTTGTGTGTTGGTGGACCCATTTCTTGATTGAAATTTGATTATAGCCTGTAAAATCGTCCGTATATGGATTTCGGTCAATTTCTGTTTGGAATTTGGAAAAACTTTCTTCTACAAAGTTGTAGAGAATTGAATTTTCTATAAAAAGTCACAAGATTCGAATTTTTCTGATAAAAGGGCTATTTATTATGAATTATTGAAATTCCGGAATAATTGATTTTATTTTATTTTTGGAGCTTTAAATGATTTTTTGTGTGAAAAACATTTTTGGTGAGTTTGATGCATGTGTGGTTGATGTTTTGATCAAATGAGGGGTGCGTAGGAATTTTAAAAAAATATAATAATATTTTATTAAATTTTTTGCTTTGGTGTTCTAAGCATTTTCCTATAAATAGGGTGTTTAGGTTAGAATTGAAAATCACACCAGAAACTGAAGTTTTCTCTCTATTTCTCTCTCTATATTATCGAGTGTATTCTTGTGAGTATTTTGATATCTTGAGTGTTTTTATCTGATGTGCAAGTTAGATTCGGCGTTATTAGTGGAAATCTTGCTTTCTTTTGAGATAAGGGATAGTAAGTGATTGTAAGGGATAGTAAGGGATTTTAAGGGATTGAAAGAGATGTTATTTTCTTCGTAAGTGATATTATTTCTTTAATATCATTATGTTAAAATATTGGTTTGAACTTTTTATCAAATTTAAAACTTTTTCATGTCGGAGTTAGTATTCATGAGTTACTATTCACGAGTTACTATTCACGGGTACTATTCATTACAAAATTGGTTTCTTTTTCTAACCAAATTATAGTTGATTTATGAATATTACTCTGGAGATTAAAACTATGTATTGATTATATTGATTTTATTATCATATATAACATTTTTATAACCACGATGTTGAAATTCTCTTTCATTTGGAGTGTAAAGATGGGTAAATTATTGGTATGATCATGGTAGGGGTTCTCTTTTGGCCAATAGTGAAAAGTTGAATTGTTGGTGGTATGATCATGACCATTGAATTTATAATTGAATATCTTTAACTTAAGTACAAAGGTGAATTGATCAACATGGTTATAATTATTGTTTATATAAATTCTGAAATGATTATATATTTCTTCGAGATATTAATATCATTGGCCTGTAATGCAAAGATGACTTGTTGATGAATATCTTTGGCACATGTAGTGCAAAGATGACTTGTTGATGAATATCTTTGGGGTACAGAGTGCAAAGATGAATTTATTAGTATGATTATGAGCGAGGCGTGATTTGGTATAACCATGATCTTTGATGTTTGTGTAAAGACAAGTGATGAAAATTATCTTCATCACGAATGCGAAAAGGAATTTAGAACTACAATTATGATTATGAGTTATTCACATGATTGTGGACATGAGCTGTTGATTGATGTTCTGAGGTTAAAATATTGTTGGTGAACTTTTAACATGGAGAAGATAATAGACTTTATGGTCTATTTGACTCTTCTAATGGATCGCTTCGTTCACCGCAACTATGGTTGAAAAGTTTTATCATCTACCATATATTTCTAAATCTACGATTTATTCTTGATGAAGACTATTGATAATTTATTTATCTTTAGTCATAATATTCTTTATTGAGCTAGTTGTGTTTCATCCTTTTGCTTCACAATTCCTTTCGTGTAATAAAAGTGTGTATTTGGGACAATGACGGGAATAACATGGGAATAGAGCGGTGGTTTATAGATGTTGAGGTGAGGTGAATTTAACTTGAAAGAGTGTTTTGCCACTATATCATACAAGATGTCTAATGACATACAACCTCGTATCATCATAAGAGCGAGGATGTGCTCATCCACTTCTTTGAGTATATTTCTGACACTACCTATATAATCTTGGAGTTTGGTTGAAGTATAATTCTCAATTAGAGGCGGTGGAGATAATGATATGTCAAGAGAAGACACACCATTGGAAAAAATATGATAGTAATCTTCTCGTTTTTCTTTAGGATTTATTGGGTCAACCAATGATAATTATGTGGGCATATGATATCTATCATAACCTAGACGCATGACCTCCCATGTACGAAGGTTTCCTTAAGCACTTCCCAAAGATTCTAATTTCTAAAACAGTTTTTGACTATACCTTTATATAAGGTGTCATTATGAGAGTCTTTGTCCACGGTTGGGACATGAGTCGCGATTGGTATATATTTGTATTTAAACTCACGATTTAAGTGTTGTTGTATTTTGCACGACAATTGTATTAATAAAGTTGTAGTTGTTTTTACATACCATGTATTTGGCGACTCGAGAATGGGTTGGATGGAATGGACCTATTTTGGGAATTAAATCACGATATCGTCTACGCATGTCGAGAGTTAGGTGGTATTTGATAAAATTGAGTAATTAAGATCTGAATAATTATGACATCTTAATAAATTAGATCATCCGAATGAAATTGCATCTGAACTTATAAAGCTGTTTGGTAATTGAAATTGTTAAAACATCTGAATAATAGTAATTTACGATTTTAACCTTGTAATATACACAATCAAATTATTAAATTTACTTAAAATTTTTAATTATATAATTAAATATTAAATCTAATTTTAAAAATCTGAATGAACTTCACACAAAAAAATATTAGATAAATAATTACATTTACATATATGAAATAAATTATACTTTCAAAATTATCGATTTTAACAATACAATTCATAATATAACTTCAATGAAGTACATAATTTTACTTCATTTTACATAAATAATTATAATTACGTGGCGAGAGATAGAAAGGGGGTTACGGACTTAGAATGTCTCATTGGCCATATAGAGGAATGAGAGACCTATATGGAATATATATCGATCTTGAGAGAAACAAAGCTTCGATTTTGCCTCGGTCAACAACTTCTCCAAAATTTATGAGCTACTGAATGGTATTTCCACCACTGTTGAATTGAATTTAAACCGTCGTAGTTCCCCTCACCACCACTTTGTCTGACAAGATCGTGATGGACAAAATTTATTAAAATGATGGTTACGTGGGGAGGTTTTGTAGATAGAGAAAGAGGGTTTATTATCACTAGGAAGTCCAGCGCCAAATCTTTCATCGAATGAAGAAGAAAGAAGAAGAAAAAACAAAGAACTTGTGAGGGTACTCCCGTAAAAAAGAGTTCAGATGTTCCTCTCCCCGATCCAGACTTGGTTCCATCTCTCAACGAAATAGACGCTTACAAAGGCAACCAATTTTTTACCAAACAAGTATTTGGGTCTATGCGAAACAGAGGAAGTGATTTTCAGAGACATTCAGAGGTAATCAAACACTACCTTAATCTCTCTTTGCGTATCATTATTGTATTGATCAATTGACTAATTTACCATTAATTTAATTTTATGATAACCAGATCTTGCTTGTATATATATATATATATATATATATATATATATATATATATATATATATATTCAATCGGATCCGATTAAAGTAAAATTGACACTAAATATTTCATCGTAATAAGTTTTGTAACCTTTTTTTGTATTAATTATAAAAAATATTGTATTAATAAATTTTATAACTTTTTATTACGTTAGTTAATACTATATGAACTTATTACGATAAAGTTGGTAAAAACTTCAGGTTAACAAGATCCTATTCAATAATGAACAATGATAGTAAAAAGTGGATCTGGTTAATATGAAGTTTATTTTTTGGTTAGTTGATCAATTGACCAATAAAATATTGATACACATAGAGTTTTGTCTGTATATCAACATTCTATTTATTAATTGATCAACTTACTCTAAAATGAACTCCATATTAACTAGCTCCGTAAAAAGTATTGGAATAGGCATAAAATTAAGTAGGCAAGTAGCAAAACAAATTGGGACTTCAATTTCATCGCCAATATGTAAAATAAAATATTAATGCCAGACTACATTTGGATTATCTTGCTACCACATTTCCTTGTGTTTAATTTTTACTACAATGTTGGGATATACTCGTCAATTTGACAATGTTTACATAAAAGCTTATAATAGTTGTTTATTATTTGAATTAATTCAAATAAAAATTACAGATTCTGTCAGAGTAGTATTTGCTAAGGACGTGTCTATTTTTTCCTTATATTTTTTTTGGTATAAGTTTTAAATAGTAAATAGAGATATTTAGTTAGGCACTTAAGTTACTCAAATCTAAATTTTTTAATAACTTTTGAGACAAAATAAGAGAATTTTTAAATTCACAATATTTTTTGTTATTTCTACAATAAAAGTGTCGTTGTAGATGTATAGCGACGGTGAAAATCGTAATTATAGGATCTATAGCGATATTTTTATTATAAAAATAATATTTTTTATTATGAATTTAACAATTTCCACAAAATAAATGCAATAAAGAGTAAATGCCAAGAGAAACGACTTTGAGTATGGATAAAAGTAAACACTAAACGTGGATGGATATAGATATTTACTGGTAAATTTTAATTTTACTTGTATTTTTGATATTTTCATATACTTTTTTTTTTCTCATATGAGAGTGATATGAGTCATATTTTTAAGAGAAAAAGACTATGCAGAACTTATGGAAATATCAATTTTTTTACTTATAATGTATTCATAATTTTAAAAAGAAGTGAAAAAATAGAAGATAAAAAGGTGAGTTTTATACTTGTGAGTTTCTATAGAAGGAAAAATTAAGGGCGTGTTCGGAATTCCTCGTTTAAATGACTTATAAATAAAAATATAAGTGACTTATAAGTTATTTTAAATTGTGACTTATAAGTAAAAATATTCGGCATTAATTTGACTTATAGGTAAAAAATTAAGTTAAAACAAGTTATAAAAGTGTTCGGCTTATAATGACTTATAAGTTAAAATATTATAAAGATTACTAAAAAAAATATTAATAAAAAGAGAGGCAAAATAGAAGAAAGACAAAATAGACATTACATTTGGTCAAACTAACTTATTTTAAAATAAATCATAAATAATTACTTATTTTTTTAATTTAAAAACCAATTTAGAAGTTAAAAAATAAATAATTCTAAAACACAAATAACTTATTAATTAATTTGACAAACTTATAAGTCACTCATGAACACCCCTTAACGCTCTGTTTCTGAGTTTTAAAATGGACAGAAAAAAAAAGAAATGGACGGAAAATTTAAGTTTTCTTTCCAATTCTTATGTTTCTGAGTTTTTTAATAAACGGAAAAAAAAAGAAATGGATAAAAAACTTGGCCACTTTTTCTGCCAAAGTTTTCCGTCCAAAATTGGCATGATTTGGACGGAAAAGAAATTAGAATAAGTAATACTCCCTCCATCCCAGTTATAGGCTGATTTTCTATTTTGAGATGTCCCAATATATAGTCTCCTTACTATTTATAAAATTTAGTTGATTCATTGTTTGACTTTTATGCCCTTATAATAAATATTCAACCATTACTCTTTTTTTGAAGAAACAACATTCAATGTCATTATTTTTATCACCACATTTAATGTTGTTATATTCTCTTTGGTTAAAGTGTATGGATTTTAATGGTCAGTACACGTCAATCAATGAAGTTGAGAGTTCTAGTGTGATAAGTAAGGAGTAATTAACTTATTCATTAATTCCATATTAAGAGGTATATGTAGAAAATTTATGTTAAAAATTGCCACTTAACTGATTTTCTTAAACTATGTGCCAAAAGAAATCAGCCTATAACTATGGGACGGAGGGAGTATTTTTATAATTCTCATATTATCCTCAACTTTTAATATAATAAATTTTAAATTACAACTCATGTCCTCAATTTTAAATTTTCTATCCTTTTCCATTAAAAATTCAGAAACAACACAAAGAAAAACTTTAAGTTTTCTATTCTTTTTTTTACATTACAATTTAAGTTTTCTATTCTTTTTTTTTACATTCAAAAACTCGAAGCAGTGTAAAACTTAAAATTGGGATCCAGTTAGCATGAAGTTTAATTTTTGATAAGTTAGTCAATTGATTAATAAAATACTGACACACATAGAATCTCGTCTGCATGTCAACACTCTATTAATCAATTGATTAATTTATCCAATTATAAATTTCATGCTAACCAGTTCCTTAAAATGATAACCGATTCCGTATTTGTTTGGATATCATCTTCGAACCATAAACTTTTGACAGACTAGATCACTACCGTAACCCGTCACATATGGTAAGTAGTTGACCATGTTCAGGAAAGTGTAGGTCACGCGCCAGCGTAATTCCCACCAAACGGCGCGTGGCAGTGAACAATCAACTCTAAGACCAACTGCATTTATTAGCACTGTATGTAGTAAGTATTTTTAAGGGATGGAAATGCAGGTGCACCAGACAGACCTGCAAAATCTGTGAAGAAAACCATGATTACAAGCCGACGAAATTACACCCGGAGAGAAAATGATAGACAGTGAAAAGAGAATGAATTGAAACACCATCCATCCATTAGTCTACTCTTTACATTAAATTTTACTGTAAAACCGATATATACATATTATTCGTCTTATGTACAAGAATTTGACTAGTTAGATCAGAAATATTCATCATACTCCATGGCCCCTTCTTCTTCTTCTTCATCCTCATTCATTCCTCCTCTTCATCCTCCTCCCTTCACCCCGGTATATCTCTTAATCTCGGTCTCTAGATTTAACACAATTAGCTGGTAGCCGGTCAAGCCGTTTGCCTTTATGTACGGCAACTGTTTGACTGTTTATGGTAGGTTGGCTACCAGCTAACTGTGATTATTATCTGTATATGTGTATATATATTTTGGCTTTGTTTTTATTTTTTGTTTTTAATTGCAGATTATGGAATGTGAAAGGGAAGGGAATGAAGATGAAGAATCTCAAGAGCGGAACAGTTTTAAAGCGACCCCAAATGAATGTAAGCACAAAAAGGATGTTGATGATGGAAATTATAGGCATCACCCAACTCCCCTGCATCAAAGCTCTGATATCAAAGGAAAAATATCTAGCAGAAAACGGCCGGGAACTGACGACGACGCCACCGGCGCCGGAAAAGGTGATGACCGTGGGGTTTCGTGCAACAAGTGCCGGCCGAGCAATCGTGACAAGAATATCTCTGTAGTTCCTGTAGACAATAATGGAATTAACCGGCAATCTATATCAAGCCCGAATGGCCTTTTTAAGTCTCTTTTCTCTTTGGTGAAAAAAAGTCCGAGATTGTCTTCGGATGGGCCGTCCACAGCGGCCCCGGCGCCGGCGACTAGTAGGGAGGACCAGTGGAAGATTGTGGCGGCGGAGCTATCTCATAAACTTATTCAGACTACGAGAAAGCGAGACGAAGCGGTTCTAGAAGCTTCTAAGCTGAAATACTCCATGGCCGAGATTGAGAAGAAGTTGAACAAACTTGAAATCTATTGTCACGCTTTGAAATCCGGGCTGGATGAGTGTAACAAGGTATCGGTATCGGTATCCCCGCATCAAATAAATAAATCTATTGCGTTGAATCGTGAAAATCTAGCAGTAGGCGAGCAGGATAAAGTGGTGGAACACTTTTTGGTGTCGGTCTCGGAGGCTCGGTCAACCTTGAGATTTTTGGGCCGGTCATTGACAATGCAACTACGTCGTATGGGGAGTAAAGTTTATGATCGAATTTCGTTACTCCTTCAACCTTATGATATCAAGATTTCATTGTCGAGAAATCCAAGAGGCCTAATGATTTATCTGGAAGCTTTGTTGAACAAAGCTTTCTTTGAAGATTTTGAATCGATCGGGTTTCGGAACGGTTCGGCGAACCCGATATTGAATCCGATCGATCGTTGCGAGGCGAATTTCGTCTCGTTCAATCAGTTACAAGGGTTGGAATGGGATGATGTATTGAATAAAGGGACTAAGCACTTTAGTGAAGAGTTTAGTAAGTTTTGTGATAGGAAAATGAGTGAGATTGTGGCGATGCTGGGGTGGAACCGGGCGTGGCCGGAGCCGCTTTTGCAAGCCTTCTTTGGTGCGTCCAAGGCTGCGTGGTTGGTGCACCTATTGGCTAACTCGGTGCACCCAAGTTTATCGATCTTTAGAGTGGAGATGGGTTCAGGGTTTGATTCGATTTACATGGAGGATATGGGTGGGGACAAGGCTCGTAAATTGGTCCCAGCCATGGTTGGGATGATGGTGGTGCCTGGCTTCTATGTCTATGGCAATGTGGTGAAGTGCAAGGTGCTTTGCAGGTACCACAACAGTGGTATCACGGAAGAAAAGGCTCCATCTCCTCCTATTCCTATATAACAAGTAGCAGCAGCATTTTCTAATTGTTCTCGTGTGAATCTTTAAAAACTTTTGGGGTCAAAGTTAAAAAAGGGTTTGGCATTTTGTTAATTTCATTATTGGTCAATATTCCATCTTTTAGAGATGGATTTCACTTTTTTTGGCAAGAGACAATTATATCACTAGAATCTTACAATATCGGGATTCTGGTTATTATGTTCCCTCCCCCACAAATAAAAAATGAGATAAAATTGGATATATAGTCCGGCGATTTTTCTTGGTTTTTATATCATAAAACACTGCTATAGCATGTAATATTATATTTTTAATTTGTTATATTTATATTATATTATAACATATAATTTAATAATATATAATATATATTATATGTTATATATATCTAATATTATATATAATATTAATATGCATTATACTTATTTTGCATTATTATATATATTACTCAGTTAGTTAGGGATATTTTGGTCATTGTATTTTATTTTTAAGTAACATATCAAACGCACGAATTAAGAGTTCGATTTTGATTCGGATTCCAACTATCATTTTATTATGTTCTAAAACGATTCCGGATTCCGTCTAACCAAAGGACCGGTTCTAATTTTCTGTTGCTGGAGTTTTGATTCCAGCAACACATATGTATGGAACTATTGGTTTAACACCATAAGTGGTTGTACAAATTTTTTTCTCAGAAAATATAAATTTTTTTATTATCTAGCAGTGTAAAGGAATTTTACTTATATTGTTCATTTCTTATTTTCAAATGTTAAGATTTGTATAAGATACACTTTGATATAACATTTTAAAATTTTTTAATATTATTAGTTAAAAACTAATTTTTTTTATCACAAAATAAAAAAAGTCTAGGGGACCAATCTAGCGACCGATTTTTTTTTTTTATTATCTAAATTACATCTAAAATATTATTTTTTGTAAAAAAAAATTATTAAAATAAATACTATACATTTTTTAAAAATTATTTTTAAAAAAAAACCAGTCACAAAACCAATGTCTCCGTACAATGTTAAACATAAACCCATATGGTATGTTTGATTTGGAGAAATGGAATGAGCATTCAAAAAGGAATGTTCATTCTTATGTTTGGTTACTTAAAATGGAAAGGAATTAACATTTCAACAAATGTATAATTATATATTTAAAGGAATGTTTATTCTATCATGATGGGTAAAGCTTGGTCATTTCTTTCCAATCGACAAATTAAAAAAAAAATCACAATCGATCAAAACCCTCCTGTACCTTGAATATGAATGCTCATTTCATTCTCATTTTCATTTTAGGACTATATTTTTCCTGTATTTACCATGCAATGTAATGAGTATTTATTTTAATAGTTGTGACTTGATAATGAAATTATAATAATAAATTTAAAGATATTTTGTCATTTTATACTACCAAGTAATATCAATAAAATGAAATTCTTATTTTACAAAAAAAATAAATTGACAAATAAAATTCGTATTTACATTTTGTCATTATATACTAAACAAGCACTTATCTTAAAAGAAACACACATTACAGACCGGTTGGAGTAGAAACTAGATGGAACAATTACATATTATAGTACATTTATAAAAGTAATTACAAAAATCATACAGTTATAAAATAATTACAAAAATATGACAATTTACCATATATATTTACAATACTAATTATATTAGGAGTCCTTAATTTAAGGAGTTAATATTATTTGGCTGACATGACAAAAACTTTTTTTTTGAATTGCGTGATAACCGCCTATCATTTGTACGGGACTCTTGATTTGCAAACCATTACGCATAATTGAAACCATTGTTTCTCTCCTACTGTTTGTTCGTTCTTCATCTCTATCGATTGTTTCTGGTGATTTAATTTGTTCGTTCTTCATCTCATTTGTTCGTTCGTGATCTCGTTATCGTCTTCGTTAGTTATTCGCCATATTTGTTAGTTGTTCGTCATTGTCGTTGTTCTTCTCCATTGATTGACTTGTGTTTATTATTGCTTCAAGTGAGTATTTTCTTAATAGTTTAATGTATTATATATTAAAGTAGTTTACTAATAGAATGGAGTATTCATTGTTTTGGTTTGTGTTGTTTTTATGTTTTGTATAGAATGGTTGATCTGAGGAAGAAGGATGGAAAGAGGAAAAGGATCGTGGAGGGTGATTACATTAAGAACTTGAAGAAGTTTGTTGTGGAAGCGAGGGGAAGGGAAGGGGAGGGGGAAGGATGTAGGTAATAATTCGAGTAAGAATGAGAGCAATTTGGTGATACATAATGATATCAAACATTAGAAGTGCAATTAGATTACGATTTTGATGTCACCTGTCGAGAATGAAGCTCAAGTGCTTATCCGGAAGATAATTCCAACTCAGCGAATTTTAAAGGTGTGTTAATTTAAATATTGTTATTGTTTCTTTGTATAATGCTTAATTGGTTCTTTATGTATAATGATTAATTGGTTCTTGCATAATATTAATGATTAATGCTTGGTAACCACAAGATTGGTAACAATGCATTAGACAATAACCACCATGTTGCGTGAAGGTAACCAAAAGCTGACTTGGAGTCTTGTCTTATGAGTGTCTTGTTCTTTGTTTTTATGATGTTTTTAGTTCTTTGTCTTATGATGTCTTGGCTCTTGTCTAATGATGTCTTAGTTCTTGTCTTATGATGTCTTGTTTCTTTGTCTTATGATATTTTGGTTCTTTGTCTAATGATGTCTTGGTTCTTTGTATTATGTGTGTCTTGGTTCTTTGTCTAATGATGTCTTAGTTCTTTGTATTTACATTGGTTACCTTCTTGCTGACATGTTGTTTCTTGTATAATGTTGTCTTGGTTCTTGTCTAATGATTTATTGGTTGTTGTCTAACTATTATATTGTGTAATCTTTGTCTTGGTTCTTGTATTATGTGTGTCTTAGTTCCGTCTAATGATGCCTTAGTTTCTTGTCAACCGATATATTGTCTAAAGCTATATTAGTTCTTGTCTGACATTGTATTGGTTATTGTATAATCTTTGAATTAGTTCTTGACTAATCTTTGTTTTGGTTCTTTGCATAATATTTTCGACTAATGATTGGTAAGTACATGGTTGGTTGGTAACCAATGTATTAGGCGATAACCAGATGAAGGAAACAAAACAACATTAGTCGATAACTCATTCACATTAGTTACCTTCTTTGCAACATCTTTGTTTCTTGTATAATGTTGTCTTGGTTCTTGTCTAATGATTTATTGGTTGATGTCTAACTATTATATTGTGTAATCTTTGTCTTGGTTCTTTGTCTAATCTTTGGATTGGTTATTGATTAACAATGTTTTGTTTAATGAATAAAGCTATATTGGTTACTTGTCTATTTTGTTTTAGTTCTTATCATATGATTGGTTGGTTAACTTTGTAAATCGATTTTGTTTACTTGCGGTTATGGGATCTTTATTACGAGGAATGGAGCGGAAAATTCAGGAAAAGTGATATATTGGTGCGACATGGAAGTCTCGATATCATTGCAAAAAAATTGAATAATAGTCAATTTGGATAAATTTAAGGCAACATGTTTTGGGAATTTTCTTGAGTTTGGTGAGCACCAAATGTATTTCAGATTATTCATCACGCTCTTGTGAGGAGGTTCACGGAGGATGATGGTGAAATGTGGTTTTGTTCGGAGAAAAGGGTGGAGTTAGGTTTGCACGAGTTTTGTATGATATCACGGGTTAAGATGGAAAGGTGAGGATGATATAACTCCATATAAAGGTATGGAGAATATGCTTATTAGTAAGTTTTTTGGTGTGAATTTGTGACACGTAGTAGTATAGGTAGGATATATAGGAAGGCAGTTTTTGATGATGATAACGAGGCTATTAAGATGTCTTTGATATTTTTGGTCTTTAATTTCATTATGTGCACATTTTTTGAAAATTACGTTGATGGGGCGATGGTTAATTTTTTTTGTGTTACTGGCGATGTTAGTAGTTTTCCTTGGGGAAAGTTGCTTTTGAGATGACAAAGTACTCTTTGTCTAAATGCTTTGAAAGGCGTTATAGGAAAGGAAAGAATGGTGTTTCAACATACAATTTTTACATGGATCATTACACCAAAATGCACAAGTTGAATGGGCTTAGTATGTATTCCAAGTTTTTATGTTTGAAACTATTGAGACATTCAAAAGTCGGGTATATCTGATGACGAGCATCCGTCGAATGTCAGATTTATTCGGATGGAAGGAGTTAATGAAGCCGCTTTCTAATGACAAGTTGAATGAATTAGTTTTTGTTAGAGACGGTATGTTGTTTTACCTTTAGTTATATACTTGATAAATGAAAATATTATATGAAGTTTACTATCAACAAAGTAGTTAGTTACCTTTATATACACGTTTGATTCTTGATTATTTTATATGCATGTTAATAATAACAATGTTTTTGGTTACTTGAATATTCAAATCTGATTCTTGATTAGATTACATTGAGTTACTAATGACATTGTTGTTGGTTACCAATCATATACACATTTGGTTACATTTATACATTTAGTTAGTTCTTTACTTATTATACATTTGGTTACTTGTATATATGTATTTAGTTCTTGATTATGTTTTATGATTCCTTATTTTACATTTATTTCATTGTAATTGTACATTGTTTGTTAGATAATATACTAAAGTATACTTATTATTTTTTCAATTTGAGGATAAGCAGTTTGATTCCACCACCGTAGGAGAAGGATCGGCTTGATTTGAGCGGTTTTCACTTTTTAATGGGAAGGATGGTGACAAGAAAGTAGACAAAAAAAGTGAAGGTAAACAACATTGGTGTTGATGTGTCTGTTTTGAAAGAGGCAATTGATGCGATCTAAGCCGGTTGGAGAAGAAAGTGTCCGAATTGAAGAAAGAAGTTTACGAATTGAAGAAAGAATTTGGAAAGTTGAAGCGATATTAAAGATGAAATGCGACTTTTACATGTCCGATTATCGAGGACCTTAGGTCCATTATTAGAGATGAGTTACGTCTTTATCAAAGGCGTGGGGACAAAAAGCTTGATGGTGATTACGATGATGACGATTACGACAATCTTTGGTGATGATGATGATGATGATGATGAAGATGAAGGTGATGAAGGTTATGAAGGCGGTGAAGGTGGTGAAGGTGATGAAGGTGGTGAAGGTGATGGTGATCTTCTTGATGGCGCGTTTGATGAGAATCTTGATGTCATGGTGGAGGAGGTCCGTGTTGATGAGGATGTTGATCATGGTTCAAAAGTGAATAAGAATAATGATGGTGATGATGTGTTGGATGAAGTTGAGAAGAAGGGTGGGAATGAAATTGAATTGGTTAATGAAGTTGGTGATGATGTGTCGATATTCGTGGAGAAGAATGATGTGAATGTAATTGAGATTGCTAATGAAGTTGAGCGTCTTTGTTATGGTTGAAGAACTTAGATGAAAAAAAAATAATGATGATGAAGAAGATGTCGAGGTTAGACATATTTGTTTGTTTTGTTATGTGATATATGTCTTTTGTTTTAATTATTAAATGGTTCTTTATTTTGTGTAGATTGACAATAATAATGACATGCTTAGTCTTTTGACATATTAAGCCGATGTCTTTGGGAAAGAGATTGTTGTGTATGATCTTTGATAAGGTTAGTGTTATAATTATGGGCCATCATTTATTTAAATGTTATTTATGTTTTGGTTACCATTATATAGTGAATTGGTTACTATGATATTGTGTTTTGGTTACCATAATATTGTGTTTTTGGCTCTTATTATATTATGATTTGGTTACTAGTTTATGTTATTCAGATTACTATGATATTGTGTTTTGGTTACCATAATATTATGATTTGGTTACCATTATATAACATGTTCATTTTAGTTTGTTGGTCATTTATGCGATCGGTTGGTTATTAGTTTATTTTATTCAGAGTTTCTTAATCGTATATATTACCTTTTTATATCAATTTGAAAAAGGGAAAGAAAGGTGAGGGCTGACAAGCGGGTATGCTCTTGATTTTATGGTTCTCACCACACGGGACATAACTAAGTGTGATGATTTGGAGAAGAGTGTCCCACAAAGAGCGGTGGTAGACCTATCGTGAACCCTGCAAAGAGTGCCATTTTACGGTCTCCATATCTGTTGACTTTCGGATCGGCGGGTTCATCATCTCTTGTAGTGGGTCTTTGCTAGTCGAACACTTTGCGTTTAAGTGCATTCCCCAAATCATGCATGGAGATGCCCTCAAATTTTGAAGAGGCATTGTTTGAAGAATGGTTCAAAATTGGAATAAACAACGAGAAAAAGGTTTGTTTTTTTGTTGTTAACAATCTTATAGTTTTTTATGAAACAAATAAGTTTGTATTATTGTAGTAACATATGGTTAATATTAAATAAATGTTATGGTTACTTATTATTTTATATTACAGTTCTTATTAGATCATGTTTTGGTTACCTAGTAGTTATGTTTTGATTCTTATGTGATTATGGTTTGGTTGGATTAATGTTTAAAATTAAGTTGTTGATTAGTTTCTTGATTTTTGTATCTTTGTTTTTTATTCTTTGTCCAATGATGTATTAGTTCTTTGTCGAATGTTGTATTGGTTAATGTGTAACATTACATTGCTTCTTATATAATACTTAATTAATTCTTGTTAATCTTTGTTTTTAGTTCTTGCATAATATTAAATATTTAATAAATATTAATATTAAATAAATGGTGTGGATTCTTATTAAATAAATGTTATGGTTACTATTACTTTATATTACGGTTAATATTAGTTTATGTTTTGGTTACCTATTAGTTATGTATTAGTTCTTATTTGATTATGGTTATGATTTTAATATTTGTTGGTTAGCGAGGTCTTTGTTTAAAATTAAGTTGGTTAATTAGTATGTTAATTATAGAGCGTCTGCAAGTTTGATTTGTAGTAGTGTGTATATTAATACGGTAATTGTTAATGTTAGTGTGTATACTAATATTATATTTTTATATTGAAGGACGGATAAATTTCACGGAAAAAACGATATTATCATGCGTCTTTTGTATTTGGATCCATTGCTGATATCATCGAAGATGTGGTTCTATAAATTAAAAAGCGCAGGCGGTGGTTAAGCTGACGATGTGAGTATTTGTTTTAAAATTATGTTTTTATAGTTATGTTTACATTATTTAGTTACATTAATCACATACTTGCATTTTTCAACAAGCTGTTAATATCCTATTAATTTTTTTGTGGCTCAAAGACATCAATATTGCCTTGTATTATTTTTTGTAAATTGGCAAGACATTAGAAAGTGTTCTATAAGGGTAGCGACCACGGATTGTTGGTTTCACAATAAGATCACCGCTCTTTTCGAGGAGGAGTATACAAAAAAAAATTGTGACAAAATTGTTACATCTGGAGAGGGTGATGTTGTTGAATACATCGTAAGTACATTTATGGATGTCAACACACCATGGAAGAACGTTGACTATGTGTTGTTCCCAATTCATATGTCATCTTAGGACCATTGGTTGTTGTTGTCTTTTGATGTGCATCGTAGGTGTAAGCATTTACAAATTCTCTACAACCAAAAAGGAAATCCATGCAAACTAAAATATCGATGTTTGTGGTAGTACATCTTCATTCTTCCCACACTTCTGCTTGAAGTCTGGTTTTTGGAAGGATAGGTCGACATTGACTTCAATGATGACCGTATCGCAACAAGGACGAAGACGATATAATTGAGTTGGAATTTCTTTGAGACGGTTCTGAACAAGTAGAGGTAAGGGTTAAATTGTGTACATTTTTTTAATTATTACATATAGGTTGATTTTATTTTTGATTTTTTTGTTATATGTTGTTGTTGTTATTACGGTGATTGTGGGATGTTCACAATTTGTTTCTTTGAGCATGTCATTCATCGAAGTTTGATCAAATTCCTATTCCTTTCCCCATTCTGCGAAGTATCGGAAAAAGTTATACCACAAACCTATTTATGCATGCTAGGAACAAGCGGTTGGAGGCTATAATCTTGATAGAGAATTTCGGGAAGATTTGTTCGATTTTGATTAGTTCGGATTTTATTGTTTTGTTTTATTAATTTTGTTGTGTATTTTTTTTTTAAGTTTTGGTGTTATACACAACATTTGTGTATGGTTTATGATTTTTGATGTTCCTTTGGATCTTATGTAGATGGGATTATATATTTGATTATATTAACATTAATGAAAGAGATATTGTTTGTTGGTTGGTATTTTGTTTTTTTAAGTTGTGTTTGTTGAATTTTTTTGAAATATCTGATTTGGTAACCAATCATGTATAAAGGGTAATCAGATAATGATTTGATAGTAGCCAGAGTTACAAGATTGTATCAGTACATATATCATATGTTAAGTGTACATGTGTTATGTATACATGGGATTCATAAACTTCAATACCCTTTTAATTACGAGTTCTTTGAATATCTGAGTTGTTTTATGTTGTGGTTACCATTATAAAGCTGGTTTGAGTTCTTGTTATGAAATTAGGTGGTTATTGTGATGGTTCTTGTTATGTAATTATTTGGGTACCATTAAACATTGTTATGGTTACTGTTATGTAATTATTTGGTTTACATTAAAAACTGGCATAGTTAGTGTTATAGTTACTGTCATGTATAAAATGGTAACCAATTATAATTTTGTAATATCTGATTAGTAAACAATCGGTATAAATAGGTAACCAGATAATGATTTGATAAGTAACCGGAGAGATTATTTGGGTACCATTAAACATTGTTATAGTTCTTGTTATGTAATTATTTGGTTTACATTAAAAAGCGGCATAGTTCTTTATTATAGTTCTTGTTATGTATAAAATGGTAACCAATTATAATTTTATAATATGATTGGTAACCAATCATGTATAAATAGGTAACGAGATAATGATTTGATAGTAACGAGAGAGTTACAATATTGTATCGGGACATATGTCATATGTTAAGTGGACATGTGTGAGTATACATGGGTTTCATAAACTTCAATACCCTTTTAATTATATGTTCTTTGGATATCTGAGTTGTTTATGTTGTGGTTACCATTATAAAATGGTATTATTCTTTATTATGAAATTAGGTGGTTCTTGTGATTATTCTTTGTTATGTAATTATTTGGAAATCATTAAACATTGTTATAGTTCTTGTTATGTAATTATTTTGTTAAAAGCTGGTATGGTTCTTTGTTATGTTATTAATTTGGTAGCTATTTATAGTTCTTGTTATGTAAATATGTTGTTACCATTAAAAGCTATTATAGTTCTTGTTATGTATTTATTTGATTCTTTGTTATTGTCAATGTTTCATTGAAATCGAAATCAATATATAAATGAATAACAATTTTGTTTACTATACACTGATCAAAATTTTACAAACCAATCGTTTAATGGTTACTCAAAGTAAACAATAATACATTCATGTATCTACACTCTTAATTTAATCGCACTATATCGGACCCTTTTTAGTGGTCTTAAAGCTGGGGATTCTTGCATGTTTTTCTGTTGTGTCCTTTTCTTGCTTTTCTTTGCATTTGTTTTGAATTTTGATTTCGGATCGTGTTTGTACCTCTCTTTTTTGGTCTTCCTCTTTGGCCTTCTTGTGTTGGGTGATTTTATACATATGTTTTTACTTCTTCCGATACATCAGTTTTCTTTGTCATCTAATGCATGATGGAAGTTGAATATGTCTTAACCAAAGTTGCTTTAGTGTAATTTCTTGAGCAAAAATCATAATGACTCAAATTTCTCTTGCTTTCATATTAGCAGTTGACATCTTGGCAAGGCATCTCATGGTAATTGAAATTTACTGGCATGTGCATGTCTTTTGTTCGATGTCCCAATATATCTTGTTTAGAGACATCAGTAAGCGGTGAAAATCACTAAGTTTGATGTCTCAAACCTACAACACCCAATGTATACAATCAGATTAACGATTGCATCCCAAATATACGATAACCAATTAACTAGTACACAATATTAGTCAATAAGTAACCACCAATATAAAAGAAACAATTATAAATCTCAAAGAACATTATAATGTTATATAGTAACTAAGTCAAGATTGATCAAGTAACCAATATAATGTTACACGATAACCAAATAAGCATTATATAGTAACCGATTATATAAATACGATGTAAGCAATTCGGTAGTAGTCGATAATCAATATAATGTTGCACATTAAGTAAGTTAGCATTACTCGTAACCAATAAAGATTATAATATTATCTAGTAACCAAATTCTTTGTTAGTCAATATAATGTTACGCGATAACCAACTCAATGATAGCCAACAACCATTATATGGTTACGATAACCAACTTCAAACAATAGTCGAGAACCAATTTAATGTTGCCTGATAACTAAGTTAGCATTAGTAAGTAACCAAGTTAGTAATAGTCGTTAGATTGCAAATGCAAATTAGGATGTAATAATTTAAATCGAGTATTAATTACCTTAAGTATCTTTGATTTAAAGATATTAGATTGCAACTTTCTCTCATTTGTTGTTGTGGAAAGTGTTGTGAATGTTGATATGGTATTGCTTTGTTTGTTTGTGAAATACCATCTTTAAACCGAACAACGTAGGCATTCAATCATTATGCATATTGGAAGATCCACGATAAACTTGATTGCATTGTTAATAGATTCATGATTGTTTGAAGTCATTGTTGAGTACTGCCTTACGGTCTCATGGAGCTGGTGCACCTATCCAACTTGACCTCTTCCTCCGGATATGTCCTTATTCGAGGATCAATGACATCAAGTTGACCGACCATGTTTGTTGAATTGTTCAACGAATGTAAGCTCTACAAACCCCGTTGTAAGCTGCTAAACTTCTTCTCCTTTCTTTTGAATCTGTTTTTATATTTTTCAAGATATATGATATATGCAGAACCATGCATGATATCCAGGAAACACACAATTCAGGTCCTTGTATAATGGCTTCATGTCTATACGAAACAATACATTGACCTTCCCTAACTCCACAAGCATTTCTCAAATTTACTGAAAGACCATTTCCAAGACAATTCATTTTCACTTTGTCAACAACCTGAAAAAACAATCGGAATAATGTTTTGGTTTGCATCTTGTGTGCTTCTTATCAATAATGTCCCAAGTAAGTTGATTGTATGAATGTGCCATCGATTACAATGATTGGAAAACAATGGTGCCATGCTTGAATGGATGCTCCAATGGCAAAGAATAGATACTTGAAACGACCATTTGTTTCAACTCGAGGGTCGTGACGGAACGATATAAAACATCAACCTTATCATTAGAATTACAAATAGTATCTTGTATCCAAATCACTAGTAATGTAGAAGCGTTCATGTGGTTAATGGTATACAAATTGTATATTACATTTAGTAACTAAACATGCGTATTAAGGTAACCAAACATATATAATAACCGCATACAAATGGTTACAATACTAATAATAACTAAACATGCATCTTATACTAAAGGTGTATTAGTTCTTGTGTAATAGTTTATTATTTCTTTGTATAATGCTTAATTGGTTCTTGATTAATGATATTTTAGTTCTTGAATAATATTACTAACTAATGTTTGGTAACCACATGTTTGGTAACCAATGCATTATCTGATAATTCAAAGATGTTGCATGAAGGTAACCAATACAATATTAATCAATAAACAATTTACATTGGTAAACAATTTATCGTGTAATCATATATTAGTTCTTGTGGAACATCATATTAGTTCTTGCATAATGATATAAAAGCAATAAATGTTTTTAAGGTGTTACTGGATTTGTTTTCTTGACGTGTGTAACCATGATGGGATGAATGAGTAGTCGTGTGGATTTCCTCTCACCTTTTCCAACGCTTTCTCCTTCGATCTCCATGCTTTTTGGTAAGAGATAGACACATTATATTACGACATCATGTCTTCCATAATATCGGTTGGTGTGTATATTTTCTTTAAATTTGTTATTTTTTGCATTATGCGTTCATTGACCCAACTCACTATTTGCCTGTCGTGGTCTCCCAACAATACATTCTTAGAACAAGTGTGGATATCATTGAATTCTCTAACCTTGAACATCTTTGGTTTTTACGAAACTTGATGCTCTCATCTTCCATTTGCAATCTTCATCGCAGCATACACAATAGCACAAAGTCTCTATAACTTGTTCGTTGGACTTTGTGTTGTCTGCTTTTTTTGATTGAATGCGACCTCATGCTTGTGAGAGGATTTTTTGTATGCATGTAGGTTTGATGTAATTTTACTTCACGTTCATTCGGATCCGATATTACATCATCATATCGTTCTTCTGCGTATGATTTGTCATGTTATGCTGTCTCGTTGTTGTTCAATAATTTCCATTGCAAGTCGATCGACATATATGCGTTCCAAATTGGCATGATTGGCTTCTTAGTGGAACTAGTCTTTGAATTCCTTGTGTAGATCGATTGGCATTACATCGCGTGAATTGTAGATTCTTCTACATTTGTCAAGTTATGCAAGATTGTTGTCGTCCCATTCGTGTTCAATATCCATAATCGGTGGGAATTTACCTTGTTTCATCGATTTTCTACTCATTTCGAGAAAGAATTGTAAGGTTGCTTCATCGATATCTTGATCGGTGGAATGTCGTTCTAATCTGAAATTTGATTGACAATGTTGTTGCGTTTGTGTCTAGCTAGTAATGCCTTTGCATATTTTAGTTAGCATTTCTTTGAGCGAAATTGTTGATGGAACTAATATGCCGGTAACTTCAAATTTGGTGTCTTGAGTTCTTATCATTATGTCTTAGTTGAAATAAAGTACATTTGGAATCATCTCCATTGTCTGTCAGCGAGAATAAGTAATGGTAAAGTAACAAAATCAATGTTATCCGATAACCAATATAATGTTAAGCGATAACCAAGTCGGCATTAGTCAAGAATCAAGTCTTCATCAAGTAACCATTATAATGTTACACGATAATAAAGTAATTTTTAGTTAGTAACCAATGCAATGGAACACAGTAACATATACATAGTCAGACAGTAACCAATGTAATGTTAAGCAGTAATTAAGTCAGCATTAGTCAATAACCAAGTCTTCATTAGTAACCATTATAATGTTACACAGTAACAAAGTCATTATTAGTCAGTAACCAATGCAATGGTACACAGTAGCCAATTAATTATTAGTCAATAACCTATGTTAGCCTGTAACCAATATAATGTTAAACAGTAACCAAGTCATTATTAGTCAGTAACCAAGTCTTCATCAGTAAACATTATAATGTTACACAGTAACAAAGTCATTATTAGTCAGTAAACAATGCAGTGGTACACAGTAACCAAATCAGTATTAGTCAGTAACATAGACATAGTCAGACATTAAGCAATGTAATGTTAAGTAGTAATTAAATCAGCATTAGTCAGTAACCAAGTCTTCATTAGTAACCATTATAATGTTACACATTAACAAAGTCATTATTAGTCAGTAACCAAATCATTATTAGTCAGTAACCAATGCAACATTAGTTAGTACCATTATGCATTAACCAATCCAAAGATTAAGCGATTAACATAGACATAGTCGGACACGAGAACAATGTAATGTTAAGCAGTAACGAATGTAATGTTAAGTAATAACCAAGTCAGCATTAGTCAGTAATCAAGTAATAATCAGTAACCATTATAATGTTACACAGTAACAAAGTCATTATTGATACGTAACCAAAGCAAGCGGTACACGATATCCAATTCATTATTAGTGATAACAATGTAATGGACACGAGAACCAAATCATTATTAATCGACAACCAATGCAACATTAGTTAGTACCATTATGCATTAACCAATCCAAAGATTAAGCAAACAACATAGACATAGTTAGAGCGGTAACCAATGTAATGTTAGCGGTAACCAAGTGCATTTTTACATGCAATTGCAATCAAAACATTCATATTGCAATCAAAACATTCATTATTCTTCTGGGTAGTGTGACCATTTTAAGTGCAAAAACTTAAGAAAGGTGACCAATATAGTAATTCAGTAGTAACAATATGTAACTATATGATTATAAATTTTAAACTCACATACCTCATATATTTTTGATCGAAATTGATGTTGATTTGTATTCAACAATCACTGCGAGATTTGGTTTCGATCTTGAAGGCGTTGTTGATTTTGTATGCTATTTTCGATCTTAGAGATGCGTCGCGACAATAAAAACCTTCTTCTTCTACGTCGTTGATCTCTGCAGATTTGGCCGTCTTCTCCGTCGTTGATCTTAGAGATCGTCGTTGATCTCGAGAGATTCTGAGTTTAGTATGACAGGGAGGCTTCGGTTTCAGTATTTTGTCTTCTAAAATCGTTGATCCTGTTGTTCCGATTTCAAAGTTGCATGATTTTAGGGGACGGTTAATTTCAAATATGAAATTGGATGGTATTTGGATAATGACACTTGCGATTTTAGAGGCGGGTGTGAGAATAAATAAAAAGTCTACTGTAGCTTGAACAAGGTTTAACAATGGAGGATAAGTATTTAGTGCTCAAAATAGGTATTACCTCATAATGATAACCTAGGCCTCATATTTATAGTACTCACCACCTTAGAATCCTTCTCCCGTTGAGGACTAGGACTCTAGTATATGGTATAGTAATTACCATAACTTGGGTCAACGCCATCTCTCCTTAAAAAGGTCTAGTTTATAGAGTACCATCTCATCACCACCTTTGGAGTTACCTTATATATGCACATGAATAGGTGCGGGACTCTGCTTGAGGAGAGGCCATTGTGCGAGCCCAAAGCGGTCCTATAATCTAACACAGGCTTGACCCCGAAAGGACTCGAAGACCCAGGCCCGAACATCCAAGACCGGGGTTGGCTATGGTCGGAGAGGCTCGAATCTTGGCCGAACACCTCCAACACCTTCATGGGCCCGGCCCATCGGTCTCTCGGCCCTTACGGTATTGAATCTTGACCCAATGGAGGGTCGGTAAAAGCAGCTCCGAACATTGCCCCCAGGTCTCTAATCATAACATATTTATGATTGGAGACTTGAAAAAATCGAGACTTGAGCAGTCGTAGCAGATAATGATGAAGCTATGCTGTGGGCCGTCTGATCACTTCTTGATATTTGAAGCGTTTGCGCCTTTTCACGCTGGGCCCACCTCCAGTATTTAATAGCGCGCCTTGGGGTTCGTGTCGTACTCTTATAAAACTCCCTTCCCCCCTCATTATCACTTTTCTTGACTCTTTGCTTTCAAATTCTCCGTGAGGCGATTTCCGTGACTTATCTCTTACCAATCTGCACCATTTCCTCAATTTGTCTTTGTCATTTGAGTCTTTATTTTGCTTATCTCCTTCAAAACTTCTTATTTGCATCACATTCTTTCTAAATGGCCAAATCCGGCCACTATTAAACCCTTTGAGCCTATCACCGCTACCTCCTCGCGTCACCATGGCGACCTACTAGAGGTCGTCTTCTTGGGGATGCCCCTATGACACCACTCCTTCGATCTGCCTAGTCGGTGAGCAGCAGAGGCTAGGATTAAAATCATCTTATTCCTCGGAGGTTTTCTCACCTTCATACTCCTTCCACCATCACCCCCCTCACAGATTTCGACATCAGGTCCCTTTTAAGATCACGAAGAATACCAACTTGAGTGCCTATGCAGATGAGAAGATGTTTTGGCGTCCAGGCGAGTGGGTGGTCGTCCCCCATGCGTTCTAAAAGTGCGGGGTTGGGTTCCCACTTCACGATTTCATTCTTCTTTCTTGAGCTTTGTGGGAGTCGGGTTCATGCGACTTCGTCTTGACAGCGTACATCCACTTAGTCTCTTTCATGGCCGTCTGCGAGAGGTGGGCCTCGATCCGGGCTCGATCTATTCTTTGCCACATTCACAGATTAGTGGTTGAAAAAGAGCGGTCTTGACAACTCAACAAGCGCCCCATGCCCTTGCCGTCCGTCAAGACCCTTCAAGCAACGAGGGTGGCATGAGCAGTGGTTTTTTTGAGGAGGCAGGCCTCAACTCCTTCCCCACAGGCCCATCCGGTAGGCCGGTGGCTAAGATTTCGAAGTTCAGAAGAGCCGTGGCCGATGCCTTCAAGGCGTTCTACAAGCAATGGCGAAGGACCCGATGGAATCTGGGGCTTCGATGAGCGAAGCTGGTTGTACAAACACGTGGTGTGAGTATCCTTACATTTTCATTATTTTTCCTCCTATTTTACGAAGCTTTCCATGCCTTAACCCATTTGTCCTGTGCGTTGACTATTTTCAAGCAGAGGGGCGTTGTCGCGCCTTCATCCACCTTGCCGTCACCCGGGTTCATCAGGCCCCCAGTGTAAGCGATGCTCTGAGGAGGATCTGGTCCCGTCAATGACTGTCATTTGAGGGTCCACTTCAGGGCCCGAGCCCCAAACCACACAAAAAGTGGCGATGAAGATGGCCAGCGGAGAAAAGCGGCTTCTTGAAAAAGTCGAAAGCCCTCAATGAGCCATCAAAGCGCCTACAAAAAGTCGCTCGCCTTTTTCTAAAGGCCGACTCTCCCCGCCCCCTCCGTCAGCCAAGGCGATCGAGGATCGGAGGAGGACAGAAAAGTTCCTCCGAACCTCGATCAAAAAAGACCTCGGTTGTCGGAAGGTTCCGATCGGTAAGCGGTGAGATGGTGGTCCCGATGCGGGCCGTTCGCCACTCCTTCTTAGGTCCCAGCTCTTCCGGGGATCACCAGAGCCACTGTTGGCCCAAGAGCCGTCGGAGGTCTTCCCTTTACCCTCTTGATCACTTCAAACTACGGTAGCGATGGCCGGTTTTAAAGGTACTCTCCGTCAGTTCTTGGTGGCCTATGTTGAGCTCGAGACCAGGTAATTCCCTTTGTCAATCGATTCTTTGCTCTTAACTTTGACCTTTCCTTCTTGTCTTGATGTATGTGTTTCTGCGAATGAGCGCGCTATACTTGCGAGCCATCCCTCCCTACTTAGATCCACAAAGAAAGAAGTTGACTTGGGGACGGAGGTGGAGTTCTTTGGAAAGGTGAAGTTAAAGTCTGTGGTCGGACTGAAGAAGGCAGGATTCTCATCTTTGAGACCCGGCACAGGCGCCCGGCGGCGGGCGGGTCGAAGAAGAAGGCTGGAGCAAAACCTGATCTTCTTACAGAGAGAGGGTCGTCTGCTCCAAGATGTCAGAGGATCGGGAGAAGCAGCTATTGCGATTACACAAGTTCTCGAGATGCTGCGACAAGATGATGTTTTTGATCAGGAGAACAACAACTTATTTGCTTCTTGTCAGCGCCTTTCAGAAGATAATCGAAGCGGTCGATGACAAGCCATGTAGAGTATGAGGAATCTGAAGCCTTGAGCGATAAGGTCATAGCCCAATTTGGTGAAGGGTATGAGACTCATCGGGGAAAAGGCTAAAAAGCAAAGTTGATGGGCTCTTTGGGCTTGATGTCTCCATCCTTGACTCTTGGATGATGAGTCGTATTTGAAGATGACCCTCTGCTAGAGAGTAGATATGTAGGATTTGTAATAAAGAAAATTTTCTTTCTTCTTTTTTTTTTTTTACTTACTTGGCAAGATATCGTGGCGGTAGGGTTTGTAAAGTAGAAATTTTCTAAGTATAAATAAGATATACTCTTTGCCCATGAATGCTTATTATCGGTTTCACTTATGGTGATCTCGATCGATTATGTCCACCGAACCATACGGTCGGATCGTCCTTAGGTTTATCTCGATTTTAGAGGGTCATGAGTTATGCAGAGACTTATCTCGATCGGTGGTGTCTGCGAACCTCTTGATCGGATAGTGCTCGAGATCATACTTTAAGCATTTATTAAACTCTTGGTCGATTATGCTCGGGACTTATCTCGATCATGGAGTTTTAGAAGCTCTTGATCGGATAGTGCGAAGCATGTCTATTCAAGTAATGTGAAATATATGAATATAGATGAGGTTAAACATTGGCGAGGAATGGGAACTTTCATTTATATCATTTGAATTGAAGCGATTACATGGATAAAAACAAAAACGACATAACTATTCTTTGGTAAAATTTTCTAAGTCTTCGGCATGCCATGTATTCTTTACCTCGAAACCAGTCCATTGCTCGAAGCCGGTAGGTTCCTGGCTTCGGCACTCCTACCACCTCATAAGGCCCCTCCCAGTTGGGCATTAACTTGCCGGTGTTTTGGGGGTTGATGCCTCGACTCCGGAGGACCAAATCTCTATTGCAAACCTCCTTGTCTTCACGCCCGATTATAGTGTCGAGGTACATTACGGCTGGCGATAGATCGCCAACCTCATCATGGCGGAATCCCGAACTTCATCTAACAAATCTAAATTTGTTCTCAAACCCTCGTCATTATATAGCTCTTTGTATTGGCTGACTCGAAGAGTGGAGATCCGATCTCAGCGAGGAATGAGTGCATCGGTCCGTATACTGACTGAATGGGAGTCTCGATTTGTAGTCCTTGGGGTAGTTCGATCGCCCACAAAGCAGATAGCGATTCTTGACCCGCAAACCCTTTAATACATCTAATCTGCGTTTAATCCCATTGAGTAGGGTTCGATTGGTCACTTCCACTTGGCCGTTTGGTGAGGATGGGCAGCAGAAGTCTTGCGATCTTTGGATCCCTAATTCTTTCAAAAAGCCTTCAAACTTAGATCCCTGGCTGGTATGCGCCATTGTCTAAAGAGACCACTTTGCCATCGGGATCTGAGCCGGTAGACTACCCTTCTTTAAAAACTTCAAACACTCTGTTCGGTGATCTTTTGCGGTGGTTTGGCCGACCCACCGTCATGTAATCAATAGCCACGATCACAAAGCTAACTTGTCCCTTAGCTTTTGGCGGGAGGCCCAGAATGTCGATTCCCCACACGCAAAGGGATCGGGGACAAGGCGGAATATAGTTCCTCGGGGGTTGGTGCGGGATATTCTTTGTTCGGTGGCACTTGGGACACCTCTAGCGAATTCCTTTGCTTGATGTAGATAGTTGGCGATAATACCCTGCCTCAAAATCTTATCTCGCCGGTGACTTTGCTCCCATGTGATCCCCACAGATTCCTCATGCATCTCCGGGCGTGTGATGCGCCTCTGAAGGAGTCAAGCATTTGAAGCGATGGAGGAAGCTAAAGGCCGCCGGTATAGATCTCCATCTATGAGGTGAAGTTCGAACTTGGTGTTTGACTTGCTGGCTAGAGATTGGTCAGAAGGAGGTCCCATCGGCCAAGTATGAGATATAAGGTGTGAGCCGACAATTGAGCCGGTCAAAGCCAAGATTTACATCTTTGGGACCTTTGGGTTTTCGAACCTCAAGTACTACCTTGATCCATTGAAAGAGCTTGCTTGATTGTTGCCGACCCTTGCAAGGCATCTGCTTTATCGTATTCTCGGCCGGTCCACCCACGACAAGCAATTTGTATGAAGTGAAGTACATAAGCTTATCCTTTAGCTCGGCCAAATATTTGGTCATCCTTGCCCCAAGAACCCCCATTACTACTTAGATAATTTGCTTGACCACCGGTTTGTGAATCACTTGTAGATGATCAATCGGCATTTGTACCTCTGAGGCTTCCAGACCAATCGTATCCCTGCTAGGATGGCCTCGTACTACTGCCGTTATTTGTGGCCTTGAAACCAAACCAAGAATAGCTTGCTTGCACCTTGAACCCCGGGGCTTGTTAGGATGATGACCCTGCTCCTTGACATCCATAGTTGACGATCGAGTCACGTATAGAGTCCATGAGGTGCGGATTGGTTGTGTTTGGCTACTATATTAGCCTCCGGTTCGGTGAAAGAACACTCAACTACTGAAGTCGACCGATATCGCCCTTTGATTGCCGTTCGGGGCGATACTCTATAACAAATTGTGTCGATTCCATTGCCCAAGCGGCTATAGGCACGATACTTGGGCTTGTGCAAAATCTTCTTCAAAGGTTGGTGCGGTGTAGACCACTTATCAGCAAACCACGGAAATAGTGCTGAGTTTCTGCTTTAGCAATTATGAGGCGTAAGCAAATTTTTTCGAGTTCGGGTATCTCGTTTCTGCGTCTCGGAGAACATGGGTGACATAGTATGCAAGAATTGCTTATCTCCCTCATCCCTTACCGGTCGCCCCTACGCCATTGGGCTCATGACCAAGTATAAGTATAAAGGTTACGTGGGGATCGGTTTCATTAATAATGGTCTTAGAACCCAAATATCTTTTGATCTCTGGGCAGCGTCTTCGCATTACGAAGTCCCTTGGAAACTCTTGTCATTTTTGGGCCTTTGAGAGTGTCGAAAAAGGGTAGACATCTCTCGGTGACCTTGACATGAATCTCAGAAGGCGACAATTGACCCGTCATCCGTTGGACATCTTTATATGTCTTTGGAGATTTCATGTCTAAGATCGTGAGAGATTTTTCTAGATTGGCCTCGATTCCGTTCTTGACCCGGATATCCTAGGAATTTTCACGAACCCAATCAGAAGGTGCATTTGGTCGGGTTTAGTCTCGATTTGTCTTTGCCTCACCGTTTGAGCGGTCTTTAAGTCCTCGAGATGATCCCGGTGACATCTCTTGGCGATCATGTCGTCACATACACTTCCATACTTACCCATTGTTGCTTTGAACACGAAGTTCATCATTCGTTGGTAGGTTGCTCCTGCGTTTAGTAGTCAGAAGGTCATCTTAGATATGCATATATAGCAGATGGTGATGAAGCTAGTCTTGGGGTATCCTCCTTGTGCATCGAGATTTGGTGATATCACGAAAGCGTCCATGAAACTTCGACATTCCGTACCGAAGTGGCATCGATTAATTTGGTCTATGTTGGGTAAGGGGTAGAAGTCTTTTAGGCGAGGCCTTGTTTGGTCTGCATGTAGTCGATACACATCCTCCACTTCCCATTTTGTACGTACCAATACCACATTCTTGACCATTCGGGATAGTCAATTTCAAAGATGAACCACTTTCTAATAATTTGGTAACCTCTTCGTCTATAATCTTTTTGTCTTTAAGGGCAAAGATCCTTCTTTTCGTATCTTTGGCTTCCTTTTGAATCGGTATGAAGTTTATGTAATGCGATTGATTCACTTACGGGCATGTCACTAGGTTCCCGGCGAAGATGTCGGCATACACGAAGTAATTCCACGGACAGATTCGCAATTTGTTCGGATAATCCACCCCGATCTTGACCAATTTATGCGGATTTCCGGTACCAACTCAACATCCTCTGTTTTCTTCTCTTTGGTAGAGCCATGGGTTCGATCTTGCCTTAGTGAGCGGCTCGATCTCGATGGTCATAAATGCATTTTTAACTTCTTAACCCCGAGCTCTGAGAAATCAAGGTATTAGATAACATCTTGAGCGATGTCGAGATCTCCGTTTACTTCCCTATCCGTTCGATTGTCGGAAACTTGATTTTGAAGTGGGGTATAGATATTAAGCTTGCGGTCTTGGAGATAAAGGTGGGCCTTCCCAAAATGGCGTTGTAGAATCACTTATCGACAAAAATTTTTACCATGATTTACATGCTTTGTGGGGCCGTCTAGAACTTATTTGAGTAGCGTGATTGTGCCGTCACATGAAGCAAGGGTCATGCCTTGAAAGCCGTATATGAGACCCTCTCCTCTAATTCCATCTTCTTTCCTCCAGATTCATCCGTTGGTATGCATGTGTGTAGAGTATATCAATAGAAGACCGTTGTCGATCATCATCCTCTTCGTGTCCTTTGGCGGGCACTGGCCGTTATTACCGGTGCCCGTCATGCGGTTCGATGCGATACGTAGGGTAGTCGTCGTGCGAGAAGGAGATGGTCGTGCTGAATATGGCGGGCCTTTATCCTTTACGGGCGAGACCCGACCCGATGATAATCGTCTTGAGAGATGTCCATTCCTTTTCACGCCGATCGCGCGCCCTACAGACACGCGATATCACATCAATAACTCCTCGAGCTTGTGGGTTCGGTTCTTGGTTGTGTTTGTCGGGTGGGCTCGTTGTTGTCTCTCTGGGGCTTCCAGCCCTTCTCGGCCAACTTCGTCTTGTACCAACTTCCCGTTACGGACATTCTTTTCTATTAAGTCTTTCAAGTTGGTGCAATCTTACGTCGTGTGACCCAGAGCTACGGTGATACGCCACAATACTTGTTCGAACCCTCTTCCACGGCTTGGGATCGTTTGACATGGTTGAAAAAGGGCTTGCCGCATCTCTTCGATATCTTGGCCGTCTGTATTGAGTCGGTGTACACCTTGTTGACCCCTTTATTTGGGAAGGTGGCCTTCCGCTGCCCCCCCCGTTGTAGTTTTTCTTGTAGCTATCAGGCCTCCCACGATTGTCGGACTTACGATAGCTCTGTTTGTCCGATCTCGGTACTTCTACCGTGGGATTGAGGTTTGAAGTTCCCCATCGCTTCCTCGATTGCTATGTGATCTTGACCCTATGGAAGGCCTCTGTCGGTCGTAGGGGGTTGATCACCGAGTCCTTCATCGACTTCTTTGATTTTTAGATGTCAAGCCCCGTTGTGAAGAATCCCAAAGCTTGTGGGAAATTGACTCCACTGCAAACCCCTGACCTCCGAAATCTCTTAACATCTGCCCAGGGCTCTCATCGATCTCTGCTGACTGCATGAGGGATCTTTGTGATCTCCCGTCTCTTATTACTCCCAAGCCGTGCATGAAATTTTTCGAAGGTCTTTCCATGAATTTATCGATCCGGCCTTGAGGTTCCCATCCATTCGGGCGCTTTTCTTGAGGGTAGTGCAAACATGTGGCACTTGCATTTGCATCAGAGTGGCCATAATATGTCATCGACTGTCGTACCCATCGAGAATGGTCGTAAGGGTCCCTGACCCGTCATAAGTCTCCATCGAGGGCATCTTCCTTTTGGGGTCATTATCTCTCTGATTAATATTCGGAGAGAAGGGTGACCCTATATATAGGTCGGTATTTCTCGATCAGACTCTTGACCAACAATAGCTTCTCGAATTAGCAACTCTTGGCGAGGGGTGGATTCTCCGCCGTGAGGGGCGAATAGGTCATCCTTCTCACGTTCGGGAATCTCGTCTTTCCTCCTCTGCCGAGGCCAGGCCGGGTGCTTGGCGGAGCGTCGTCCTGTTGGCCGGCTTCTTCTCGGCTCCGGTGATCCCTCGAGCGACTTGATACCTACTTCTCTCCCTTCGGCCCTTCCCGCCGGGGTGGCCAAGAGGCCAGCTATGGTGCTGCGCCTCTTAGAGGCGCCTCTCTCTCACAAAGCGCGTTGGCCATCTGCGATTCGAGCTCTTCTGCTGAAGGCGTAGGGTCATTATGGCATCTTTGTTTCTTTGCATCTTTTTTTTGCGGGATGAATTCTCTCGATCTCATTACCACAGCTCGACTCTTTTCCGCGCCTCCGGTAGCTTTCATGAATTAACCCGTCCATCCGTGGCGGCAGTTTGCGGGTATCTTTGGCTCTCATGGAAGAGTCTGCGTCGAGAAACCAGTAGGCTCCATCGATAAATCTGGGTTACGGAGCCCGGTCATCTTTCACCGATCCTCTCACTGAGGTGGTGCGGTGTGTTTTAGCCTTTTCACGGTCGGAGCGCATACTCCACACTCGCCGTAGTTCCTTCCACGAAAAGTGTTCGATTGTGATTGTTATTTAAGCCTTTGCCCTCCTTGGCGCTTGATGTTAGCTTGAGTTTCGGCCGTAGCGTCAATCACAGAATCACGCTATTTAGAACTTGCGATAACGGATCACACGAAGCGAGCTTGCGGCTTATCTTGGCGGGGGGATAACTCGGTGTGAGAATGAAGTCTGAGTAGTTACAAGGTTTAACAATGGAGGATAAGTATTTAGTGCTCAAAATAGGTATTACCTCATAATGATAACCTAGGCCTCATATTTATAGTACTCACCACCTTAGAATCCTTCTCCCGAGTCGGATTAGGACTCTAGTATATGGTAATTACCATAACTTGGGTCAACGCCATCTCTTAAAAGGTGCAAGTAGAGTCAATCTCATCACCACCTTTGGAGTTACCTTATATGCACATGAATAGGTGCGGGACTCTTGCTTGAGAGAGAGCCATTGTGAGGCCCAAAGCGGTCCTATAATCTAACACAGGCTTGGCCCAAAGGACTCGAGACCAGAGCCCGAACATCACAAGACCGAGGTTGGCTATGGTCCGGAGGGCTCAAATGCCGGCACGAACACCTCCAACACCTTCATGGGCTTGCCCATCGGTCTCTCCGGTATTGAAGACAAAACATTATTTTGATGGGACCATATATTAAGGATGAAATTCAATTAGATTTGAATTTCAAGAAAAATTAAGGATGAAATTAAAATAGATTTGAATTTCAAAGACAAATGAAACGAGAATAGAATCATATTTTTTACAAGATTACCCTATATATATTTATAATTTAAAAAGAATTATTAATTTATGATTTTGATGGAACCACATATTTATATAAGGATCTTTTTTAAAATTATTATTTTATTGAAATTATTACTTTATCTCATTATTCCAAATTAGGACTGAGAAAAAAATATTATTTTAAAAAGATTATTAATTTATCGAGTATTATTTTATAGAGTTTCTACTGTGTATCTTATTTTTTTTTAATGTCATAGTCATAAATAATGCGAGAATAAGTTGGTATGCGCGCAACATTACACTGAATCGGAACATCTATTCCTCCTTGATAGGGATAGAAGAGAGTAAATAAGACAAGTTGTTCCCATGCAGTTTTCCTAAAAGCCACTGATGTACAAACAAAATTTATTTGAATTTCCTCAACAAACTTCTCTATTTTATTTATTTTTTATTTTTACTTTTTTTTAATAATTTGGATAAAATATATATACACACACAAGTGCGATATTAGGATCATTTACATATGTTAAGTTGAGTTATATAATTTTTTATGATAAAAAATTAGTATTTCCTCTGTTCCAAATTGTAATATCAATAATAACTTTTCAAAGTCAATTTAATATATTTTTAAACTCAAAATTGAGATGTTTCACTAAATATTATGAAAATATAAATCATGCATGGGTAATACTGTTCTGATAGTTTATAATATTTATCATTATATTAGCTAAAATTTAAAAAAAAATTATGTTAATTTTGAATTTAAAAAAAATCACAAGTTGAATTCAAAAAATCAACCCAAGACAATTTTATGATGTATAAATGAGTTCCATAGACCTTATAAATAAATACAAATCAAATACCCAAATTTCCTAGAAAAAAGAACCAGGACGAAGTTTCCTCCTATAACTGGTATAATTTCATTTCCTTATACGACCAACAAGGAGAAAGAAGCCGGAAAAAGACATGCCCCTTCCTGCAACAAGGCTAGATTGACTTGGTTTCCCCTGTCGATTTTATGCGCATAGATTTTATTATATTCTACTTCCTAAGATGCCCTTCTTAATTATTTAATATTCAATAAAATTATAAGTGAGCAAAAAAAGGGAGGAAAGAGTTATAATTAGTGGCAAGTGTAAATTTCGCTGTCCGATAAAATGGAATATTGACCACATCGAGGGACATACCCTAAAGTGAAGGATGGGAACGTGAAACATATTCAGTGGTGCCTTAGTGGAGTGTAATTTTTGCTATCGATAAAAGGAATACATCTCGAGGCGCTCTAAAGTGAAGTTATAACTATCATGTCCAAGACGTCCCCTCCAAATTGGAAGCATAACACAAACTCACCCAAAGAGCTCTAAATTGAAGTTTTGTCATCAGTTTTATCATTTCTTTGTTGTTTGGATGTACGCCTTCATAATCAATAAGATTACGTTTAAAATTTTGAGAAACAAAAGAAGATATCAAAGATTATTTTTTTTAAAATTATTAAAGATTGATGACTTCTCATATCACTATATTTAGTTTAATTTTTGGTCCTTTTTTCTCACATTTTCTAAGTTTCAAATATAACTTCAAGAAATCATGTGTATAGAATTAATAGATTGGAACACATTTTCCTAATTAGATTTTTTGAAATTAAGTATATCAAATTCATTTTATAAAAAGTTAAATTAAATTATTGCTAGCGGATATGGAAAAAAACTAAGGGATAAAATGAGAGATATATGAGTGAAAGATCATTTCTTAGTAGGAAATTAAAATTAAAATATATAGATTACGCTTTCACACCCTGATGTATTTACGAGCTTCTAAAATATTAGACTAAGTTTAACATAAAAAAATTAATATAAGAAATTATTTATTTATTTATAAATTTTATAATTATATTATCTAAAATAAAAATTAAATTAAATTAAATTAAACCTTAAAAAATTAACATTAATCTTATTATATATGCTTGCCACCCACTAAAACCTCACTTTACGGAAAATGAAAAGGGTATATTAGTCATTTCGGCAATTAACGGCGGCGTCAACTGCCTCCAACAAAACCGAGACCCGTTCGACCCGGTTGGGAAGAACAGTAAAATGCGGGTTTCAACGTTGAGCCTTTAATAGTCAAATACAATCCTCCGATAATTACTTTTCAGGACTCATTTCTCTCTCTTCTGGTTTCTATCTCCTCTCTCTCCTGTTTTTCTGTGTTGAAGAAGAAGAAGCACTTTGGAGTTTGATCCATACGATCTGTTTCTACATTTGGGAATAGAATTGGCCAAAAGAATCAGAGCTTGGAATCACCATGTCTATGTCGGATTCCGACACCTCGTCTCAGGGCAGCGAGTATAAAAATTTCAGGCAAATTAGTCGTGATCGTGAGTCTCTCTACTTCTTTCTCTATATAGCCCTGTGCTGTTATGTTTGTGTAATTCTTCATTTCGAGTTCAATTAATCGAATTAAGTTTCATGTTGGACTCTTTGGAATAATTGTTTGAACTTATATATTCAGTCTAACAGACTTTTTAAGTTTTTAATTTTCTGTTACACATACGTATTTCCTGATTTGCTACCTGACAAAACTTGATTTGTTTGTTTCCGGGGGAACTCTTTGGGCAAATTCCTACTTAATTAAATATTTATAGCAAAGCTATAGATAGACACGAACACATGATTATGAGGAGGACTAGGGGGTGATAGAGAGAAATACTGTAACACCCAGTCCCAAATCGAAATATATGGGAAAAATTTGTTCGTGTATAAGAAATTAAGTTACTAACAATACTTTCATTACATTTTGGGTGAGATGCTATTGGGCTAGTAGTTTAAGGCACTTGTTTGGATTAATTTGATTCGATTCGGATGATTTAACCTGAGATTTGTTCCGAATTCGGGATTTGACTCGGGTTGTTTCATATGGTATCAGAGTCGACCCGAAAGTTAGGGTCGGGTTATCCAATCGGGTTGCCGGTGGTGGAGACATGAAGGTTGGTGATATTATCCCACAATGGAGAGAGGTTTAAAGGTGAGGACACGAAGCCCGCCGGTATTATCCCATAATGGTTTTGACGAGGACGTCAACAATTTAAGTGGGGAAGTTTATAACACTTCAGTCCTAAATCGAAAGATATGAGAAAAAATTGTTTGTATATAAGAATTAAGTTGCTAAGAGTAATACATTCAGTCATGACATTTTGGGTGAGCCTGTGGTAGGTTAAGATAACTCAAGAAGATATTATTGGATTAATAGTTTAAGGTCTTGTTTGGATGGATTTGATTTGATTCGATTCAGACTTCGGATTGTTTCAAATACATTTACAGTGACAAACCCACAACTTCTTTTTGGCTTTAATTTCAAGGAAATGATTTATAAAATGATTGAAGGGGCTACACTTGAATTGACTTGAAATGTCTTTATTAGATGAAATGTTAGCAGTTTGGGTAGATTGAGATGGTGATCAGGCAAATTGTCCAGATGGATTTTCAGTGGCTTTCTATAAACAGTGCTGGAATATTTTGAGTTGAGAGAATGTAATGGCATTTTTGTAGGAGTTATACTCTCATAATAGGTCTGAGAGAAGTTTGTTACCTTTATAGCTTTAATTGTTAAAGTAAAAGGGAAGTTGATTGTTAAGTAAGAGGAAGTAGATCAAATGGGATTTTTGACTTAGTAGTTTAGTAGGGAATGCTTATAACATATTTTCGAAGGTTATGGCATCTTTTTTTTGGGGGAGGGTGGTGGATTCAATCTTGTTAGAGCTTTGAACGCTTTTGTGGGGATAAAGATTCTTGATGGGTCTTTGGTGGTTAACCTTTAATGAATGTGTGGTGACGGAGATCCGTTCAGGATACTTGGTAATATTTGTAAGCTGGATGTTGAGAAGGCCTTTGTTAATTTAAATTGGGAGTTTATGCTTTATTTGTATGATGTGATTGGTTTAGGGGTGCGATGGATGGGTTGGATTGGGATGTGCATTTCTATCATCAGATTTTTGGTATTAATTAGCGGCATTTTCTTGGCCGAATTCGAGGCGGTTAAGGGAGAGTGATTTCTTATCCCCTATCATATTCTTATTGGTTTTGGGATGAGTAGTTGATTTGGGTTTTTTTAGAGTTTTTGATCTAGGTAATGGGGATCAAAAGGCATTTTTTTCACTTTCTTTTTGCGGATAATAAATTCTGTGATGCGGAAAGATGTTTTATGATACTTGCGAATTTAGATGCTTTATTTTCAGGTAGTGTTAGAATTGAGGATTAATTTATGGAAGAGTAAGCTTATCCCATTGGGTATTTAGGGGATCCAATTTCTTTTTTTGGCGGCCAGTTTGTGTTGTATGGTGGTTGGCTTGCCTACATCATACTTGGGTTTACCATTGGGAGTGAAGTACAAATCCAAGATAAATTGAGATTTAGTTGCTGAAAGGCTTGATTAGGAATACTTAATAAAGCCTTCCCTCGTTTTTTGTTATTGGTACATCTTTCGGTTTCGATGCAAATCGATTGGAGATTTTGGTCAGAGATTTTTTGTAGCGAGGTAATGATGAGGGTAGTAAATATCAATTGGTAGGGTGCGAGAAGGTTAGCTAGGGTGGTCTGGGTGTTATGGATTTTGAGAAGTTTAATATATCCTGATAGGGCAATTTGATGTAGCACAAGTCTGTGAGACATGATTGGACCAATATAAAATATTTTGGAAGCCGATAATGTTAAAATAAAATTTTAGAAATTGTATTTAAATAATTTAATTTATGATAATATTGAGATAACTACTCAATATTTACACAAAAAAATATCACGTCACCACTTATCTTTAAAAAATAAACACATTAACGTATGTGGTTATGAGGCCAAGTGATAGCTCTAGGATTTCTATCCTACTTAATAGTTCGTGCAAACACAAGTCATTAAATTGTTCCAAGAAACACGTAAACAATAAAATATTATGTTAAATTGGTCCTTTGGTCACTATACTACTCACACGACTTTCAAATTACCCAACTCAAAGATCGCATAAAGTGGCTATTTTACCGTAGGTGTTGTCATTTTGTTAAAATTTAATTTTCCTTCACAATTTAACAAAAAAAAAACCACATAAATTGGGTCGGGTTAAACAAAAATCTTGTAATTGGGTTGTGGGGGTTTGAAGTTTTTGGTCTTCATCTTCCATTCCATCTCTTTGCTTCATTTACATCTCCAATTAATTTATCCCATCTAATCACTGCAAATTCGACGAAATTTTGGCAGGAGAGTACTATCGAAATCAACCCCTCAACAATCTGTAAACAATTTTTTAGGTTAGCAGAGCAATATGGGAGTTGATCCATGTAGTAATCAATGTCTAAGGACATAGAAAACCTCAATGGGGGCTCGATTCTATAAACGTAAGTATCTATACTATGTGAGCCAGAGTAAGTGAATATTACCCAAAACAATCTCACAAAATTAACTCGTAAAACTAAATTCAAAGCTTATTAAACTAAATCTGCAAATCAAAGCCAACATCAAAGCTTTTTAAGCCGAGTGGAACAATGGAGAAACACAAATATTTTCTATTGGCAATGCTAGTACCCATACAAAATAAATTCAGATATGGAAGAAATTAAACCATTAAATGGATTAAAAATTCAATTAGCAGAATGTATGAACAATCACAAACTCAACCCCTAGATCACCGATCAAGCCAGTACCTTAGTTACCAATCCAATCCATCACGGCCAAAAAAATGAAAGAGAACAAGACTACTTGGACGCCGACCTCACTCTTGCTCGCTGTCAAACCTACTAATCACGACATTGGATGCCTTTGCACCAACTACAGTTGCGAATCATAACTGCTAGCCATTCAAATCCATAATCGTGTCCCCTAACTGTAGCCAACCGAAGAATAAAAGAAAAAAATAGAGATGAAGAAGAAGCGCTTGCGGTCAGAGTGAGCCACCTCCAACCTTGGTTGTTCTTTGCAATAATATAAAGCCTCTAAAGCGATCGTTCTTTACTCATAAAGCCTACCTCTACTCTTTGAACCAAACAAAGATCTAAAATACTACTGCCTATTCTTTTTCTTTTTATTATTGCTATAGATTACTATTTCGTCCCTCTATTTCATTAAAAGTTGACTTATTTTCCTTTCAGTTTCAATTGTTTACATTCCAACCCCTTAATTTTCACTAAATACAAGTTAGGCATAATTTTGGTTATTTCTTTCAAAGGTCCCCTAGAATCGGCAAAGGAAAGAAAAAGGGAAAAAAGAAGCAAGGTACATATTTTGTTATTTGAAGGAATCATGGTAAATGCCAGTGAAGTAAACACAAAGTTGATGCTTATATAAGATGAACACCCTTAAAACATTTGAATATTCCATCAAAGCACTTGCAGCGAATGTAACAAATGTTCAAGAGTCCATTGCAACACTTGCATAAAAACTTGACGTCCTTATGGAATGTGCAGATAATGGAAAAGAACCTATAAATATGGTACCCTTGCAACAACATGGGGTGAATCTTTGGATAAATCTACATGCTTTTGAATGTAGAGTAATAGAGGAGTTAAATTACATGTTGGATATTTCACCGGTGATCATGACCTTGAAGCATTCTTTGATTAAATTCATAGTTTTGAATATTTCTGTCAATTGTATAAGCAAATTAATGAGAGTATTCTTTGTTAAAGCAAAATTAAAAAGGATATGCTCTTTTAACTTTTTTATTAAGTAAGAAAAAATAATTAATTAAATGTTAACAAGTCGAACTTACTCGAGGCGGTCCTAGACAAGTCAGGCTTGAGTCTGTCATCACATTGTTGAAGCTTGGCCCGTTTAAATAAATGGGCAAAAGAGCTTTTCTTGAGCGGTTTTAGGGGGTGTTTGATAAAAACTGAATGAATCTGAATATGAGTGAGCTGAATCTGAATCTGAGTAACCTGAATCTGAATGAAAAAACTGTTTGATAATTGACATGTCTGAAACATCTGAATAACAGAGTTTTACTATTTTATCCCTGTAAATTAATTACAATGAGTTTCACTATACAAAAGAACCCAATTGTACTTCATACTTGCAATAAATTAAAAAAGAAAAGAAAAAAAGAAAAAGATGGATAAAACAAAATATTGGACATGAAAATAAATTCAATCTAGTCCATAAAACATAAACCATGATCTCATTTTTTTTTAGTAATATAAAATGACACAATGTAATATATATATATATATATATATATATATATATATATATATATATATTTGTGTGTACACATACATAATAAAAGAAAATTCTTTTATAGTTCAACTTGGCCCATATTCTTTATCTGTAATTGTTAGAGGAAAACAAATTGGTAGCATGCTAACTATCCTACACCCAACAAATAAGATAAAAAGCTCAAAACCTCACCTCAAAAGCTCACTGAACGAACCAATCTCTCTCCTCATCCCCCATCATCAAATCAACCATGGAAGCAACCCTCTTTTACAAATCACAATCCCTCCTCCAAACTCCCATCCATGCTTATCGAGTAAATCGATTGTCGTCGCCAGCGGCGACTACAGCGTCAATCAATCGAAAGAAAGCCAAGTCGTCCACGCCACCTTGGTGAGAGATCGATAAGAAAGCTTTCGAGACGCCGACTCAGATGACTTGGACGATCGCCGAAAGCGACTTGGGCGACTATATTACGTGTCGGTCGACTTGTTGGGCGGGTTTGGTCCGACCCATTAAAAAAACCTAAAGATAGATTAAACCTAATCGATCGCTCAACTTGATTTATCAATCATCTACTCGATAGAAACTTGATCATGACTTGGGTATAGCAACGAGGTTAATCATCGAGCGATCGATCGCTCACCGGAACATCGATCATAACTTGGGTTATAACAAAGAGGAAGCGAAGCGAGTGAGAGAGAGAGAAAGCGAATTTCGCTAATCGATTTGGGCACATGACTCTCGTGACGACGACGACTTAGGCGCGACCGACTCCGACGAGTTTACATGTATACTTCGGCGACTTCGCTTCTGTGTGGCTTTAACGACTCAACTGACTTCGCTTCAACAGACTTCGCTTCGTCGACTTCAACTCCGGTGACTAACTGGGTTTTTTTTTTATGCTTAGACCATCTATGCTTATGCTTAGACCATCGTACACATCACACCTCAACTGACTGTATTCTATTCTATGAAGTAGTAATACTTTATTACTTGAGTTAGAGGCATGTGTTGCTACCTATATACTTATTACTTTATTACTTTATATAGTGCATAACTTTATTACTTGTTTGTACTATATTATATTATAATTTGTACTATATTATGTTATAATTTGTCTTTGTATTATATTATCTATAATACAAGTTATCACTAGTGTATGCCTATCTTTGCTATATTATATAATTATGTCCTTTTGTAAAATTAATGTAACATCTTAATGTAAAATTATAATAGGATGCTTAATTATAAATTCATGGTATTCTATATATATAATATTAAAACTTAAAAACTAAACATAAATTTAAAAATTATATTGAATTAAACTAAATATTGCAAATGTATCACCAATATAATTTGAAGTTGATACAAGTTTAAAAATTACAAGTTTACAACTATAATAAAATTATCCATTTGACTTGATCTTGTTCAATATTCATATAAATATTAAATATATATAATTTTATTCGTATAAAATTTACATTGTTAACGACTTGTCGACTTGTGGACGACTAGTCGGGCGCCTTGTCGCCTAAGCGCTTAAGCTCCCGGCTGTCGACTCACCTTGACTTGTCGCCTTGATAACTATGCTCCCATCATCCCAAACACTATCCCTCAAAACCCACTTCAAAAACCCACTTCAAAAACCCTCTTCTTAACACCACCTCCATTTCCATCAGATCTACCAAAAATTCCCCAAAACCCTCCTCAATCAGAGGGAATGAAAGTGCCAAAACAGCTTGTGGTAGAGAGAGTATTCGAACGAATCAGACTTTGCGGTTGAGATTTTATTTCAATCGATCTTGTTGTGGGTTTGGGGGCAACATCAGTAAAAATCCATTCAGATGATTGGCTTTTCTATTCAAATTTTGAAAATTGTGGCTTATTCGATTCGGAAGAAATTGAACCATTCAAATCTTTAAAATGATAATCAAAGCAGTTTGAATAAATTTGAATCACTTCGGATTGAGCCATTCAACCTTTTCGGACCCAAACAAACAGGGTCTTAGTTTAGTTAAAGAAGGGCATCTTTGGGTTCGTCTCTAGGAACAAGGGAGTAAGTGTGAAATAACGTCACTTCTTTGCTCTACAGTTGGCTACACAGTCCGAGTTTCCTTGGGTTGAAGAATTTTAATATCTCCGTATTGTCGAGGGTTGGATTTGGAGAATGCAGGTGTAGTCTCGGGAAAATCCTTGCTTATGGATTATGTTGTTCAAGTTGCAACCCAAATAAAGGTTAATATGAAGATGACAACTTCTGTTAGACCTATAGTTCCAGCCTAACCTAGGTGCGAACATATTTAAGCAGGCTGATTGAGAAATCATGTGCAAGTCTTGTAGTTACTAGCATACTTAATGTGCTTCAGTTTCATCTCAAGTTGGTAAAAATCCTTCGTCTAGGTGTTACAGGTGTCATGGTTCTGGACATGTATACTTTGACTGTCGTTTGAGGATAATAATCAATTGATTGAGATTTGTGAGAAAATTGTTTGTCAGAATTATTATTGTCCCATACCCCCAACCCCCACCACGATTGGTTGTGGCGATTTGTGTTTGAGGAAGACCTGTTGTGGAAAAGGAAGGTGAGGACAAGATTTGGGGCGGAGCATGGAGGTTGGATCACCAAGGAACCACGGCTGCCTTTTGGGGCTGGTTTGTGGAAAGTAGTTTCCTGAGTTTGGGATGTGTTTGTCCAGAACACCATATTTGCGACTGGGATGGTCTTATGGGAGGATATGTGGATTGGTTCGAAGGCTTTGGGGTGCGCTTCCCAAACTTGTTTTCTTTGGCGGTTGATAGGGATGCGATTGTAGATTATTATATCTCAGTTATGGGTGGGGTGGGCAAGTGTCATGTCAACCAAAATTTAGGTATAAATTTTCAAGATTTGGAGCTGGAGGAGGTGGAGCAACTTTTGCTGGTTGTGGGAGTGGTTGGTCAGTTCAAAATGCAGGCAGATTCTATTCTATGAGATGGACAGGGGGTAGCAATGGTATAGTTTATCTGACATCATACTACTGGAGTCTTTGTGGGTGTTGAGCGGAGTTGACCTGTCCATGGAAAATTATTTGGAGGGTTTAGATACTTTGTAAGGTGGCTTCTTTTACATGGGTAAAAACTCTTGGAAGTATGTGGACAAGATCCATCATGGCGGAGGGGTATGTTTGTGGTGAAGCAATACTGCATGTGTAGTAAGGATTGGGAGCTGGCCGACAATTTTCTCTTACATTTTGATGTTGTTTGTATTCTTTGGTCGATGGTATTTTCTGTATGGGGTGTGTAGTGGGTGATGCTTAGTTCAGCAGTTGAGTTGTGGTGGTATTGAAGGGGTATGAGTCTCTAAGAGAAGTCGTGCTTTATCAGACACGATTTCTGACTGCTTATTGTGGATGATATGGAGGGAAAGAAACTGTTGATACTTTGATGAGAGGGCGTGGGCTATTTCTCAGTTAAAACATGGGGGTTCTGTGTACTGCAGAACATTTTAGCTTGAATTTTTCATACACACAGGGCTCAGGAGTTAACTTTATACTAAACTTTGTATATATATCAAATTGAAACAAGTAGGGATTTTTATTAGGGAATTTTGATTTTTAAATTCTTAGTTCATAGATGTGGGTCTATTGATATTCATAAATTGGTTATGACTATAATTCTAGAAGTTTTTAAACTTAGTTCATAACTTCTTGATATGTAAAGTGATATGATTATGTAACCCTCTCTTTCTTTATATATATATTACATCTGAAGTTTTTAATAAGAATTGATGGTTTGTTTCGTTAGCATGCCTATTTCCTGTTTCCATAAAAAGTTTTTGTTCTTGGTTTTTCAATGTTAGTTATCTAAAAGTATGTATGTCTTTGTTCATCAATTCTTTAAGTTTTTCATAGCCAAATTATGGAAAAACCGGGAACATTTTTTTCCAATCTGAAATGCATAATAAATACTACTACAAAAACCAACTTTTGTATTTTTCGTAATAATTTTGGACCCGTAGTTTCTTATTTCGATTTGAACATAGCAGAAGACACTAGATTCTTCTATAAAGTGAATCTAAGTGGGGAGTTTCATATACACTTCATCAAAACCAGAAAACTGAAACAATGTTATAATGCAATTATAAAACATATTTTAAAAATAAAAACACTATCCAAATTGGTCCTTGATTCTGATTTATATCTTTTTTGTATGTGTTAAGGAATTGGTCATCTTCATATCACTTTTTATAAATCAATAGATAGTTTTCTTGATGGGCTTCTATCATATATTTTTATTTACACTGCAGGATTATTGTATGAAATGCTTCGATCTACCAAAACAGGGGACTCAAAATCAACTTGGAAGGTATTAGCAACTTGCATTACGGGTATCATTTACAGTTGGTTGTTAAATCAGGGATGTTGATCTCTATTCAATGTTGTAGTTAGTCAACTGTGTTGATTTTAAACTCCAAGCTAAGTTGAAGTTATTATACGGAGTGAAGCTAGTCTTACCTCAGGTTGAAAATTAAGTACTTTTACTAAAAAAAGAACAAAAGAGAAGAAATTAAGTACTGAAAAATGTACTTGCTAATGACTTAAAGTTACTGAATTAGTTAGTACTCCCTATGTCCCATAGTTATAGGCTGATTTTCCATTTTGAGATGTCCTAATATATAGGCTACTTACTATTTATAAAATTTAGTTGGTTCATTGTTTTACTTTTATGCCCTTATAATAAATATTCAACCATTACTCTTTTTTTGAAGAAACAACATTCAATGTCATTATTTTTATCACCACATTTAATGTTGTTGTATTCTCTTTGGTTAAAGTTCATGGACTTTAATGGTCAGTACACGTCAATCAATGAAGTTGAGAGTTCCAGTGTGATAAGTAAGAAGTAATTAACTTATTTATTAATTCCATATTAAGGGGTATATGTGGAAAATTTTTGTTAAAATTGTCACTTAAATTGATTTTCTTAAACTATGTGCCAAAACAAACCAGCCTATAACTATGGGACGGAGGGAGTACTAAACAGTCGGTTGTTTTATCTGAAATTTGAGCACTGAATTCGATTGAGCTTTGATATATATAGAACACAAAAATCTTATATTTAATAATTGTACAACTTTATGCTTCCCCTTTTACTATACTTATTGCTAGATCGATATAATAGCCAACACTAGGCTAATGAAATTTTGTTCCACAACATAACATGCATGTGTATGTATCAAGCCAAACACTAGTGGCTTGACTCGATGCGAATATAAAATAGCGAGATTAACTAACCAATGAAGTTAGTAATAGGATTTGTTGAAAAACAAATGTTTTAGTGAAAGAATGGTAGTGATTAGTGATGGATTCAGTGAAGAACAGTAGAAAAAAAAAAGAGGAATTTAGGATGAAATTGCTAAGAGATTGAGAGAACTTTGAGAAGATAGAAAGCTGGGATAGATAATGAACTAAGCCATTTTTTCAAAACATTTCAAATTATCCTCACATTACACGCTCCTCCTTAAACTACAACAATTATAGAAACTAACATGAACCTTTAACTTGCTCCTTGCTAACATGGTCTTAACCACCTATATGCCATGTGCACTTCAACTCTAGAAACATCAAATATAGCAAATGAAATACTAAGGTTACTCAATTTTCATTAAGGCCTTTGGCCTTACAGTATGGTTGTTGAATATTTTATATGTATAAAACTAGTATCAATTTTTTTCTTTTGCGGTGCTGATAGCCTCCCTGGATATATTCCCTTTTTGAAGATAGATGGAACAGAACTTAATTGGATTATTATGTTTTAGTACTTTTACCGATTACCGGACTTTGCAAAATCTTTTAGACCAAGAATAGTTGAATAGCTGATCAATATAATTTTGAATATTCTTTGACAGCTGTTTTCCTTGTATCTTGGTGCTAGAACTCAAATCTTCTTTGATCTATATATGTACTTTAGCCATCTTCTGATCTATATGTTATGTGTGTTTAGTATGCAGTACACATGTACAGAGGGTTTAGAACTTTAGAACAACTTCTTTGATAGGTAAGTTTGATCCCAATAATGGGGATTGGAACCAGCGACTTGAGGTTATTCCTCAATGCCTCTGCCATTTCTCCCACTCCTTGGGATTACAGAGGGTTTAGAAATTTAATCTTTGAAGTGCAGAAATAGGGCAGAACATGGCTACTTAACCCTGGTTTGTGCCTTATTCCAGAGGTTACAATGGCATGTGCTTTTATTTGTAGAATAAGGCTTGTTTTTATATGCCTGTTGTGTCTAGGATAATTTTCTGGTCTAATAGAAAGAAGTCATTATTCCTTGATTCTTGTTGAAGTTACTGGTCATTATTAACAAAATTTCTTTCTATAAGAAGTTGGTTGCTATGTTATTTACTTTCTGTAAGAAATCAATGCTTGTGATGTACAAAATTGCGTCTTCAGCTAATGCTGCATCAGTTTTAACTTTTAATTATCCATCTAAATTTTTTTGTTCGTCTCATTACATGTTGTACTTTGTTAGCTTAATAGAAATTGTTCTATTTTCACTTGGTAGTCTTCAGTGCTGAACATGTCAAGTTTCTACCTTTTTTACTTCTAGGTACTCATCATGGACAAAGTTACTATTAAAATAATGTCGTATTCATGCAAGATGGCAGATATCACAGAAGAAGGAGTTTCATGTAAGACATGAAAGGCCAGTCCCAGTAAAATTTAATTTCCCATATGTTGGTCTTTATGAAATTGATAGGGCTATACTTAACAAAGAATGTAACACATGCAAAATCCATGCTGATTCATTTTGTTTTTTCTTTTCCATTCATATAGTTTCTAATTTTTGTGGTACAAAAACTAGTTTACATAACGATACATGACATGCTTCATGGTGTTGCTTTTAATACTTCATGTAATAGCATGAAGTCAGGGATAATATTAAGGCTCTTGCTTCTGTATTTGTTTTATTATGACAAGTTTTTTTTCCCTTCTGATGCAATCTTATTAGTGTCATTTGAAACTTGCTTTTCCTAATAAGATTTTTGACCCCCGAACATATGTCATCTGTATCTCGTGAATCAATTGACCTTGATAATCGTAATTGATGATGGAGCATGATAAATATGCTATAGGTAATCTTATTGTTGAGGCTTTAAGGTGAAGCCTATACAATTTATTTGCCCTAAATAAATATTCTTTATGTAACCTTTATGTATAGTTACAGAGGTATGAGGTCAAGGGATCATTTTCTGTCCAGATTATAGAGCTTTAGGAATTTGTTTCTTTCCTTTTAGATAAGTTTGAGCTTTGCATCTTTAACTATATGTTAGATAAATTATTACCACAGAAGAGGAAGAACAAAAAATGTGCGGAATGAACTTATCAAAATAAACCTAAAAATGCGTGGAATGAATTTGATATTAATATTTGAAACTAAAACTTGCACAAAGGAGCTTTCAATTAAACTAGCTTTTGAGAATCTTGGTAAATTGATGGCAGTAGCTAAATTGCATGTGTCAATAGGTATGGGTTGTGGGTGTTGTGTGTGTCTCGAATTTCAGTTCGGGAACTGACATTTGACCTGACCGGATAACATTTTGCGGCGACCCAATGGAAAAGAAAGATGAGGTTTAGGCTGATAGGCTGAAGTTTGACTATGGACCTGATATGTTATTTGGGCCTACTATGTTTTTTAGCCCAGTTGTATATATACGTTATTATAGCTGGGGTTTCTGTATTATTTTCTTTCTCAGTTTTGTAGCCGCCTTCTGAGAGAAACAGTTCGTGTATTTGGGTTTTGCGGTGTGAGAGTATCTTCACAATTTGATATAGTAATATCTTGTGCATCGCCAATAGTTTTTCCCAATTTGGGTTTCCACGTAAATCTTATGTTCTTGTCTTTCATTTTTCTGTTGTTGATTTATTTGTTTGGACATAGTTTGTTGTAAAAGTGGGTACCTATGATTTGGTTACTTCATGCTTATGAAGGCATGGCTTCCCACAACCTTTTCATGCTATTAACTCTGTATTAGGTGATTTATCTTGGATAAGCTATATCCTGGGTGTCTTCTTGATGTTTTATTTACCTTAACTGTTATCCAAGTCAACTTTTCCTTTAGGCAAGGTGTAAAGCGTGGGAAACAATGACTTTCATAAGTATTAATGTGAAAACAAATTGTCAAAATTATAGATGCTTATGACATATCTCCAAGCTGAGAACTCAAACCCACCTCTCCCCCAAAAGACAAAAAAATTCAAGGAAAAGAATCTGATTAGGTTTTCCTAAAGAGATTCAGTGGCCAAATCTATTTTTTTGTTAATAAGCAGATGTAGTTTAGGATAGTACGGATGTATTTATATATATCTTTTTTCCTTTTAAAATTAAATAACGTGGTAACAAAAACCTCACCACTGTCTCACTTTCAAGTTTCTGAATTGTTTGTATCAAGAAGTCACCATTCCTTACATTTTTCTGCAGTGGTGGAAGACATATACAAGCGAAGGCAGCCATTGCCCTCCATGCATGCCATATACTTCATGCAGCCAACAAAAGAGAAGTAATATTTTTTCTGATTTTCTTTTTTTACTTTCATTTTCGATATTTTGTACGTGTTTCTTTTTCTTCTGTTATATTGGGAGCCGTTTGGTTTGTAAGCATTGATAATTAATATCTTATCATTGATTTGGTACTAGGGGAAGCATGTGGTTGTTGCTAAAATTTCTCTTGAATAGCTGTGTATACGTGAAACTGTTTGATTACATTTTATTTATATATACTTGTTTAAATATTGCATCTTACCAAATTCTAATAGGATATTGCATTTCATGTATAAAAAAAAGGTGCTCTATACCGTGTATCTCCTTTTACAGGTGCATGGATGGAATAGATGAACTAGATAAACCTTTATCTCTCTCTCTCTCTCTCTCAATATGCTTCTTTTATTGCATTGCAGCGTTGTCATGTTCTTGTCTGATATGGCTGGAAAATCGCCTCTGTACAAAAAGTATGTTAATGATCTATTTTCCATCTTACTGTTGCATGTTATTTCATTTATTGAAGGTCTAATTCAGTTTCTTGAGGTTATTATGCCTTTTCTGTTTTCTTTTGCTTTCAGGGCATTTGTCTTTTTCAGTTCACCTATTCCACGAGAATTGGTTAATTACATCAAGAAGGACACAAGTGTATTATCTCGAATAGGGGCATTGAGAGAGGTGATGATTTTTTTTTATTTCAAACAGTTTTTTTTCTGTTCAACTTCTTGGTGATTTCTAGTTGGAGTAGATTATATAAAATTTCTGATTTAGGGTGGGAAACGTGCAGATGAACTTGGAGTACTTTGCCATAGATAGCCAGGTATGTGATGCTGCTTCTGTCATGCATATATGAATTATTTATACAGTACCTTGATTTCTTTAATTGGAATGTTGAGATTTCGATATATTGCCATTTTTGTCATATCCACCTACATAATGAAAAGATGGAATTATAGGATTGATAGGCTTGATTAATATATTTATGCAATTTGTAATTTTCAGCTTCATATGTTGTTTTTTCTGCTTACAAGTCTTTATTTATTGTATATCATGGTTTCTCAATTTTAATCCTATAGGGTTTTATAACTGATAATGAGAGAGCTTTAGAGGAACTTTTTGGTGATGAGGAGACTTCTCGCAAAGGAGATGAATGCTTGACTGTGATGGCCACACGCATCGCTACAGTTTTTGCTTCATTACGGGTATGTAGTTGAACTTCGTAATCCTGATTTTTAATGTTTCAGTACTATATTAAACCTGTATAAACTTGGCTTCTTCAGGAATTTCCTTTCGTACGCTACCGTGCTGCCAAATCCCTTGATCCTAACACAATGACAACATTTCGTGATTTAGTCCCAACAAAGCTTGCTGCGGGGTTTGGAATTGCCTTATGAAATATAAAGCTAACCTCCCAAACTTCCCACAAACAGAGACATGTGAGTTGCTCATCCTGGATAGATCAATAGACCAGGTATTTAGATGCAGTTTCTGGTTATAGTATGTGTATGGCATGTCATCTTTATTTATTTTATTCTAAGATGCTTCTGTTGAAAACCAGATTGCACCTATCATACATGAATGGACATATGATGCCATGTGCCATGATTTACTTAATATGGAGGGAAATAAATATGTGCACGAGGTGAGTTGTTATATTATGTTTTAATTGCTCAATGTGTTTGGTCTTCTTGGGCTACTCTATATCAAGTAATTATACTCCATAGGTTCCAAGCAAAACAGGTGGTCTTCCTGAGAAGAAAGATGTCCTTTTAGAGGATCATGATCCTATATGGCTAGAGCTTCGCCATGCACATATAGCAGATGTATGTCTCAAACATCTACATAATTTTTAGCTGCGAATATGATGTCATAAATAAATTCTCTTTGATCCAAGATTACGTTGTTAGGCTAGTGAACGGTTGCATGAGAAGATGACAAGCTTCGTGTCAAAGAATAAAGCTGCACAAATCCACCAAGGTTCAAGGTTAGTATGGGCTATGCTTTCTCGAAAAATTTCCATTTCTTACATCAGAATACATGAAAATGCTATAAAATGATATTTTTTGGTAGGTTTCATAGTACAATCTAATTCTCCACTGGCAGTGAAGTAGTCTATCTCTTCATTATAGTCATTTGCAAAGGGAAGATGTGCTTAATGTAATGGTGTTGAATCTGTTGATCATTGTATCTGCGGGCTACAGTAGAACTATACTTCTGATAGATTATGATATGCAATAACCAATATCTAGATTTCTTTTACATACAAGAGTTAGATCATTCCTGAGAGCCTTTACCTTAAATTTCATATGAGAGCATCCTGGATGTCCAAATAAAATTCTTTAGTTTTAACTTTTGATCTACAACCTTTAATATTTTTCTCTGTTCAGGGTGTACACATGTCAGAATTTGAATGCATTTAGTTAAGTAGACCCTTTTTCTATCCTGGCAACTGCATCAGCTGTATACTCCCTCTCATTTTTATTAGTCATGTTCAACACTGTAAGACACACGGATATCTTCTTTTAGAACCGCTGCCATCACAATTAGATATTATATTTTAACTTTATTCTTTACCATCTATGAAACACCCCACACCCATATCAGAACACGTGGGTTAATTTGATATGTATATAAGGTCCCAAGCTACTAGCAATAGTATTAAATCATGACCTTTTGCATGGGCTTGTGGTGGGCTAAGATGACCTAATAATATACTATTAGGGCAGTGGATTTGAGCCTTCTGACTTGGTACAGTTTGATTTTATTCGGACTCGGGATTGACCCAGGTTGTTACAACATAAATTGGGAGCAAGGCATTTTGTTCTTGTATAGTAGTTAATTTCAGTAAAAAAAGAATTACTGATAATATTGTATATCCATCTATTTTTTGTTTTCTCATTCTTTTGTGAGATCTGAACTTTCAGCTGGCTATGTAAATTTATATGCATTTACTTTTTTGTCAAATTTTTGCAGTTCTATTTTTGTGTTTTAAACGTTCCGCAAAAGGGTCTCATTTGTTAAAGTTGCAATTATTAAGGAGGTATTTTGTTCAGTATTCACCCCAAAAAACAAAATGTTTTTAGTTAGTAACGATGGCATGATAATGAAATTATATGATAAACTTGAGATATTGTGTCATTTTATACGACTATCACTAAAAAGAGGGCTCTTTTTGTGGAACAAATTTTTATGCCAATTGTTGAACGGAGGTAGTAATATAAAATGTGGGACTTTAAGCTATGTGTCTTCTCATGTCTGTTTATCATCTGATTTGTGTCTTAGTTACCGTCTTAACCTATGTTTTTTTACTCAGTTTTTCCCCTTCCCTTTTTTGTAGAGATGGCGGTGAATTGTCCACACGTGATTTGCAAAAAATGGTTCAAGCTTTGCCACAATACAGTGAACAAATTGACAAGCTATCACTCCATGTAGATGTGAGTCTGTATTTTATTTTATTTTTTATTTTAAAGATGAAGTACATCTCTTTATATTACTAATGAAAACAGTTTTTAACTGCATTTCTGATCAATGATGGAATGTTGCGGAGAAAGATAATGTTTTATTTAGCATTTAGTTTTTGCATGAAGAATCTACAGTGCAGCCACTTTTGTTTTCTGTGAAGGGAAAACCCTATTTGACTACTTAGTCTTTAACATGTGATTTTTTTCTCAATGTAATTGAGTGTTGCTTTAAGTTGCACTTTTCTAAGGTGAATGTTTGTGTTTCCTATTGCCATGTCCATTTTCCCTCATCTTTGCTGCATGTTATTGTGCCTGGATGATTTACTGAAAATATGATCTCTCACATTTATTAGAACATATGTATGACATTTTTAGTAGTGTAATGATATTAAAGCCAAATTATTCATTTTTGTGGATAAAAGAATTATTTCATTAGAGAAGAGAGAGGATCAGAGGAATATCAAAAATTACCAAGAGGTTTAACATGATGCGGAACAGGAGATGAAAACTACTGGACAGTGCGAAGGATTATTAGTAATTATTATTTATGGATAATTAGGTTATTTTTAGTTAGATAACATGTATCTTTTAATTATAGTAGGTAGTAATTAAGAGTTCATTTCCTTAATAATTTAGGTGTCCTAAGTTGTATTAAAATTAGGGTTTTATGCATTTTCTATGAAGTGTCAATACTGTCAATGACCCCATCGTTGGAATATATTCAATATTGAGAGTTGAATATTAATTTGAGATTGAGGTTTTGTGTTGGGCATAGTTCTTCCCCATTCTCCTTAGTTCTTCCTCCCTTATCCCTTCCCTAATCCCTTATAGTCCTTGTTGTGCATCACAACAAAAAGTAACAAGTACAAGCTTTAAGATGTGAAGTGTCAGTTAGAATATGAAAATTCATGTTATTTAGGATAACCTAATAATTTGTGCAATTACTAGACCAGTTTTTACCTAGAGTTGAAATGCTCTGCTAGTGGTGCATGTTGCTAGAGATTTACCACTTCATTTGAATTTCCTTCCCATAGCTCAAGCTTAGAAAAAGAACACTACTATTTCTTGTCAGACAGAAAGTGCTTCATACCTTCTTCAACCAATTTAACTCAACCAACAAGATTTACTTGATTTATATGTACATACTAATTAATAGTGTTCTAAAAATCGTTAGGCAGACCTAGGCGGCGGAGGGGGTGACTAGGCTTTTTTTAGGTGATCTCATTTATTATTTGTATATACTTATTATACTATACAAAACATATAGTAAATGTAATTTTTTTAAATTTTGCATGAAACATTACCAAAAAAATAATATTTGAAGGCTTCACAAATTCATTTACCTATTGTATATACTTCTTTTAAGGCTTGACAAATTCATTTATTATTTCTCTATTGTATATACTTATTATACTATACAAAACATATAATATATGTAATTTTTTAAATTTTGCATGAAACATTACCAAAAAAATAATATTAAGGCTTCACAAATTCATTTACCAATAGAGTTTCAAAGTAAAGGTCTGATTGGCGCCTAGCAAAATAAAGGCAGTAGAGGACCGTCTAGCGCCTAGGCAGAGATTAATCGGACCTAGGCGGGGATTTTTAGAACACTGTTAATTAATGAGTTGTCATCAAGGAAATATGTATGCATTACTGAAAGATTGGCAAATTAAGCTCGACTTAATTTATGCAGATTGCTGCTAAGATTAACAAAATTATCAGGGAGTTGGGTCTTAAAGAATTGGGTCAGCTACAGCAAGATCTTGTTTTTGGTGATGCAGGAACCAAGGAAGTTATCAACTTTTTGCGAACAAAGCCGGTAAGAAATTTACTTTTCAAAATAAATGTGTGTAAATCTGGTATCTTTACGTATATATATGAATTTACTTTTTTGGTATGCAGGATGTGACACGTGAAAATAAGTTACGTCTATTGATGATTTATGCTGCAGTTCACCCTGAGAAGTTTGAGGGCGACAAAATTTCAAAATTGATAGAGGTATCTCTATTTGACTCCCTCCACTCCTTTTTATATGCTCACATTTAAACAATGCAAGTGTCACGAGTTTTATGCACTATAAGTATAATCAATTTTCTCTCATAACCACTTTGCATAATGTTCCCATTTGTGTTTTATAGTTGGTGATGGTGATTGTCTTAGGACTTTCATTTCTTTAGAAATCTCTCTGATTCGGATTCTCGTGAGTTGGTGTCAGTTGAATCCGATACAAATTCTTACCTCTCTTGATAAACGAATTTAGGCACCAGCTCTTGTGGTATTATTTTTTGTAAGAGCTTTTTTTCTTTCTCGTCTCGTTCTCGAGTTTAGTTTCCCTTGGCTTTTGTCATTTGTAAGGCAAAGGTTCCATCCAAAATCATGGCATTTATTTATCTCTGTTTTACAAAGGCTGAATACTGATGATTTTTATGAGCTGTGCAGACCCCACAATCTATATCTTCAAATATGTGTTACGTATACGCAGATATGTGAGACACACTATCATTTACTTTTGAATTTTCCTGTTGCTTGGGATTTGCCAAACTCGATTTTTGGAGTGTTAAGGGAGGAGTGGGTGTGTCCCGCCTTGGCGGAGGATTTGCTGCTTATATGATTCAGAGGTTTTAGAGGGGAAAAGGATGCAAAGATGCTTTAGGAATGTGTTAATTTTTTATTTTTGTGGTGATCTGGACTGATCAGTCCTCGTATGTTTGTAGTGTGCGCGCGTAGATCAGGTTGTAACTTTTATTTTTGAACACGTGAGGTTTCCCGATTTCAACTTACTTTATAGTTTCTTTCTCTTTGAGTATCATTTCAAAAACTAAAATGTTTCTTATTACAAATATTTTTACATATAGATTAGCAAAAAGGAACAACTAAATATATTTCTACATATATGTGAAAAATATCTGCACTAACCTGCAATGTTATATGCAATATTCACATTAAAAACTTAGAAAGCTCCTGTAATCCATCTTCCAAATGAGGGTAAGTAGGATCATGCTTAGCACGCAACAGTGTATCTTATTTGGGTCGCTTGATATGTAATTCTTTTTCTTTCTTTTATTATTTCTTATAGTTGGCAAGGTTACCCCATGATGACATGAGTGCTGTTTACAATATGAGGTTGCTTGAGGGATCATCAGATACGAAGAAAAGCTCAATTGGACCCTTTGCCCTAAAGTTTGATGTTCACAAGGTAAGCATGATCTTACTGGTAAAAATTGCTTTCATGTTTAATGAACTCCACTCCCTAACAATATACTGGCCTTTTCTTTTCTGCATAATTTTAATTTAGAAAAAGCATGCTTTAAGAAAAGATCGTACCGGTGAAGAAGTGACATGGCAACTATCACGCTTTTACCCTATGATAGAGGTAAGCCACATATTACATTATACCATCTGACTAGCATGGATACACGTTTGGAGAACAGGTACTTTGTCCCGACATTATAATTATGTTGGATATTGATGCTTCTCAGATATGCATGTCCAACACTTGGTTGGTCATCCATAATTTGGAATATTTCATTTCTTTCAAACACATGTTAGAGGATTCTTGTATTCCTGAACACTTATGAGTTTGCCTGTCATGAGATGTGTGAGCTCAAGGCCATGAGTTATGTTGAATTTAAACAAAAGATCTTCTCAGTTAAGCGCCAAGCTTCTCATATTGAGTTTACTACTAAAATTGGAAACTGAAAACTAGTAATATCATTACAATGATTATTTATTCTTACATAAATATATGCACCAGCCCATATAGATAATTGTGTGGGGGCAGTGTGGACATATATGTTTATGTCTTTAGTTACCCACATCCCATTTCAGAATTTTTCATATTGATTTGTATTTGTTCTTTTATATTTTATTCCTAATATATATTCATGCTACGTAAAAATTGCTTTCATGTTTAATGAACTCCACTCCCTAACAATATACTGGCCTTTTCTTTTCTGCATAATTTTAATTTAGAAAAAGCATGCTTTAAGAAAAGATCGTACCGGTGAAGAAGTGACATGGCAACTATCACGCTTTTACCCTATGATAGAGGTAAGCCACATATTACATTATACCATCTGACTAGCATGGATACACGTTTGGAGAACAGGTACTTTGTCCCGACATTATAATTATGTTGGATATTGATGCTTCTCAGATATGCATGTCCAACACTTGGTTGGTCATCCATAATTTGGAATATTTCATTTCTTTCAAACACATGTTAGAGGATTCTTGTATTCCTGAACACTTATGAGTTTGCCTGTCATGAGATGTGTGAGCTCAAGGCCATGAGTTATGTTGAATTTAAACAAAAGATCTTCTCAGTTAAGCGCCAAGCTTCTCATATTGAGTTTACTACTAAAATTGGAAACTGAAAACTAGTAATATCATTACAATGATTATTTATTCTTACATAAATATATGCACCAGCCCATATAGATAATTGTGTGGGGGCAGTGTGGACATATATGTTTATGTCTTTAGTTACCCACATCCCATTTCAGAATTTTTCATATTGATTTGTATTTGTTCTTTTAAATTTTATTCCTAATATATATTCATGCTACGTAGCTTTATAGAATCTGCGATTCTGATTTTTATATGGACCAGAAATATGGATCTCGAATGGAGGCCCTAGGGTCTCAGGTTTCTTGTTATTCCAGCATCTTAGCTGTTAGAATAGATTTGTGAAGAGTGATTTTTATCTTTGTTCTTTCTCCTTTTATGTCAGGGTTAGGGGCGGGGCAGGGGATACAATTTTATCTCAGTGCCATTGGCCTCAAAGTGTTACGATTTTCCAATTACAGAATTTAGAGTTGCATATGCTATGATCTATGGTGGGGGTAACTTGAATATTTAATACCCTCAGTGTTGACTAGACCCCAATCTAAGACCGGGCCAAGGAGGTGTATCGTCATATAACTGTGTCAAAATGACATTTGGCTGTCCAAGAATGTGTTGGGCTTTTTCATCAGATTTCAGATAGGAAAAGCCAAATGTCACAGAAACACAATTATAATTATTGACAGTACACATACTTGGCCTACACATATGGCTGCCTAAAAATGTGTTATGCCTTCGCAAAATTATTATCTTTTTGATTATTGTGTCTGTGTTTCTTGTAAATCTGGATGGGATAATTTTCTCATGTGAGTTTAGGCAAGCTAAGGACCATAATTTGCGTTCAACAATTTTATGTTGGCAGTATGATGTCTTGTTGGATGGTATAAAAACCCTTTGCCATATTTATTTAATGATCTGCACAGATATCCTTGTGTTTATAGCTTTCAATCAATGATTTGACCTAGTTATGGGTTTCTTATTGTTTCCCTCGTTTGCTATCCATAATGGAGCATGAGTTAGAGCCAATAAAAATGTGATGGTACTGGTCAATACCCCCATGGCCTAGAATAATTATTGTTCTCAACTTATCTGAAGAGTAGTTTACATCTGATTTGTGTGTGTATTGATATGTAACTTCTTTCTTAAAAAATATCACTGATTTATTTTATAATACCTGTAAAAATCATATAGCAAATAGTGAAAGGAATCAATTGTATACTCATAACATTGTAACACAAAGGGTGAATGATAGAAAGACAGAAGCATATGACCCTCTCTTCTTTCTTTTTTTTGGGGTGGGGGGGGGGGGGGGGGTGGTAATAGATCTCATGTCTTCTCATCAATAGAATGGAACTAATTTGTTAGATGATGGTAAAAAACTGGACAGAGTGACAATCTTGGGATTCATGGGCTAAACATATATAGTTCTTCAATTAACAATTATTTTGGTTAATGATTACTGACTTAAAAATTTTTGCATTTTGCATTTAGGATCATCAACCTATATTGAACTTATGTGATGCTTAGGAATAGAGTAAGTTAGCTGGTGACCTGTTGCCATATTTAGTTAAGATCCTGCTGAAGGAATTGTTACTTGGTGTATCTCATTTTTCAGGAACTAATTGAAAAACTTAGCAAAGGTGAATTACCCAAGAATGATTACTCTTGTATGAATGACCCAAGTCCAACTTTCCACGGGACCTCACAGGCTGCATCAACAAGAGTAGGTCAACCTCCAGTTGCTCATTCAATGAGATCAAGACGCACGGCAACATGGGCTAGGCCTCGAAGCTCTGATGATGGGTATTCAAGGTATGCTTGTTGCAGTTTTTATTTGTTGGATCAAATACTCCACCTTACCCTGAATTTTCATGCCTGGGAAGGACCATTTGTAGGTTTCACTCACTGCCATAATTTCCAAAAAATGTAACCAATCAACTCAGTTATAGTTAAAATGGAATTTATAAGAGTAACTTTCTCTTTCGTCCCCATGGCTGCTATCAATTTTCTCTGTGCAATTTTTTAGTTCCATTCTTAATCCTTTATGAGTGCCTTTTCTGCCAGTGATTCAATTTTGAGGCATGCATCTAGTGATTTCAAGAAAATGGGCCAACGCATTTTTGTTTTCATCGTGGGTGGAGCAACTCGATCTGAGGTATTAATTGATACTCAGTATTTCATCTCTGAAACTGTATGCCCGACTTCTATGGCATATAGAGGTTTTAAGTGGTAAATTTTTCTCAGCTGCGGGTTTGTCACAAGTTAACAACGAAGTTGAAGAGGGAGATTGTTTTAGGCTCCTCTAGTATTGACGATCCTCCACAATTTATCACGGTGTGTGAACATTTTTTCTTCTGGAAAGCTTACCGCATTTCAACCTTTTGGGTTTTTAAATAGTAGGCATTAGGATATGTTATCTATGATGCATTGCATTTTCATATTGATATCAATTCATACAGTAGTTATTTATATTTTTCAATGAAATTTATATTCCTCTCTACATCTGTGTCCGGTTGCAGAAGCTGAAGCTGATGACAGCAAATGAGCTCTCATTGGATGATCTCCAGATTTAGAGGCGAGTTATTTATTAAGCTGGAAAAGCAATTGCTCTCGGGCTTGCTTTCCCTTTTGTATCTACTACTAGTTCAAATATAGTTTGATTATTTAACATTTGATGTAAAATGTTGGAAAAGAAATATGGTACAATACTATATTTTCGGCTCGTTAGAACAATCTGGGTAGCCAGTAGTCCTAGGTCCTTAGTTTTTCTATGAATCTAATTCATTTTTTTTACTGAGACAATCCTGATTTACTGTGTATAACACATCATACCAGCAGATGAGAAAACATTGTACTTGCCCATGGTTTTCCTTTCATTTTTATTTATAACTCCTTTTTTTGAGTTTTAGTATTTTGAGCATGTCCAAGTGATGGTATTTTATGGTTCCTCTGGCTTTATTGGTGATAAATTTTTTTGAAATAATGATATTTGTTACAATATTTATAAAGTGATGTAGCAGAATATTTTAATTTTATTTGCCAATAGAAAATGAGATTTTTTTTACTGTCAAATTTATCACCAATAAAGCCATATTAATTAAAGCATGGTATGCAGTCCAACAAATATATTAGATTTTTATTGCTGGTCTCTTAACCCCTCAAATTTTATATTTGAGTGACACTATGGTCCCCATTATAGCCGTATCTTCTCTTTGTTTTTTCTTAATTATTGTAATATTGTCATTTGTATAACACAAGGAAATGAGCCATGTAGATCAAACAAGCCAATGTGGACCAAATGTATGTAGGCATGTGTGTGTGTGTGTGTGTGTGTGTGTGTGTGTCTATAGCATTATAGTATCACCAAGTTATGTAGTTAGTAAATACCTTTTTAATTAAATACATAAAGTTTCCTGAATTAAAAATTGAAAATATGAATGTATCATGCACATGCCTCAACTTAGAGCCAAACCAATTGAGTGGGAAATACATGCACTCCCACCATATTCCAATTTTTTATTGGTATAAGAATTATATAAAAATTAAATTTTCTTTGGAAAAATGAGTATTTTCCTCTAAGCTAGAGGAACCATAATTGTGATTTTATTAAATTAATGAATTTGTCATGAAGGTCATAAGATACGGATACGAAATGATGTGTCGGATTATAATTAATGCTTCAGCATACAATTATTATAACTAATTATTACTATACACGTCATTTTGTATTTAATTTTTTGTCATCAAGATATTATTGCTCCATGAGAAAGAAGGGGGGAAAACATTTAAAAAGGGCCTAGTTTTGACATCTAAATAAATTGCTCAAAAGATTTATGGAGAAGTAACAACTAATATATATAATTAACCCTAAAAAGCAAGCAAAAAGAAATCACCACTTTTGTCAACTTTATAGCACATTAAACAAATACTCCCTCCGTCCCCAAATTAATTGCTTAGTTTTAATTTTTTAAAATCAAATTGACCATTTTTAAAACTAATCTTTTTACTATTTTTGCTAAAATATAAATGAAGAGATTATAACCAAAAGAAAGTATATACAATTTATTACTAACCCCAATTTTTATAATTTTAGAAATATATTTATATATGCTTAATTATTAATTCTAAAAATAGTTAATTTGACTTAAAAAAATTAAAATTGAGCAATTAATTTGAGACGGAGGGAGTAAAAAATTTTACCATCATATAGTGAATGTTCAAGTGGACTAATGAACAATAAGAAATTGCAAAATCTAGAAACGTGTGGAACTATATATTTTTATCATAGTAAAAGTTATTGGGCATTATTCATTAGGTGATATAAGTGTAAGGAATGATGGCAATGATTTGGTATGGTGTCTATGGAAGTTAAGTTCTAACTGATACTCATTTAAAAAAATCCAAAAAAAATTTAAATTAAAGGAGCTGCCAAATGCCAATCATTTTGTGCTATATATTGAGTATGGCAAAATGCCAATCATTTTTTACTATTTTCGTTTTTGTTTACATCGACTAATATACAGAAAGACATTCCGAGAATTGGTTTGATTTTATCTCTGTTCGTTTCGTTGAAAGAAAGGAAAAATCTAAAAAAATCGATCTTTCTTTTAGTTGTTGAATCTCTCGTTGATTGATCAATGTGTGATATTCCGAATCTTCATTATTAATAGAATTTAAAGGATCTCTGGATTGATCAAAAGATCCTTTCAATTTGGCTAGAATCTCTTTTTTTTCCGATCCAATTCCTCCACCACTGTGAACCCCAGTTAAATTTAGGCATGCTGCACTTTTTAGATATCGGGAGCTAATTTTCCCGTACAAAGAAGAGTTTTTTTTATAAAAAGAAAAGAAAAAGAAAACACAAATGTACCATTTATTGAAATAGAAATTTATGTTATTTTCATGTATATTATTTTCTAAATTTCAAGAGTGGGTGTATTTTGTAGTATACTTAAAATAACCAAAAAAAATACCATTAAGAAAATAGCATTACATGAAGTTATTTTAAAATCTTAACCGTCCACTATATACATAGACAATTAACAATCATATAAAGGGAGATTAATGGAAGAAAATGCATGGTGTCGTTTATATACAATTATTGCCCATCGTATAAGTGGTCCAAATACATTAATTATCTCAAAAAGGAAAAATAATTGTAAAGCTTGAATTTTTTGACAATCTTCGGATTCCTCGCGGATAGGACAACTCACACGCATCAATGTCTTGTCAAAGTATAAATAGGAATATAGTATCGACATACAGACGGGATGTGATTTTTTTTTCTGCGTGTCAGCACTGTATTAGTCAATTGAACAACTTATCATAAAATTAACTTCATTGTAAGTTGGTAACCAGATTCGATTTAAGCTAAAGGGATCATGAACTAGATAATAATGATATGGACGTAGACTAAATAATTATACAAAAACTTGTAACAAGAAAAAAAGTGGTTGTAATTTTTCTATACAAATGCAATATTTTCTCATACTTTTTATACAAATAATTTGACATTTTTGTATGCAAATACAATTATTTTATATAAAAAGAATTTTGTATGGTACCCCTATTGCTTGGTATAGTATTAAATCCAAAGACATGATGAGCTAGAGTAGGAGGTGGTGTAGGTATATGATTAATCTTTTGGTGGTGGCCGAAAATCGTACAACAAATTTAATAATAACACTAATCTAATAATTATATATACCAAAGCCCACTAATTTTACTGCTAAGTCGTCACTTGGCCCTTAATACATTATTATTGAGATAGATATTTCATTTTTCTCTCTGTTTTTTGGCTTGGCTTGGCTTGGCTTGAGGTTGGGGAGCAAAATGATTAACTAGCCTATTCACAAACTATGTAGCCATGTTTTTCTCTCTTTTCTTTTTAACTTTGTTTGATTCTCATTAAATCAATCAAGCTCATACCTGATTTTAATCCTTTAATTGGTGTCGTAAGTTGGTCAATTGATCAATACAATACTGATACGCAAAAAAAAATTAATTATTTTTCGATCTGCGTATAAATACTATATTAATCAACTGACCAAAGTTAACTTCATGTTAAATACTCTTGAAAAATATACCAAACTTACTTAGTCTCTTTCTTTCTTTTTCTTCTGCGTATGGTCTTAATAAATCACGAGCTGCATCCACATAAAATACGTATATATGTCATTAGGTTCACTGTTAAAAAAAATAATATTAAAAATTGATATTTACACATAATTTTGAGCGTTGGAGGGAGAATTTCATGTAAAAAAAATAACTCTAAGACTATGTTTGTTTACAAAAATTATAATCCTTATAAACAAACGTAGTCCAAAAGTTTAAAATTGAACGCATACAGAAGAATATTACTCTCTCCGTCCCATGATAAAAGTCTTTATTTCTATTTTGAGTAATTCTATGTTAAATGTCCACTTTCCTTTAATAACCAAACTTTTACACATTTTTTTCTATTATACCCATAGCATTAAAAATCTCATACTTTTCTTATTCTAATTCTCTCTCCATATTTAATAAGTATAATTAATTATGTGCCAAAAATATTTTGAATTGAAAAACTAGAAAGTCACTCTTTCATCTACATTTAAAATAATTAATGACATTATTATGAATAATTTTGTCATTTCATTCCTCTTTTTAATATGCGTAAAAAATCCACATAACTTTTATTCTAAAACGGAGACAATATATAGTTGGAGTTGGACCCACCACAACTGTATTGATAATAATCAACAAAATACTAGAAAAGAAATCATATAATAATAAATATAAAAATGGGGTTTGGTGAAGAAAACAGAAAGGATAGACTTTTTGTGTAAATTACAAAGGGTACCAGTGGTCAGTGGTATAGAAATAGAATAGGAAATTGTCATGTGAGCCAACAGTATTACAAAGTGTCTAAAAAAGAAATTAAAGTATCTACTACATAGGCAGCATTAACAAAGTCTCTAATATGTAAAATGTCTTAATAAAAGTGGTATTTTTTTAATCCCTTCCGTTTTAAAATTAAAAATATATTTATTTTTTTCGTTCTAAAATTAAATATGAATGTCATTTTATAGACTATAAAATCACATATAATTCTTAACATGTCAATAAGGGAACCTGTGCAAAATTTAAAGTGGACCAAAAATAAAATAGTCAACAGTATTATACTTCTTGGCGTATTTATAATGGTACAAAATGTAAATATTACTACCTCCGTCTCATAATAAATGTTTTTTTAGCTTAAATCACACATAACAATACACAAGCTAAAATGACAAAAATACTCTTAATATATTTTCTTTGAAGTTAAAGAGTTAATGAGTGTCATTTAATTGTAGTGATGGTAAAATGCAATAAATACCATTGAATGCATAAGGGCATATATGAGAAAATATTGCAAAAATTGTATTGGAGTTCTAACACATCACTTATTTTGGGAAAAAATATTAAGCCTAAAAAAACACTTATTGTGAGACGGAGGTAATACATTTCTTAATGCACAAAGTACAACCCTTAAAATCCCGCCGCTTGGCTCGGTGAGTGATTTAAGGAATAACTTGAGAACAACCGTAAACCCGGAGGTCTTGAGTCTTGTTCGGAAGCCCCGTAAACTCATTTTATAAATTGAAAAAAAAAATAACAAAAATGTAGAAAACAAAAAAGGGAGATATTTTTTCCAGGTGACAGGATATATGGGAGCATTGGATGAGAAAAAGATTCTGGTAGAAAGAGCAAATGCAGTCTAATCATTATACCAACTTTTCCTTTTACAAAAAATAAAACATGAGTAGTGGAGTAGAGCATATTGTATAGGAAATATAATGCATTGCATACTCTTCTTCTTCTTCTACTATTTAGAAAACTGGTGAGCAATCAGTCAGTTTACTAAGCTGACAAACAGTGTAACCAACCCCTGCCGACAAGAATCCATGTCTCTCCACTAGATCACCAATTTGACCCCTAAACAAAAGTTGCCTAAGCTTAATACTCTCTACTACTTGTGTCTATACTATAATCCCTTTCTACTCATTTCCCCCACCAGAAAAAAGTGAACAATAGCCATTGAGTTTCATTTTTCCCCTTCCACTTTTTCTTGTGGTGGGTAAGTGAATCAGCAAATACATCAAGTGTGTGTATTTTTGTGTGTGTGTGAGAGAGAGAGAATGTGTAATAATAATACCACAATCCCGCATCGGAACATGTAACGGCACCGTTAACTTGTCGTGACTTTTGGATGAGCATGTAGTGAACTGTAGTTATACTGTTTTATTCTTTACATTTTTTTATATAAAATATGTGTCGAATCCTCCAACACCCAAATTCTCATCTTTTAAGATTTGACGAATTTTCGTATCCCCGTATGACGTACTAGTATTAGTGCTTTTTATCAGGGTTAAAATGACCCAATTAGTACTCTACGAAAGTGAATCGAGCAGGACTGGTGGTAGGGCCGGGGTTGTTACACCAAGTATCAAATGGTGTATGAGAATTGTATGATGATAATAAGAGATGATGACCCTTTTTTTCTTGTATCTACTTGACTTACTAACAACAGGTTCAAAAATAAACACCCATAACTTTCCGTTATTGGAATAGTACTATTTTAACCGCAAGTGGTTTATGATAGAACCATCCATTCTCAATAACTCACCCTAATAATTCTACTTGCATGTATGTATTTTTACTTGCCTAATCTCATTTTTTCCCCCTACACCTTCAATTGATTTTGTTATCGAAAGCAGGCATCCAATGCAAGTGCATTGATTGTTATAGCGATGTGCAAACCATAAACACGTGTTAGAAACAAAGAAATCAAAATTACACCAGGCCTAACGATGTGAAAGATTACTTGCAGTTGACAAAGCAAAGTAGCAAATATTAAAGGAAGAATATAATGCATTTTTTGCTATAAGAAATACATTTTATCTAAACTTCCATTATTCTTCACACGAAACTTTTTTTTTTCCATATAATTTCACAAAACTGCAGGGGATAAATACAAAGATATATACATGAACACAAAGGAGGATTGTATAATAAGTAATCAGCTTCATAACAATTTTCATGTATGATAAATACATTATTAAAAAATAAAACAGGAATAAACATGAATTAAAGTAGGACCATTACCTGCTAATTGTAGCTTTTCCCTCTCTCTGAGCTGTCTGGAAGCATCAAAATTAATTCAAATGCGCTGCCAAATCGCTATCAAGCATCTTATGTTTTGCTAAATGCCGACAGTATTTCATCTGCTCCGGGTCCTCTAACAACCTTTTTTGCAATCATGAGGAACATCATCAAATGACTCTGCATGAACATCACAGGTTTCGGAATGTTTTAAAGAGAAGTTATCGAAAGATTATTTAACTTGAGGCCCCTTTTCTCTCTCCATAACAACCAAAATTTTAAGATAGACTTCCACTTATTTATTGATGGGGCTCCACTCTCTCAAAAACAACAGATACCGCGAGATAGCAATAACAAAAGTGGAGCCAATAAAAGATCATCTCCCATATCCTTTCGAGGTTTTCTTGATCCCTGTTGCAATTAACAAAATCTGGTTTGTAATCAACAAAACACGTTCCTGCAACCTCTAGTTCGTTACTGAAAAATAGCTTTGACGTGAAAAATTCCAGTCATGCCCATTTTTGGAACTTTATGCAAAATCCTCTTTGTTCAAGACCTTGCAAACTCTAGTACCAACCAATCATCTTATGATGGCCTTGCCAGTTCAACAATATCATGCTCAAATAGCTCTGCAAAAAAATAAATAAAATGATGAGTCATACTGCCAAAAAAAATTATTTTTGTTTAGATATATAAGTGCCATACAAAAAATAATTAGCATCAAAATGTATCAAACATTCTGCAGTCAACTAACAAATTCAATTATTTATGTCTTAGAGCAAAGTTATCAGCAGACAGAACTTGACCCTTTGCAATAGTTTCCTTTGAGCAGAAATAAAATAGTTCAGTTAAGAATAACTTGGTAGACAGCTCAAAAAGATCAGTAAAATGCCAAACCCAAAGCATGGTTAGTATAGCTCCTCGTGAACGCTTAACAAACAAAAATAGTTTACAGGTTTCTTTGAATATGGATAGTAGAAAGTATGCAAAGGCCTTGTATCCACAACTAAGGGAACCAAACACGAAGAAAATCTTCTTATAACTCTCCCATGGTTTCATACAGGACATTAAATCAAGAGCTGAAAAAAGGACCATATAGGGATATTGACAACGTTTGTAACGTAGGAAACTACAGAATGCTCAAAAATTGATCTGACAGAAGTCTAATCTTGAGCTGAGCAAGGAAGGCACAAAAGTTGTACAACTACAAAGATGCCAGCTGGACTTTGGAATGAGTTAACGAAAACTTGAATATAATAGAATATTGATAGCTTGGACTGTCGAAAGGTGGAGTACACATGGAAAGTTGGTTTACTTAGCAACTTGTCAAATTCTAAACCTACAGCAATCATCTAAAGAGTGATCGATTGTAAATCGTGTTGTTGAAGCTATGCTGAATCCAAATATAGAAGAACAATGACTAGAGAACATCACTTCATAATTCCAAGCATGATGAAGGGAGAGTCATTTCATCCGTATTCCACGCTGATGAGAAAAATAAACACTAATAAAGGTTCGATAGATGTTGATCAACAAGTTTAATTCAATAAACTCTTCAAAAGTGCAGTCCAGAGTATGTTCTTCACGAAAAGGAAGAAAAAAACAAGTTTTTTTTATATATAATTATTATTCACTCCAAATAACCGAAGGAACAAAAATGTTACAACATTTTTCTCGTCTTGCAACTTCTGTTCAACTGCATTTTTGTCTTTACAAACAAGAAGATTATCAACAAACACATAATTCAAAGAGATGAGCATTTGCTCAGCAACTGTATTTAGAATGTTCCCTTCTGGTGTTTCCTCTCTCCCACCTTTAAATCTTCTAAAGATTAATTAAACAAGTACCAAGTAGAGGAAACAAATTATGAAAAGGAAAAAAATCCTCCAATTTAAAATTCTACAGTTGGGAAAAATTAGGTGGGGAAAGGGGGTAAGGAGGAGGAATGCTACACAGAGGATGCATCAACAAAAACCTCATTTAGCACATCATCCTCACCATTTGCCATGGTGAAGAGCTCTGCATCCTTATCTTCATCATGAGAAAAGTCCCGCCTCTCGAGCTTTGAATGGGCAGCAATAAATATCAGTTTCTGAGCCCTGTCCATTCCTGCCCTCGAATGTGCATTGGAACTCGCCCATCTCAAGAAAGACAAGTTGCACTTAAACCCAAATGAAGTTGCATGAAGAAAGATAAGCCTTACTGCAACTTTCCCCAGTAACTTGAACTCACTAAGGTAAGTTTCCCACACAAGCCTGCTACTCTGGGGATTGGCAATTTTCATCTTTCCTGTAATGGGGTCTCTCTGCTTCAACTGTACAGCTTGGGCATATACCGGATCAAGCCCTTCTGTTCTCCATTTCATAAGCTCCATTAGTGCAATATGAGCCTCCTCCCTAGAAACAAGCCTCGTTATAAGCTTGTCCACATCCTTCTCTTGTTCGGGTGTCAAGCATTTGAATGGGGGTAAGTACTTCCCGCTAGCGTCCCTAATCAGATATAGTGGATCAAGTATAAATGCAGCAGCCCAAGCTGGATGATAATTCTTTTTGAACCTCCTTTCAATCACTCTTTCTACAGGTCCTTCACTAACATGAAATTTTGAACACCAGTTCCTCACTTTTACTCTAAGCTCTTCCCAAAGTGGAAGGCATTGCCCCACACGAGGCCTCTCCAATTCTATTTCCTGAGCCATTCCTTTGATCAGTTTCACTAAGGAATGCACTGCTTCCAATTCATTCCAAAAATGGGGATTCCTCATCATCTCCTCAATATCTCGTGCAAGTGGCTCTTCCATAGACACTATCTTATACGATTCATCGAGCAACACCAACTGAAGTGCCCTAGCAGAGCTCAGTATGTCTTCCACCATAGTGTAGACAGGTCCAAAATCCAATCTTTCATAACCACGAAAAGGCACTCTTAATAGCCCGGCATGACCATATTCCTGCAACTGATACTTGTGAAAACTATTTCGAATTTGAGATCTATCATTAACAAAATTAGCTAGTTTTGAACAATTCTCAGTCACATTCTTGAATAATGGAAGTTCCTTGATTAAGTCCTTAATCAAACTATTGAACCCTTGAAACTGACAAGAAAGGTTAACCATCCAATGATGCTGATTCTCTAAATTCTTCAATGCCTTGGACTTAAACTTGTCAGAAACTATACCTACACACTGTTGCACATTATTCCCACAAATATCCGAAATTGCCTCCCATAAAACCTCCTCAGCATACTTAGAAGGCACATACCCACTTGTAAAAACTGCCCTGCGAAACACACTAGTCCCATTGGGAAGATTCAAAGCCAAATTAACCAAATTTTCCTCCCCAACAAATCCATAATTCTTTGATTTCCATCCATCAGACGCAATCTGAAAGAACATTGCGTCCCGGATTTTAGCTTCGGACTCTGCCTTAGCTTCTGCATATTTAGCATCCAATCTTTCCCCAGCCAATTCTCGTCGTGAAACCGGTGGCAATCCAACTTGGCGAAGAAATGCCTTGAACTTAGGGTGCTCTAAACATGAAAATGAGACTGACCCACAACACTCATAAGCCCAATCAGCAAGAAAATCAAGAGCTGAATCAATTTGAACCTTACTTAAACTTAAACCAGGTGAGGCTTTTGGACTCTTTAGCTTCTTTACACTATCCTCAAACATAGCTAATGCACCCAAATCTTCTTTCCCACCTGACAACACCAAATGATGATGATGATGCTGCCCATAAATCCCACCTCCACCACCACCACTGGCAGCAGCCGCCACCGGCGAATACGCAACCTCAACTGAAAATCTTGAAGCATCAACAATAGACAGCGGCTGAACTTGGTATGTTAAAGAATTACTCCCACCGCCTCCTCCGCGGCCACTACCACCTCCACCAGCACGTCCGCCGGAAAAACTAGAATTACGTTTCCGGCTATTGTGGTGCTGCGGCGAAGCTAAACTAAGTGGGGCTGGGGATTGGGCCTGGGCCGGCGACGGAGTGGAGGCCGATGGGGAAATTGGAGAAATAGATGAAATGGGTTTTGGAACCGAATTAAAATTGGGGCAATTGCCTCTTTTGAGATGCTCTGAAGCAGTTCTTGACGGGTTTGAAGCTGAGAAAATGGAATCACAAAGCGAACACCGGAGCTTGACCGCTTTGGGTAAACCCGTATCCGAATTGTGAACAAGAATGGGCTCAAGGTGAGCCCAGTACCAAGACCCTTTCCCTGTAATGGCTTTGGCCCGTACCATTACCAATCCTTCATACCTTTTGTGCACTCCTTTTGCTGCCAGCTCCTCTGTGGAAACAAGCGCCGAGTTTGACTCAACGGGTTGCTGAGTTGCTGTGTTGGCTTTGTTATTTGAACCCGCCATTGCAGCAACTAGTAATAAACAAGAAAAATGTGTGATTATAATTTATAAGCAGCTGAATTGAGGGTACAAGTGCAAAAAGGGAAAGTTTTGAGGCGCAAAACAATAATTAGATATCTTGAGGGGTTATACTGAGATGTTTTGTGGGATTGTTGTAAGTGATTGGTGAGCATTCAGCGGGAGAGGTAGTGGGCGGCAGCCGGAATTTGGAGAAATACCGGCGGTCCATGGCGGACTCCGGTGATCTAGGGGTGGAATGAGGGGTTAAGTGGTGGTGGGTTATCTTCACTTTTTGCTAAAAGGTTTTTGAAGGGAAGTTTCTGAGTGATTGGAATTGGGTGGAGAGACTGAAAGAAGAAAGTTTTGATGGAGTTTTCCCAATTAAACAATTTACTCAAAAATTAACTTCACGTTAACCGGATCCTGGTAGTAATGTGGGTTGTGTTATTCTAACAAAACCTTAATTCACGCGCTTGTTTGTTGTCTTGTTCTCTTCCTTCTTCCACCAAATATTGAATAGAAAGTTCTAAACAAGAATGGCTCCCATGGTGACAACCAGGGATAAATTGATAAAAATGTTTAGCCTTTGATGTGAATAATGAAGCATGTCCTTGCTAAAAAGAAACTTATTAATAGAGAACACATTAAATTCTCGACGATAGGTTCATTTTATTTCTTATCGAATCAGATATATTTTTTTTAAAAATGGATATTATTAAATTAGCATATCGATGGATAACATTAACTATAACTTTAAAGGTTCTTGATCTAACTGTTTAATTGGACCGAATTCGAGACTCTTATTAAATATATTTTAATAATATTTTATTTTTCAAAAAAATATTGAGTAACCGAACAACAATTGAATTGAATGGCATAGAAAATAATTGATTGGCTTTTTTTGTGTATGTTTTCATACTTTTTCTTTAATGTTATTGGGGTCTTGTTGTGCGGACAATGAGAACCTTTTTTGTTGTTTCTTTTCCACTCCTCGGTATTTTTAGCAATTTAAAATTATACATTTAAAGGATTTTCTATTGTGAGCTAAATTTTGGCTTTCCTTTTCTGCCTTCTTGTACATGTGGGTTGATAAACAAATAAGGAAATGAAATGAATTGAAAATGAAAATTTTAAACAAACCCACACCAATTATGAATTGTTCATATTCAACTAGTGAAAATCAAACCTCCCAACTTATGATCAGGTGAAGAAGTTGTTAGTCTAATAAACTACTTCAATTGTATTAAAACATAAATAATATTTGTGGGACATGGTCTTCTCTGACAACAATAGAATATGGTGGGTCCCACTTTTATGTAAAAAGAACACGTGTAAAAATATCATGCATATCTTAAATAACATATATTTATTAAAATTAAGTCGTTTTGAAAAAAAATATTAAAAGAAACATGTCAGTTTGTCTATACCAATATCATTATTTTTAAAGCAACAAGTAACGTTTATACTAAATACTTTATAGTCCATTAGTATATTACAATTGGTAGCTAGTATAAGTATAGTATATCAAGTATATCTCAACAGAATAAAGGAGGGATGTTGGATTGTTTTATTATCTAATATATATTATATACTATTCATATAGTTAATAAATAAATTGATTTAATTAGATAAAGAAAACTTGTTGTAATATTAAGAACTTGGGTTCAAGATTCTTATAATATTTTTTAATTAGTTAATTAATTATTAATTAGTTGGGCCAACGGTAAAATGGCAACGGCAACTCAAATTATTAAGCGACCAAAAATTATTCTAAATCCTCTCTAGTTCTTAAAAAATATTAGTATTATTTTTTGTTATATATATATACTAGTTAGGTCCTGTGTCTCCGGCACTGTATGAACGGTAAAATTTATCTCAAATTTTGAACGGCCCAGATGATTTATTGAGTGAGCGGGTCAAAATCATTTGTATTTTATTAGATATATATATATATATACTCATTTATAGTTTTGTACTAGATTTATTTCTACACAACAGATTCTAGTACACAGTAAAATCTGTGCATGTCTTATCTTGAGAGACTAATTCGCACTAAGTACGTGTAAACGTGGGACCCGCACTTCATACTAAATCTAAAATTTATTACTTGAAAAGTAACAGCAACAAAAAAAAACTAACGGGAATTGATACTTCCATTATGTAAAAAAACCAATAAACAACAATATATTTTTAATATTTTCGTATGTGAGACTTTTTTTTAATAAAAAATTTATACTAGTTAAAAAGTAAATTCCATATGCAAAAATATTAAAAAATAATGCGGATTCTCAAAACAAAATCAAGCAACCATTTTGTCAATCCTCTAATTCTCACTTTAACACTGTCGGCGCGCCGAGGACATTTATATTTTTTTCAATACCGATAAATTTACATAAAATTATTATGAATAAAAAATCTCTAAATATCATTTTCCTTTCAATATTGGTTCTCGTACTTGCAAGTGTTGTAGTATAAAAATGAGTTTTTTGCTGAATTACGAATAATTATAAAATTAGTCCGCCATATTAAATAGTCATTAAAATATTATCTATTTACATAACTGCAATTAAATTAAAAAATCAACATATAAAATCCCAATATCCTATAAAAATTCCACAGAAAATAATGGTGTAGTTTCGTGGTGAATAGCTTACAAGTCGGATCATTCCATAGTCTAATAATATTTTCAATTTTGAAATACTTATTTTCATTTAAAAATTAAATAAATTAACCGTAAGTAAAAAAAATCATAAATATACTTCTTCTTCTTCTTCTTCTTTTTTTCATTTTTACAGTTGAAATCATTTATCATACGTGGAGGATATATATTTCAATATTTCAGGAAAGAAGTAGTCAAGTTAAATCTGCAGCCACAAGCAGTGAGACGCATAGATACAGTTTTGATTTTTGAGCATACTGACAAATAACACAAGACACTGAATATTCAAAGTCCTCCCAAACTAAACATGACAATTTCTAAAAAGAAAAAGAAAAACTAGTTCCTCGCCACCAGCCAATAAAGCTTCATATATTACCAGGCTAGGCTAGCGTAGTATATATAGTAGGTGAAACTACAACAAATGATTTCAGCTTGAAGCCAACATTTGCAAGTGAGAAGCATACCACTGATATCAACAATCTGGAGAGAAGGATTCTCAAGTCCCACGCACGAGCTAGTCAGATTTAAGAGTTAGAGCAGAGATGTGTGGTGCTTGAATCTGTTCGCCATTGCTTTTCGTTCCCTCTTTCAACTTGATTAAAACAAGAAAGGAATGGTTAGAATAAATAATAGCCAACTTGGTAGAGTATTTCCAGTTTACCACAATCTAAATGAAAGACATGAAAAGGTGCAAAAGTCTCTTCCACTTCTTTAACTTCAAGCGGTCCACATGACTAACCACAAGCAACCATATAAAGTTTACCCCAAGGGGAAAATTAATTACAAATTGTATCAAATATATACTACAAGGGCTCGATCAAAAACCTCATTGCAACATGTGGGATAACATTATTTTGGTTACATAATCGGTAATCCTGGACAACCTCTGTTTGGTTACATGGTATGGGATAGCTAAAGTAATCAAAATGAAGCATTAGCTAAATTTATGTAGTCCTATGGTAATGTCCAGAAATTTCCTTAATTCACTATTGCTCTACCCATATATACAAGGACAACAAGAATTGAACTGGTTATAAGTCGGTCATGGTCATGCAAACCTATTCTAGGCGTGCATCCCTAACCCATTAATTACAAATAGAAGATGAGGAAGAAATGGTAACCAGTGTTCAATGGTTAAAGAAAAGTGGTGGTGTTACCTGGCGAAGGAGTCTCTTTTGATACCGGTAGCCCTATTGAGATCAAGCAAGAAGCATTACAACATTAGCATAAATGTTCGTGTCAAACAAATGATATACCAATAAAACTGAAATGTGCACTAGCCTTGTCAGTTCCATAGATGTAATCACAGTAAGTGAACACCGAAGAGAAGTTGCTCTGGCTTTGTCCACCAACATAATGATGATAATCGTGGTAGTCCGCGCCACCGTAAAACGGAATATATTTTGTCAGAGTCCAAGGGAATTCATACCTGTTTGTAGACAACACCAAGTACGTCCATATTAAAAGTTTAATTTAAAGGATAAACAAGGAGAATATATAAACAGGAAGGGGGAGGAAAAGAAAAAAGAATGCATACTTTTTTGCGGAGTACATCTAGATACCAAAGTGAATAAAGAGAAAAGACAACCAAAAGTATTCGCATGCTACAAAAAAAAAGTTTCCACTCAACATATCATTCTCAGTTTCATCAGGTAGGGAGCCTATGAATTTTGGAGAAACACTAAATTTGAGTACATATTTAAATTTCCTTTAATAAGAAGAGGCGTAATGCATATCCAGTTTTATCCCAAGTTCCCAGTTATTTCAGCATGGAGCTTATCTTTTTCCGACAATTGCCATTACTAGATGCTTTTCACTAGTGCCAAAATTGGTAATGCGGTGAAGTGAGACGGCTACAATTTGTATTCCTTTATCTTACAAATTGTATATGCCTGTCCAGAGAGATGGGGATACGCTTCCTCATTAGTAAATTTTACCCAAGTCATACATGCATAATGATATATTCAATTCCTATATGAACTTATGGAGAAAAAATTACTATCTTAATGAAATAATTGAAAATTTGCTAATAAGAAAATAGAAAAATAAAATAACAATGAAAGGGGAATACAATAAAGTTGGAGAAAACACAATATTTTGCACAGTTACTCAACTCAACAATGCCTTTTACCCCCAGACAAGCTGGGGTAACCTAAATATGAATCCAATATGACGTACTACAAGAAAAGACAAGGATAAAAAAGACGGAAAAAAACAGAGGAAACAGGAAAAGAATAAAAAAATAAAATAAAAGAATGGAAATACATACACACAAATATAAAAAGTTAAAAATAAAAACAAAGGAAAAATGACAAATGTGAGTAAAAAGAATTGAATAGAAAGCAAAACCCTGCTCCGCATACGATATTGCCGATTGCTCTCCTCCACTCACTACTAATAGAGGCCATGTCCTTAGTTACATTGTGAACTATTAAAAACAAAAATCAATTTAAATTTAATTAATGACTTGAGCTGCCAGTGAGTAGCAACAAATATTTCCAGTGTTTCAGCAACTCAAATTTCTAAACAAAGAGATCAAAGTTCAATTTTGTAAATGATGTATTTAGAATCTACTGTCTTCATATGGTTTTAGTAATTAGCATTTTAAGACCACCTAGGAAATCTTCAAGTCACCATTAGAAGTTTCTCTCATGAAATTCTCATTCACCCAAATTACATTAAATTCCTATAATAAGCAGTAAGTAAAACAACATATCTCTCTACAATGTAATCAAGATAAGTTTACTTTCGTGACCAAGGTATACTGACCAAAAACCAAGATAAGCATTGTACCCATACGTGCCATTAAACACTAATGGTGGTCCAATTTCAACACATTTAAGATCACTTTGTGTACTTATGAGAGAGTGTGTGCTTAACATGATTATACAATCAATACACAGCAGATCTCCCTTCCAACAAAAAAAAAAGAACGTAATATATACTTTTTATTAGATATACAAACTACTTCCTGAAAATTGCTAGACTTGGAAGATGAAGCTCAGCAAAATTTATACTACATACCACCAGTTAATACATTTGACTGAAGAAACTCCAAAAGGCATGGGGTCAGTTTCCACTCTCCTCCCTCTCTCCTTTTCCGAAGAGTATTAACAACTAATTATATAACAGCAAGGTGACAAATAATAACCTCTGAAATGAGGAATCAAGTGAATATAGTTGGGCCTGGGGACAGATAATTCGAAGGACACAAACAAATTCTTAGCCATTTCTGCACACGCATAATAAAATTCTTAGCCATTTCTCTCTACACACACCCCCCCCCACCCCACCCCACCCCACCCCCCCCTTTTCCTTTACTGAACAGTCATGTCGAAAAAAAGATCTGCAGGCCAAAAAAACGAAATAAACTCCACTTTCCTTCTCCACAACTTTAAAACAGAATGAACTATAGTCTTTTGTTTTATTCGATCATGCAGGTTCAGATTGGAATATACAATTATACATGTATAACTGTACGTATTTATGCATTTGGATTTATTAATCAGCAGGAGAATTCCCAAATCCTTTAAACTGCAGCCTCGTAAGAAGATGTACCCCATTCCCAATCAAAAAACTAAATTTCAGAGTATATAATCCAATAAAGGGGAATTATAAATTTTCCAACATATGCACAAATCTCTAAGTAAAGAAAACAGTCTTCAATGAAATTGAAACCACTACAATACAAAAACTTACATGCCCATAAAAATCGGGGAAAAAAAAAATTGAGGCTTCTATTTGCTTCAATTGGAAATAATTCAGAAAAACAATTTCATTATAAACAGCTTGTGACGTTTTCTGGAAATGACTGACCTAATTCAAAAGTTCAAGTAGTTCTCCAGAAAACAAGGTGGGTTGAGCATTGACACAAAAAATGATTTCAGCTGACCAATTTCATTCTCGTACCACGATCTCAATTTGTTTTATTACCCCTCAAAGAAATAAAGAAAACAAGACATAAAACAATTAAGAGGCAAAAACACCCTCACGAGTCCTAATCCACTGTTACTGATCCCACCAATTAAATTAACTTTATGAACAGAAAACAAAAGTGCATGTAATTTGGCACACATCATCTGGTCAAAATTAGCTAAAGCAAGAAAATGACACTTACTAAGTAAAGCAAATCTTAAAAGAAAAGTAGGGTTTAACAAAGCATGCGTACCCACTGTGAGTCTCAATAGCCTCAATCTGTCTCATCGCAATCCACAACCAGAACGTAATTATATGCCCCGGAACCATGGCGGGCCCGAGAAAGGAGGGAATCCCGAGGATCAAAACCTCCGCCCAATGCGCGTACGGCGCCGCAAACCCTATCGGGGCCGTGTATTCATGGTGAACCTTATGAATTTTGTCATACCCCCATTTGCAATGCAGAATCCTATGGATCCAATAGTTCGCATAATCCTCCACAACAAAATACACAGCCAATTGGGCTACAATTTCATATATGGACGGCAAGGGTAAACTCGTCCTAATCCCAATCATCTGCAAATCACAAGACAAAATCAAATCATATCAATTAGATCCCCAAAACAAAAATTGGCAGAAATTAAGCTAATTAGTGATCTATAATTAGTTTAATTACTTGGATTGAAGGATATGAGACGAGTTGGAGAGGGCCAACGACAAGTATGAACATACGCATGACGTCCTTGTAGCATCTGAATGAATCGGAGTAAGAGAGCTTGATTTTGGGTTGAATTTTGTAAAATTGGGTGTCTTTGTAGATGATTTCAATGAGGAGATAGTACAGGGGAACAAGAGAGAAGATGAGGAAGAGGAAGAGGATGTTGTGGCAATAGAGAAAATAGTCAGATTTGGTAGCGGAGTAATTGAACCATAGGGTTTCAGCTGCCGTAAGGGTTCGGCCGACGGCGTTTTCCGCCTCTTGGAGGGTTTTGTATGGCAGCATTGGCGGCGGCGGCGGTGTTGGTGGGGGTATTGGGAGGAGGAGGAAAAGAGAGAGGGATCCCACACTTAAAAGTGTGTGAGTGGGAGTGAGTTGTATTTTATTGGCAGATTGTTGGTTAAAATATGCGGGAAAAAAACAGACGGGGAGATTTTTAAACGGCGAGGAGAGAGAAAGAGGAGACTGTGACGGACAAGTTATAAAATTAGGGGTCCTTACGAGTATACAACAAATAGAAATTAATTATAAAAAAAGTACATCAATTAAATAATTATAAAAAGAGTATAATTAAGAGCCATATTACAAAAAATAGTGCAATTCACATTAATAAGGAAATCTAAAATTAAGGACAAATATCTGTCATAATTAATAATTCAAATTCAAATATTTGGATATAACAACAAAAATAAATTCAAATTCAAAATAATAATTCAAATTCTAATTCAAATCTTCGTCTCCCTCACATACACTTTGAAATAATAGTCCGTCGTTACACCTCACATACTCCGCCGTTACACCGCCGCGAATCTCCGTTGTCCAAAACGCCAATGAGAATAAGAAGAAGATTCGCCCTACAATAAATTTAAAAATAAATAGATGTAACTTTTAATGTTCTGAAATTTTTTTTATAACTATTTTGTTACTCATTAATAATAAAATGGTTACCTTTGTATGAATGATTGACTACCAACTGCATCACATTCAAACAAAATTGGTAACTTAATAAAATTAAATTGGTTACCTTGGTCTGAAGGTTTGGCTACCAACTGCACTATGAAAAAACTGCAGGTGTAGATGTGAATTAGTTATTTTGGTATGAAGGTTTTGTTACCTTTGTACGAAAGGTTTGCTTACCTTGATCTGAAGGTTTGATAACTAACTGAATTAAGAAAAAAAATTAAAATGTGGAGGTTGATTGGTTACTTTGATATGACAGTTTGGTTATCTTAATATGAAGATTTGGTTATCATCATCCAGGAAGTCCGAAATTTCTCTAGATCAACATTCCAATTCCTTTCGCCATGCCTATTCACATATTCGTCTAAGAAGGAAGAATAAGAGATATTGGCAACAAAAAGAGATCAAAACAATCGTAACCGGACTGGACTTGTAAACAATCGTAAGAGATATTGGCAAGTATCAGTAGTTTAGTTGATCATCTCTTCACGCAAGCAAGCAACTCATGTGCAGTATGCAGTGGCCGGACTGGACTTGTAACCAACCACACCGTAACCGGGTCATGGAATACGTTGAATGAAACAAGTGTACGAATTTATCTGAACTAATCTATAAAATTCAGACTTGCATATATATAATATATATATATATATATATATATATATATATATATATATATATATATATATATCGTTGTATATATTATTATTATTATTATTATTATTATTATATATATATATATATAGAAAGAATACGTTGAATGAAAAAAATGGTGATGATTAACTAATGCGGTTGTTATAGATGAGGAGAGAGAGAAGAAGCCATGGGTATAACTAATCCCTAAATTAAGGAATTCTAATTGCATATTAATACCTTAAATTAAGGAATCCTAATTGCACTAATATTGCAAATAAATATGAAAATTGTATTAGTTGTATAAATATTTTATGAGTGCACTATTGTTGTAATTATTTTAAAAAATATAATAGAATGTGTAATTGATCCAAAAAATAGTACTTATAAATCTTATAGCAACCGTTTTTATATTTATAGTGACACTTTTTATGTGAAAATCCAATTTTCTATTTAATTTTGTCTTTAAATGAAAATTAAAATTTATAGATTTAGCTCCCTCCATGTACACATTTCCTTTAATTTCATCTAAATATATTAATTATTTCATCTTAGTAATTTTATTAGCAATCATAAAAATATTAATAAATAGTTGATAATATTAAGATCAATTCTACAAAAATTATAATTATAAAAATAATTTTACATTTGGTAGTTAAAAAAATTCAACTATTAAAATTTTAATAAAATATCAACATATTCATTAAATGGTGAAAATGTGTTGGATTACTTTTATTTTTGAAACAACTATATTGTTCAATATTATAAGTTGATTGATCGGGGTTAATTTTAATTATATCATCTAAAATTATTAAAATATGGTGTATTGGATATAACTTGAAAGAATGTGTAATATGAAAGTAGTATCCATATAAACCAATCATATTTGATGATAAAGCATATACTTTATAAATAATTTTATTCATTTATTAATAAAAGTATTTATTTATTAAAGTCATTTAATTTATCTACATGGTATTGTTATTTAATATGTGATAAACTCATAGTTTTAAGCAATACTTTTAGAATCATGATGAGATCATGCTAATGAGATCTAAATTTTTAGATAGCTTAAAAACTAAAATGTTCTCAATCTTTGGATTACTAAAAAAAGAATTAGTGAATTCGGATAGATTGATACATACGTTGTTTGCTCATTGGATGATGATGATTGATCTCATGATCATTAATGGAGTGACGGTCTGAGATGGTGGCTTTAGTAATTCTCACTATTTTATAAAATAGTGTGATAATAATTATAATAAGGACTTTATTTAAGTTTGGATACTGTCTAGGAGACAATATCTGTGTTAATCTCAGCTACGTTTTGTCGTATTATATAAATAAAGTTTGTATTTAAGTTCTGTACCATGTATTTGGCGACTCAGAATGGGTGATGTATACCTATTTTGGGGGCGTCATATTTGGTATCAAAGCTTAGAGATATGATCCCTGACTGAGATGTGAGACTAAAACTAGGAAGGGAGAGACGAAAAAATCATTCGCTAGTATGACCTACCTAAGTTTATTTGTTATTTAATTGGTCGGTCAGAATATAGGGATAATATGTGGCTTGTCAATTAACCCTTGTTTTGTGGTAGTGTTAGAAAATGACATCTGAAAATCAAGAGATGAACTCATATAGAATTTTAAGTGATGAATCGAGAAGATTCATTTAAAGAATAAATATTGGAGTATAATATTTTGTTATAACAAAGACTTTATTGGGGAGTACTTGTGACGCCCCCAAAATAGGTATACATCACCCATCTTGGGTCGCCAGATATAAGGTACTGAATACAAATACAAACTTAATTATACAACCGTCATGTAATATACGACAATACATAAATCGAGAGTTTTAATAGGAATATTGTCATCTAGACAATATCCACACTCAAAGGAGTCCTCATTACATTTATTGTCACACTATTTAATGAATAGTGATGACTACTACTAATCTTATCATCCGGAATAATCACTCCTTTCCCCGACTCGTCCCAGCTATATTCTCATTTTCTGAAGAGAACAGTGAAAGAAAGGGTGAGCTCAACTAGCCCAGTAAAAAATATATGACTAAGATAATGCATAATAAATTATCAATAGTCTTCAACAATGTTAAACTGATGAAATACAATAGACATCAAGTTTAACTGCATCGGAATAAGCAATTCATTAAAAGAGTCAAGTAAAAGCATGATATCTACTATCTTCTATGATTTAAAATGTTTTAATCAATTTTTATCGCTGAGACTCAGCTTAATAAATAAACCACATCATCTAATCATCCCTGTATTACGGGACAAAGATATTCATTAAATCATCAACGGTCATGACTATACCGAATAATCCATGGTCATAATCATACCAAAAACTGTTCATTAATACATTATAGGCCGCTGAAGACTTTTACCGCAACATTTATAACATTACAAGTCATGATTATACCGAATGATCCCTGGTCATAATCATACTAAGTCCATCTACGCACGTAAGCCAAAGATGACTTTCATTAGAATATAAGCATGAGGATGATGACAATGACATAATAATTCAATAAAACAAGTTCAAGAATAAATTTTAAGGATTAATAAGTTAATTTATCCTAAACTTAATAACATCCAAATTGTCAACATGATACTGCTTTGTGGAGTAAAATTCAAGAATGCTTAGAAGAATATTTCCATGAAAAGATACTGAATGAAGAGCAAATATCCAGGATATTCTACTAATTTCATGGAGTATAGAAACCAAAACTTTAACCAACTGAGTATAATAGAATATATGAAACTGCAAATGGATTTTCACCCGCCATGCGGTAATCCACGTATACAGATCATTTCCACAATTTAATAAGGAATGAATACAAAGGATCATTCACCATGCATGTAGTAATCCACAAAGACAGGTTATTCCAACAGAATAATAAAGAATGGAATAATAGAAGGATTCACCATGCGCGATGCGATAAAGATACGCTGAACGAGTTATTCCCAGCGGAATAATAAATAATGGAACCGGTCGGCGTAAGCAACGCAGACGGGATATTACGGACGAGAATAATAAATAATGGAACCCGAAGTCCAGCGTAAGCGCGCATGCATGTGATATTCGACGAGAATAATAAATAATGGAACCGAGTTGGCGAAAACGCATACGCAGCCAGGATATTCAGCGATGAATAATAAAGAACGGAATATTAGAAGAATTTCACCATGTATGCGGTACTTGCGACAAAGCAAAGTTATTCAATGAATAATAAGAATGAAATAATACCCTTTACGAGTACAACAAATAATATCCCTTACCTTAGAAAAAATTGGATATTGGAGTAGTGAAGTAAAGAGAATACTTTTCTTCTTTCTCTCTACAGAGTTTGGTGAATTAAATGAAAAAAATTGAAGAAATGAGCTTATTTATAGGAGAATGGGTGAATAGTAACTAATTCATGAGCGGTCAGATTGATTTACTTTTTAAGCGGACGGTCCATATTGATTTACTATTAAATCTTAAAGCAAGCGGTTCATCTTGATTTCTTATTAAAACTTTAAACCATCGATCCATATTGATTTACTATTATAACTTTCCACCAGCGGTCCATATTGATTTATTATTATATCTTCAACCAACGATCCATGTTGATTTACTATTATAACTTCAACCAATGGTCTGAAAAATTATCACATCTCCTCATGGAATAATATTGTACCAAAAAATGATTTGGACCGAAAAGAAATATATTTTACGGGTGAATAGTACCCCGTGAATAGTAACTCGTGAATAGTAACTCATGAATAGTAACTCATGAATAGTACTTCGACACGAAAAGTGTCCCGAATACCCGATTGAACAATATAACCTCCAGACATCAATTATTATCGAAACAAATGTCGATTTCTACTAACACAAATAATTCTAACACAATAGAACTATAAAATTCATCTTTAATCAACACGAACTTATTCATCATTAATATTATAACTCACAATAAGGATTTCTCCCTATTGGCGCGCAATTAGATGACCAAACCTCTCCTTGACAGAATTTCTAGACATTGTAAATATTGCAATTTAATAATATGAATAACTTCGTCGTCTCAATTATTGATTTAATAATATAACATATTATGCAGATGATATTGTGACAATAATTGAATCAATAATATGAGAGATATGATGCAAAGAATCTCGTGAGTAATAATTGAGTATTCTTGAGTGACTTCTCACGTAAGCATCAATAACCAATACTTAGTGTCTTCTTACGCAACCACGCAGCATCATTCTTTTCTTTTACTATGGGTAGTTCAACGCTTTTCTTGATAACACTTCCGCCGTTATTTTTATAAAAGATAATTCATCATTTTTTACTACGACAATACTTCCGTTGTAGGGGTCCACTAATGATTGTGTCGTCGCATCGAATATTCCTGTTAAAGCGAATATTTTCTAACCAATCGAATATTATATAACCACTTGCTTACTTTGCAAAATTTATAAATATTACCCACAACTATAACATTATATTATATCCACACCATAATATTCAAAAATATATTTCGAGAGAAATAAATCTTTATTCATAAAAGTTGGGGTCTTACAGTACTAATCAAGTTATTTTAAACTTGATTGTAGGATGTCAGGCAAAGAAGAAATTAGAGATATCCATGTGGTGAGTGAAGAATTAATAGTTGCACCCGAGCTAGTCGCAGAGGTAGCAACTGAGAGTGAGGAAGAAGAGGAACCTGAGAAGAATCTATTAGGAGAACTTTATGATCGTAATGTAGAACTGAAAAATCGTATTCATGTGTTAGAAGAGCATGCTGAAGAACGGCATGCGGTCATTGAGCAAAGGGATGCAACAATTCAAGATTCCGTTATCCGATATGTGATGCTTGAACAGAAGCACTCTTTGGCATAGTATAAGATGATAAAGCTGGAATCTGAGAATTCAAATGTCAAGGATCAGCTGAAAGAAGAAATAACTGAACGAGTGAGAATGAAGGATGCATGGGTAAAAGCCGCACGACGCGTTGATATTATGGAAAGAGACGTCTGATCCAAGAAGGCTAAAATAGATGATATGTATTTTTCTTTTTGGACAACAATTGGGAGAACCCAACATCGAGTTTTGAATTACTATGTACATTGCGGTCAACCCCAATTCGATATAGATCGAAGATTAATGATTCAGATCATGGATCAGGAGTACGACGAAGCAGTTGAGGGTGGAATATGCCATATAGCGAAAGTTAATTCCAGCTGTAATGATGACACTAAAGGTTGTTCCAGACAAGTCAAAATCGGTAGTTTAAGGGAGAACGTTTTTCGTGATGAAGAACCCGAACGAAGTTATCGCGGGTAATTTAATCATAAATTCTTGCGAAGTCTATACCTTAATTGATATCGGTTCTACCCATTCTTTTATTTCTCCTACTTGCGCTTAAAGTTTAAATTTGATTCCGGAGAAATTAGACTTTGATTTATCTGTTGAAACTCCGTTGGGAGAAACCTTCATTACATTTAAACTCTAGATAAATTAAAAATCTTTAATATTTATCCTTGATTTTGTTTGATTGAATTCTTATATTATTGTCATCATCCTCATGCTTATATTGTGATGAAAGTCATATTTGGCCTGTAGTGCATAGATGGACTGTTGATTGGTATGATTATGACTAGGAATTATTTAATATAATCATGACCTGTAATGTTACAAATGATGTGGTGAAAGTCCTCATTGGCCCATAGTGCATTGATGGACAGTTATTGGCATGATCATGACCATTGGTATAATAATGAATATTCTTGGCCCGTAGTGCATGGATGATTCGTGGATGTGATAATGATGAATATCCTTGGCCCGTAGTGCATGTATAATTCAGTAATATGGATTATTTATTGAGCTGAGTCTCAGCGATAAAATTGATGATAAACTTTTAAATCATAGAAGATAGTAGATATTGTGCTCTACTTGACTCTTCTAATGGATTGTTTGTTCCGCTGCAGTTAAACTTATTTTCTATTGTATTCTATCAGTTTAACACTGTTGAAGGCTAACGATAATTTATTCTGCAGTATCTTAGTCATAATATTCTTTACTGGGCTAGTTGAGCTCACCCTTTACTTTCATTGTTCTCATCAGGAAATGAGAATTTAGTTGGGACTAGTCGGGGGAATGGAGTGACGGTCCAGATGACTACTTTAGTAGTCCTCACTATTCTGTGAAATAATGTAATATATTTGTAATGGGAACTTCATTTGAGTTTGGATATTGTCTTGGAGACAATATTCGTGTTAAAACTCTCAGCTTATGTTACACGACAGTTGTATAATTAAGTTTGTATTTATTTTTTGCACCATATATTTGGCGACTCAGAGTGGGTAATGTATACCTAGTTTGGGGGCGTCACACCATATGTATGAATAGTGTCATATGTATGAATAACACCCATGAATAGTACTCCAGCATGAAAAGATTAAAATTTAACAAGAATGTCCAGAAAAATATTTCAGTGAAACGATACTAGATGAAGCGCAAATTTCAAGGATATTCTACTAATTTCAAAGAGTATAGAAGCAATACTTATCAAAATAAGTGTAGATTTAAGAATATGAAACGAAATAATATTACTTACATACTACAAAGTATGGAAGAAAATATTATTTCTTACGAATATTGAACAAAATAATATCTCTTACGAATATTGAATGAAAATAATATTCCTTATGAATATTGAATGAAGATAATATCCCTTAAGAATATTGAACGAAAATAATATTCCTTACGAATATTGAACGAAAATAATATTCCTTACGAATACGAAAAATAATATCTCGTATGAATATGAAATAAATAATACTCCTTACATTAAAAGAAGAGTAATTCTGACTGGCATAGCGAAGATATTCTTAAAAAAAACTTACACTCTTTTCTACACTCAAAGCTTTTTTAAACTCAAAAGAAATACGCTAATATTATAGAAGAAGAATTCTCTGATTCTGATGTGATTTTTATTTTTAAACTAAGCATCCTATTTATAAGAGAATGACATGATACTATTAAAGAAAAATAATCACGGACGCACAGTAACTTTTAGACGAATTCACGGGCGTTTGGCCCGAATTTTTTTATTTTTACTATGCAAACACTATGCAACAATATGCAGTACTATGCAAACATTATGCAGTACTATGCAATAAAATAAAATAAAATATATTGTATTTATAAAAAGTATTCTGTTTTATATAAAAAAATTTGTTTTATTACTATAAAATAAAAGCTGAGATAACTTTCAACCGACGATTTTGAAAAATAAGTAAGTGGGGGTCCATGTAATAAACTAAATTTACAATAAACTTCATGACAAACCCCTTTATTTATATCAAAAACTTGACTTCACTAAACACATTTTTAATCTTTCAACAATTATTCATCATTAATATTATAACTCACAATATTAACAACCAGATCATTCCCAAGAAAGAGGGGGCTTTCCGATAAGGACTTCTCCTTATTGGCGCGCAATTAGATGACCAAACCCCTTTCCTCGACAGAACTTTTTAGACATTATCAATAATACAAATAATAATATGAATAATTGTGTCATCTCATTTATTGATTTAATAATATAAAATATTGTGCAGATGATACTGTGACAATAATTGAATCAATAATATGAGATACTTTGCATCAACTAATGTTGCAATAATTGAATAAAATTGAGTGACTTCTTAAGTAAGCATCAATAATAAAAGATATTGCACAATACCGTGTGCTACTGTGCAACCACACATATTACTGTACTTTTATCACCAGGTATCTCAACAGTTAACGGAAAAAGTTTTGCCGTTATTTTTATAAAATGTTTATTTATGTCGCTTTTTATATCCGACAGTTATTCCGTTGTGGGGTCCACAAATAATTGTGCCGTCGTACGGATATTTTTTTGATAAAATGAATATTCTCCGACCAAACGAATATTTTATGACAACTTGCTTACTTTCTAAAATTTGTAAATATTACCCACAACTATAACATTATATCAAAGCCGCACCTTATTATTCAAAATGATATTTAAAGAAAATTAAAACTTTATTCATAAAAGTTGGGGTCTTACAACATCCCCTTCTTATGAAATTTTGTCCTCGAAATTGGTGTACGTACCTGGTATGTCGAAAAGGTGAGGATACCTTATTTTCATTTCAGATTCTAACTTTTGAGAGAAAACCTTTGAACGTAGAATAAGTTTCTTCTTATCCAAGATTTTAATAAGTACTTCTTCATAAGTTAAATCTTCTGCTATCTCGTCTGGTTTTAATTCAATAATGTGGTTCGGGTCTTCTACATATTTATGTAACATAGATATGTGAAAAATGTTATGAACACGAGACATACTTGACGGTAAGGCGAGTCTATAGGCCACAGTTACTACTCGGTCGAGTATTTCAAATGGACCAATTAAATTGAGGGTTGAGATTTCCTCTATTCGTCGATTTTTGCTTCTAGAATAACGCCTTCTTGCACCTTCTTTTTCATATTTATTTGCTCTGGGTCTGTAGCTTGAGCAACTTTAATTTTATCGATTAAAGTCGGTTCTATTCGTATATTTGACATCATCACGTGGGTCCCTAAAGTCTTTAATTCTATCTTCATCATTTGTAAGTCATATGAAATGGGTCTTTTTCGGTGATCATTGAATAATATAACCACTTATTTAAAAGTTTCTAATTAATTTTTCATCATTTTTTGATGTATAAATAAGTTTAAAATATTTTATTATTGGTAAGGGTATAATAGTTCAAACGATATTTCTTAATCCAATTCTTTAATTAATTTGGGAAAAAACAAACATAACATGAGATTATTTTATAGTTCCATTGTGTTGGACTTATTTGTGTTAGTATAATTGATGTCTGGAGATTATATTGTTCAATTGGGTATTCGGGACACTTTTCGTGTCAAAGTACTATTCACGAGTTACTATTCATGAGTTACTATTTACGAGTTACTATTCACGAGTTACTATTCACGGGGTACTATTCACCCGTAAGATATATTTCTGTTCGGTCCAAATCATTTTTTGGTACAATATTATTCCATGAGGAGATGTCTTTAATTTTTAGAATAGTTGGTTAAAGATATAATAGTAAATCAATATGGACCGCTGGTGGAAAATTATAATAGTAAATCAGTATGGACCATTGCTTTAAGTTTTAATAGTAAACCAATATGGACCGTTCGTTTAAAAGTAAATCAATCTGGACCGTTCATGAATTAGTTACTATTCAGTCCATTCTCCTATAAATAGAAGCTCATTCCTTTATTATTTCTTACGAATTCTTTGAAACTCTGTAGAGAGAAGTTATAGAGAAAGAAAAAAAGTATTCTCGCTACTTCACTACTCCAATATCCAGGTTTCTTCTAAAGTAGGGGATATTATTTGTTGTACTCGTAGGGAATTCTTTCTTTCTTATTCGTGAAGAAGAACTTCGTTATTCCATTCTTTATTATTACATTGGAATAACTTTCGTATACGCTGGATACCCTATACTTGGTGAAATTCTTACATTATTCCATTCTTATTATTACATTGGAATAACTTTGTTTATCTGCAATACCGCATACATGGTGAAATTCTTCTAATATTCCGTTCTTTATTATTCGCCGGAATATCCTCGTCTGCATGCGTTTTCTGCGGACCTAGTTCCATTATTTATTATTTACGTGCCGAATATCCTCATGACGTCACGTTCTGGCAGGACTGGTTCCATTATTTATTATTTCGCCGGAATATCCTATCTCGTGCGCTTACGCTGTGGGACACGATTCCATTATTTATTATTCGCGGGATATCTTCTTCTGCATGCGTTTACTGGGACCGGTTCCATTATTTATTATTTTGTTGGGAATAACTTTGCCGGTGTGTACTATCGCATTGCATGGTGAATCCTTACGTTATTCCATTCTTTATTATTTCGTTGGAATAACTCGTCTATGTGGATTACCACATGCATGGTGAATGATCCTTCGTATTCATTCCTTATTAAATTGTGAAAATGATTTGTTTACGTGGATTACTGCATGGCAGGTGAAGATCCATTTGCAATTTCATATATTCTATTATACTCAGTTGGTTAAAATTTTGGCTTCTATACTCCATGAAATTAGTGGAATATCCTTGGTATTTGCGCTTCATCCAGTATCTTTTCATAGAAAAATTCTTCTGTGCATTCTTAAATTTTACTTCACAAAGCAGTATCAAGTTGACAATTTGGACGTTATTGAGTTCAGGATAAATTAACTTATAAATCTTTAAAATTTATTCTTGAACTTCTTTTATTTCCTCATGCTTATATTATGTTAAAAGTCATTGTGACAACCCCAGGTGCATTCCATCCAACCCATTCTGAGTCGCCAAATACATGGTACAGAAAACAACTACAACTTTATTACAACAACACATATGTTGTGAGTTTGGATACAAATATATACCAACTGTGACTCTCATCCCAACCTTGGATAGCACATCACAATGACACCTTACATAAAGGTATAGTCAATTACGTGCTTCTTCGTGCAACTACACGACATCAGATATTTTAACTACTGTGTATTCCAACGGTGTTGTTACTTGGTAATAACTACGCCTGTTATTTATAAAAACTCAAATTTGTCATTTTCTTCATCCAAGCGGTTATTCATTATGGGGCCCCAAATGGTCGTTATTGTCCGCATTACGAATATTCTCCAAGCTGTAAAGAATATTCCACGACCAAATGAATATTCCCTGACAATTGAATATTTTATAACCACTTGAGTATTTTGAAAAAAATTCATATCTCACCCTTAACTGTAAACTTTTATCAATTTAATCATTTACTGAATTGTAATTATACATAAAATCCGGGGTCTTACAATCCCCCCTCCTTATGAATTTTCGTCCCCGAAATTTACATACCTGGTATTTCGAAGAGTTGAGAATACCTTGCTTTCATTTCAGATTCTATCTCCCGGGTTATCATGATTTCTCCATTGCTCATCTCCCGTGATAGCTTAATTTGGGTTCTTCACTTGTTGGGAAGTCATGACAACCGCCATCCCTCGAACTACCCGGCTTTGACTTGTCTGGGGCAGCATTTGGTGTCATCACTACCGTTGGAATATACTTTTCTATAGGGCATATTCCACCCTCAACTGCTTTGTCGTACTCCTGATTCATGATCTGAATTATCAATCTTCGATCCATATCGAATTCGGGTTGATTGACCTGCATGGTGGTAATTCAAAACTTCGATGTTGGGTTCTCCCAATTCTTTGTCAAAAAGAGAAATACATATCATCTATTTTAGCCTTCTTAGATCGAACATCTCTTTCCATTAATATCAATGCGTCGATGCGACTTTTCCCCATGCATCACTCACTACTTACTTGTTCGCTTTTTTTTCTTTCATTTCGATTCCAAACTTTATCATCTTATACTCGCTAAAGAATGCTTCTGTTCAAGCATCACATATCGGGTAACACAAGCTTGAATTGTTGCATCCTTTTGCTCCACGACCGCATGTCGTTCTTCAGCCTGCTCTTCTAACTCATGAATACGATTTTTTAATTTTACATTTTGATCATATAATACCTCTAATAAATTCTCCTCAGGTACCTCTTCTTCCTCACTCTCAGCTGTTACCTCTGCGACCATCTCGGAAGCAACTATTAATTCTTCACTCACCACATGGATTTCTCTAATTCCTTCTTCGCCTGACATCACATTATCCTGGTTAGTGATTAGAGGTATCCCACGGTCTCATTCACTCCATTGTTAACATTCTCAGCAGCCATTCTCAAATACTGCCATAAAACAAGGGTTAGTTAAACAAATTAACATATCACATAATATCCCGATATTATGACTGACCAACAAATAAGCTTAGGTAGGACACACTAGCGAAGGATTTACTCATCTCTCCCCTCCTAGTTATATTCCCCGATCCCGCCAGAGACCATATCCCTAAGCTCTGATACCAAATGTGACAACCCCAAAATAGGTCCATTCCATCCAACCCATTCTGAGTCACCAAATACATGGTACAGAAAACAACTACAACTTTATTACAACAATTGTCGTGCAAAATACAACAACAAATATGCTATAAGTTTGGATACAAATATATACCAACTGTGACTCTCATCCCAACCTTGGATAGCACGTCACAATGACACTTTACATAAAGGTATAGTCAAAAATTGTTTTAGAAATTAGAATCTTTGGGAAGTGCTCAGGGAAACCTTCATACATGGGAGGCCATACGTCTAGGTTATGATAGATATCATATGGCCACAGAATTATCATTGGTTGACCCAATAGACCCCAAAGAAAAACGAGAAGATTACTATCATATTCTTCCCAATGGTGAGTCTTTTCTTGACATATCATTATCTCCACAGTTTCTAATTGAGAATTATACTTCAAACAAACACCAAGATTATATAGGTAGTGCTAGTAAATATACTCAGCAAATGGATGAGCACAATATTGTCTTATGATGACACGAGGTTGTATGTCATTAGACATCTTGTATGATAGTGGCAAAACACCCTTCCAACGTTGGGTTCACCTCACCCTAGTTGATTCACCAAATATAACTACTAAATGATGACCACCGATTCTATTCCTGTTACCCTTTCGGCTCGACCTACCTACACTCTTATTACACGAAAGGAATTGTGAAATGAAGGGTGAAGCACAACTTGCCCAATAAAGAATATCATGACTAAAGATAATTAAATTATCAATAGCCTTCATCAATAATAAATCAGAGATTTAGAACATATGGTAGATGATAAAAAAAAATTCAACCATAGTTGCAGCGGAACGAACAATCCATTAGAAGAGTCAAATAGACCATAAAGTCTATTATCTTCTATGTTAAAAATCCAAAGAACAATGTTTTATCCTCGTAATATCAATCAACGAGCTCGGTCCACAATCATATGAATAACTCATAATCATAATTGTGATTCTAAATTTCTCTTCGCATCCAGGACGAAGATAATCTCAAGAGTAATAGTACCCGTGAATCATAATCTCAAGAGTAATATTCATAAATCAACTATAATTTGGTTAGAAAAAGAAACCAATTTTATCGTGAATAATACCCGTGAATAGTAACTCGTGAATAGTAACCCCGACATGAAAAAGGTAGAAATTCCACAATAAAATCCATACCAATATTTCGATATAATGATATTGAAAGAGTAATATTTCTTACGCTTATAAACAATTTATTTTAATTGTTTACACTTTACTAAATAATGTATTTAATCATCCTAAAATGCCCCAATAACCAAAACTCTCATCAAAAATCTGCATATACCTCATATAGGATTCTTAAACCATAAAATCCTATTTTCCAATTTTCTTACTTCACATAACATATTTAATTCATTTACTCATAACTAGTCTATTTTCATGAAAAATACCAAATCAGTTCCAAAAATATTTCTTTTCTGAGATTTAGCAGAATATAGTCCCATATTGAACATATATTTTTCTCAGAATTTTTAAAATTTATTTACTATTTTTTATATGGCCAAAATCGCCGAATATTTAGACATTTATCATAAATTGTACTTTTATCCAAAAATTCTGAAATTCACAGAGTATACTGATATTATATAGATATACTTCCAATAAAAATTTCATCAATTTTGGAGTTAACCACAAGGAGTTATAAGCGGTTACTTTTAAAATAGTCTTTTCTCATAAAATTCATAACTCTTAATCTATACATCCAAAAATCACCATTTTTGGACACAATCAATAAAACTCATCAAAATATCATTTCAAATTTTCCAGAATTTTCTGAAGGTCGGAAGAAGTATAAACTGAAAAACATAATAACCCTTAAAATCTCTTACCTCAAAAGAGCAGTACTTCTGACTTGAATATTAGATATAACGCTGAGCAACACTCAAGATATCTAAATACTCACAAAAATATGCTTGATAATATAGAGAGGAAAAAAACTTGTTTCTGGTGTGATTTTCAATTCTAACATAAGCACCTATTTATAGAAAAATGCTTTAGAATTATATAGAGACTAAAATAATAAAATATATTATTTTATTTCTTCTTTTCTACGCATGCCCACATGTTTGATCAGCCACCAGCCATCTTTGAACAAAGCTAGCAGCCCACATGTGTTAAAACACAAGTGGGTCCCACCCATAAATTAATAAAAATTATTTTATTTTCTGAAACTTCAATAATTCATAGAAAATAGCCCGGTTATCAGAAAAATACAAATTTTATGTCCATTCTGCCTGAAATCGAATTCTCTACAACTTTGTTGCTTTGAGTTTTTCAAAATTCCAAACTGAAAATATCCGAAATCCACAAACGGATGTTTTTTAATACCTCCACACCGACAAAATACTGATAAAACACCTAAGCATTAATTCTTTCATTTTTATCCACATAAAAATAAATATATCCATCATTTATATCCACATCAAATAAATATTTCATTATCATATAAATCAATAATTAATTATTCACAAATAATATTACAGAATCACAATAATGACAATCAGGCAGTTCCTAGGAAAAAGGAGGCTTTTCGATAAGGATTTCTCCTTACTGGCGCGTAATTAGGCGACCAAACCTCTCCTTGACGAACTTTCTAGACAATGTCAATAATGTTATCTAATAATATTATTCAAATAATATGAATTATTGATCCGATAATGGAGATTATGTTGCGGTGACAATTATTGAAACAACAATAATATAAAATATCAACGAAGCAATTATTGATTCAATAAAATAAAATATTGAACAGTAATTACTGTAACAATTATTGAGTAGTGCCTTCTCACGTAAGAATCAATAATTAAAAAAAATCTTGCAATACCGTAGTGCTACTACTTGCAGACTCACGCCAGACATTCGTAGATTTTAACCACCGTATTTCAACAGTGTTGTTAACTCAGAATAATCACCGTGTATTACATGAATATCCTTGGCCGTGGAGCAGGGATGATTCGATTTTATTTATTAAGCTGAGTCTCAGCGATAAAGTTGATGAAAAACTTTTTAAATCATAGAAGATAGTAGATTTTATACCTTACTTGACTCTTCCAATGGATTACTTATTCCGCTGCAGTTAAACTTGATGTCTATTGTATTTTATCAGTTTAACATTGTTGAAGGCTAATAATAATTTGTTCTGCATTATCTTTGTGACGACCCCAAAACAGGTCCATTCCATCCAACTCATTCTGAGTCGCCAAATACATGGTACAGAAACAACTACAACTTCATTAATATAATTGTCGTGCAAAATACGACAACACATAAACTGTGAGTTTAAATACAAATATTGTCTTCTAGACAATATCCACACTCAAATAAGTTCTCATTACAATTATGGATACACTATTTTATAAAATAGTGATGACTACTAAAATAACTGTCTTGAACCATTACTCCACACCTCGACTAGTTCCCGCTATATTCTCGTCTCCTGAGAAGAAAAATGGAACAAAAAGGAAAAGGGTGAGCTCAACTAGCCCAGTAAAGAATATTATGACTAAGATAATGTACAACAAATTATCCTTAGTCTTCAACAGGGAAAAATTTGATAGAATACAATAGACAACAAGTTTTAGAACAACAACTGCAGCGGAAACAACAATTCATTAGAAGAGTTAAGTAGATAATGAAATCTACGATCATCTATGAATTTAAAAGTCCTTCATCGATAGTTTATCCCTGTAACATCAATCAATATACATCATAAATCAAATATTCATCTTTGCACTACAGGCCAAAGATATTCACCAGTTGGTCATGTTCATCTAAACACCTGTTCATCTAAACACCTGTTCATCTTTGCACAACGGGCCAAAGATATTCATCATAAAATCATTCATCTTTGCACTACGCCAAAATATTCAGATTATCTCATCATTTAGGATCGAGGATGATGAAAAATATTTTAAAGAAAACGAATCCAGTGAAACAAAAGAACAAATATTAAGGATTCGTACTTTAAACAATTCAAGTTCAAAAATATTTCATAAATAACCAGAGTGGAGTAAAATTCAAGATTGAAGACCAAAACATGGATACAATCAAAGCTAGTATCCATAATAGATATTTTGGACAAAAAAAAGAAAATTTCATTTTTTGGTGAATAGTGCCGTATACATGAATAGTGTCGTATACGTGAATAGTAACTCCGACACTAAAAGATAGAAATTTCACAAAAAAAATTATCATGCTTCGTGGATAGTACTCGTGAATAGTAACTCATGAATAGTAACTCGTGAATAGTAACTCATGAATAGTAACCTCGACATGAAAAATTCCAAATTTGATAAATATTTTCAACCAATATTTCGGCATAATGATATTGAAGAAATAATATCATTTTCGAATAAAATAACATCCTTTACCTCAAAAGAGTAATACTTCTGACTGGAATAACGTTGAACGAACTTGCACCGTATAGCAATACTCAAAGTACTAAAATACTCACAAAATACGCTCGATATTATAGAGAGAGAAAAAGAGAGAAATCTTTAGTTTACGGTGTGATTTTCAATTCTAACCCAAGACCTTATTTATAGAAATTGCTTAAAACACCAAAGCGTAAAATTTAATATAATAATAATATATATAATCAAATTTCCTACGCACACAAATCTGGTCCAAACTTCTTCCACACATGTGCCAAAAACAATAAAAGCGTTTTCTTAATAAAATAATTAAAACTTCCAAAATCAATTATTTTAACTTTGAACTTCAATAATTCATAATAAATAGCCCTTTTATTAGAAAATTTGAATTTTTTTATAGGAAATTCAATTCTCTACAACTTTGCGTAAGAAAATTTTTCAAATTCCAAATGTAAATTGATCGAAATCTATAAACAGGCGATTTTACATTTATAATCAAATTTCGATCAAGAAATGGGGTCCACATTAACACACAAAATATGTGTTAATCATTTAATGTAATAAAAATACTCTTTCTCCTCATATACTCATATATCCCACATTCATTGTAAAAAATATCATCATTATTCTATTATAATAATATAATAAAATATTATTTTATCAAAAAATAAAATATCAATTTTTAACAATTGTCACATTAAAAATTTTCTCCATCTATATCCACATAAAAGCAATATTTTCCTCATCATATAAATCAATAATTAATTATTCACAAATAATATTACTGTAATCATAATATCGATAATCAGCAGCTTCCTGTGGGAAGAGGGCTTTCCAATAAGAATTTCTCCTTATTCGCAGTGAATTAGGTGATCAAACCTCTCCTTGTATGCAGAACTTTCTAGACATTGCCAATAATATTTTCTAATAATATTATTCAGATAATATGAATTATTGCTTCGATAATGGAAAATCTTTGTGGTAGTGACAATTATTGAAACAACAATAATATAAAATATCAACGCAAAGCAATTATTGAATTAATAAAATAAAATCTTGAACAATAACTCATCGTAACATTTATTGAGTAGTAAGACCTTCACGTAAGAATCAATAATTGATGCAATACTGGTGCTCTTCATTGCGCAACAACGCCAGACATCTTGTATTTTAACTACACTGGGTATTCCAACAAGATTAATTGTGAATAACTACGTCATTATTTATAAACAACTTATACTTGTCGTTTTCTTCATCCAATCGCTTTTCGTTATAGGCCCACACAAGGCTGCGCCGTCGTACGAATATTCTCCAACAGTAAGAATATTCCACGACCAAATGAATATTCTCCAACAACAATGAGTATTTTATAACCACTTGCTTATTTAAAATATTTGCACATTTTACCCATAATTAATCACATTAATCAAATCAACCCCTTACTATTTCAAAATAATAATTAGAGAAATTAAATCTTTATTTATAAAAAGTTGGGGTCTTACAATCTTAGTCATAATATTTTTTACTGGGCTAATTAAGCTCACCCTTTCTTTCACTGTTCTTTTCAGAAAATGAGAAAGTAGCTGGGACTAGTCGGGGAACAGAGTGATGGTCCTAGATGGCGCATTAGTAGTCCTCACTATTTTGTGAAATAGTGTGATAATAAATATAATGAGGACTCCATTGAGTGTGAATATTGTCTAGATGACAATATTTGTATTAAAACTCACAAATTTATGTTTTGTCGTATTTTACACGCATCGTTGTATAATTAAGTTGTATTTGAATTCAGTACCTTGTATCTGGCGACCCAAGATGGGTGATGTATACCTGTTTTGAGAGCGTCACATTTTTACTATTTAAAATTTTGGATTGTGAACCATATTGAGTCATATGGCGTTGACTTGTACACATGACACGTTGGCATGTCAATTTAACACCTTTGAGCTAAAATATAATAAATATTAACAACTTGTTAATAATATTACTAATAACTATTAAAGGTGTATTAATACTATTACTGTTATAAAAAATAATATTAATATTCTTATACTACGTTTGGATTGGAGAAATAAAGGTGAGAATGAAATGACCCATTGTTATGAAATGAAAAAATTGTGTTTGGTTGCGATTGGAGCATTATTTTTTTTTTAAAATTATCAACTGAAATTTAACATTATTACCCAAAATTTCATGCTCAAAATCTTATGAGTAATTTTTTTTATCATTACAAAATGTATTATTAGATAGACGAGTCTGTTTTCACTTCTTAACTCACTATTGAGTTACTCTCATTTTCAAATTATAGGAACTATGTTAGTTAGAACTCCTTTTCCTAAAAATGGTTCATCCACTTATGAGTAATTTAATTTGTATTGCTAAAATTAATTTAAAATTCTAATTTAGTTGAAATATCAAGTTTTGAGCTCAAATATACATGCATTTCTCAAACTTATTTTCAACAAATAAAAATGAAAATAAAAAATATATCAACTTATGGGGTGTTTGTTTAAAGGTGAATAGAGTTGAATGACTAAATTAGTCAGTCATTCAATATATTTGTTTTGAATAAAAATTGTCTAAATGGTTTTATCGGTCACATTTTTTAGTTGAATGGGGAAGTGTAATTTTTTTTGCTGAATGACTATTGAATGAAGTATTTTATATTTTTTTTTTTTTACAATATTAACTATTATATTAAGTAATATCAAATAAATTTATACTAATTTTGAATTTTTTCAGAGGGATAAAATAATAAAAATGTGTTATTCAGATATTTCAGACATATCAATTATCAAGTAACTTTTTTCATTTAGTATTCAAAATTCTGTTTCACTCAACTCATTCAGGATACATAAACATTCAAAATTAACTATTTCATTCAATTTTATCAAACACTTCATTATTATAACTTTTTGGAGGAATTGACTAAAAAATTCTATGTATTACAATAAATTTAGGTCGAATTATAATTACAAAATTCATCAATATATAAAATTGATAAGAATGCATCTATTCAAAAAATTTAATCATGTTGTTGATTAAAGATAGCTTGGTACGAGTACTTTTAATTTTAAAGATCTGATTAACTGGTCCCACCATAAATATGATCAAAATTTCGAAAGGTGTCATGGTGCCGATGATGATGATGTGATTTATGCAGTATGATAATGATTTACTGCGTAGACTACGGGAATGAAACTTATAATTTTAAAAAATTGATATTTTTATAATATTTTTTTTATATTTTTATAAGAAAAGTGTCGTTATAGATATATAGCGACGGAAAATATCGTCGTTATAGGATCTATAGCGACACTTTTTATATAAAAATATCATTTTTATTGTAAAAATATCAATTTCCTAATTTTATTCTCCATCTTCTTAATATGCAACTCATATTTGCAGATAAGTACAATGTGTCGTATCAGAAGTTTAAATTTTGTACCTACCTCCTATTTTATGTATATAAGAAAAATAGTAAAGAAATGTTTAATTTTAAATTTTGCGTATTTTAAGAAAATATTATAATTATTTTTTTTGGGATTAAATCCGTTCATTTAATTTGTGATTTCTGCAAACTCGGTTGCTTATAGCTTAGTTTAATTGGTCCAAAATTTTGGCACAGTTGTTCAAGGTCGTCTTAAGATGAACCGTAAACCCGGACATCTTAGGTTCGACTCCCACTTGCAATAATTGTCAAGACAAAAATACTAATGGAGCCACGAATCGCTAGCGCAAACTAGTTCAAAGAAAATGATCTACATTATCAAAAAAATAGAAAGAATAATTGGTCCAAAATTTTGAGTTTTCTTTTTCTATTTTTTTTTGACTGTTTACTGAAAAAAAACAGAATTGAATTCGAATATTGATAGTTCGTGGGCTTTCAGTGATTGGGCTGGACAGAATATTAGTAAAAATATTCAACAGTAAGTAATATGAGCGAGCTGTAAAAGCCTTTTATTATGGCCTTTCTCTATTGGGCTGGACTTGAGCTTTCGAAGGTGTAACTGAAAACATGATACTTCTTCTTTTGCGCTACTGGATCAGTGACGTCTCTGTCATTTATTTTTATCTACGTGGTATATAAACATTTTTTCATACAATTCGGTAAGAGTATTATTATTTTTATATGATTTTTTGATATTTTTACGGTATCCTTTTTTAGGGACCCACTTTCTTCTCATCTGAAATGATTATGTGAAAATATTAATTTTCATTCGGTAATGATACATTTCAACCTTATTACGATGTTAGAAATCTATTTAAATTCTTTGGTCATTTGGACTAATCAACAATATAAAAAAGTTGATAAATTCATAAAAGAAAATGATATTTTCATAAAAAAATTATCGTTATAAATCTTATAGCGACACATCTAATTTAAAATGAGTTACATTTAATTTAATTTGTAAAATTTTTAATTTTTAATTTTAAATCTTGATGTGAATACATTTAATTAATGGTTGTGATCGCTATGTATAAGAGTGTAAACGAGTTGAATAGAAACGAACATAAAGCTGTTCGAATTCGACTCGAAATGTTAAATTCATACTCGAATTTGAATTATATTTCAAAAATCCTACTCAGATTCTACTCGACTCAAATATTTATTACACAAATTCGGTCCAACTCGGATCGAATTATATTTAAACTACTCGCGAGCTTCAAATTAAAGTTTGAATTCGAGTCTCCACATAATAACTAGTTTTATAATAAATATAATTATAAATTGAATTTATTGTTTTACTTAGAAATGAGAAAATATATTTACTATTATATTTTACAAATATAAAATCATAATTAAAATTAAAAAATAAAATAAAATAAAATAATAAAAATTAATTATGATAATTTGATTTAATTTTGAATATATTACAAGAGAATATATATCGAGTATTTAATCGAATCTGTATCAATTGAGCATGTATCGAATTTCGAATAGTTTGAATTTTAAACAAGTCAAGTATAACCTTGTTCAGCTTCTACTCATATTTTTATTTGAATCATTTTTTGTACCCATATTTAAATCATATTATTAACGAATCCGAATCTCATCTATTTTTTTCGAGTCGAACCCGAATCGAATCTGAACTGTTTGACTTATTTATAGCTTTAGTTATGCACATGCCATAATCCGGTGCAGATTCACACATACTACTACCATATAAAAATGAGCAAAAAAGGAAACAAACATGGCAAGTTACCTTAACACTAAAGACAAATCTAAGCAATTAAAAGCCAAGTAATAAATATGAAACTTCTAAATAAAGTCATAATTGGCAATAATATTATCATCTTCCCTATTTCCTAAAAGATTTTTTTAATATGGTTTTTATATAATTTAAGAAAAATAAATAAAGAAGAAAATATAAATAATTTATCATTGTATCCACAACTGACTTTATATATTATATATTCTTTATTTTTGTAAATATAATATTTCCTATTTAAGTACCTAGTTTGAGGGGAAAATAGATTTCATAAAATATTTTGTATTGGAATCATGTACTCTATAAATCTTTTATGGGACAAATTTTTTTTGTACTTGATTGTTTTTTTAAAAACGTATTAATATTTTCACAAGAAAAACGTGAAAGTAGATCCTAAATACTATTTATGAGAAGATAAAATTTTGAAATTAATATTTTTATTTATGTAAATACATAAAAAATATATAAAAAAGGGAGGAAAGGTATATGAACTTCAGCCATGCCTCATGAGTCATGATCATCAATCTTATAAATTATTCTTTATGTATATGAATTTATGTTCTACTATATGTTGTGACAAAACATTGCAAATTTATGGAATAATGTCTACATACAAGTTTAAATGGTCATATGTTTTTTAATTCGTAATTTAATAAAAAAATTATATTATGTATTGTAATAAATATAATCAAATTATAATTATAATTATATACACATGGATTCTATATGTCAGGCGGGAGTCCATAATTTACATAGGTATATATGTGAGTATTATCGTTTTTTTATGTGATAATATAATTGTTGTGTATATATATATACACATACATTATATATACATACATACTTTCCCTCCCACACAAACAAACAACCAACCAACCATTCCCCTCTCAAGCAACTTCCTTTCTTGTTGTTTCCTTCAAGTCTCCATCTCTTACAATTTCTCTCTCCTCAAATAACTCTCTCTCCCTATATACGCAACTTTATCTGATCATCTGTTTGTATAAATATATATATGTCAAAGAGAGATATCCGGCAAAGAGTTCCGATTAACCGTAGATCAGTCAAACCACCCCAACCGTCACCGTCTCACCGGCGTACCACTACACTTGAGCCTCGCCGATTGTTGAAACCATCGAAGCCTATTAAAATTCTTAAGAGATGCAATTCCGATCCTACACTCGGAACCAGTTCCGCCGACGACCATCGGAGCCCGACGCCATTGGAGATTGTGCTTTTCCGGCCGCAGACTTGTACGCACATTTCCTGTGCTTCGGACTACTTACTTCAGTCTCCTCCGAAATTTGAGGTGGGATTCAAATTTGGCGTTTGATTGGTGTTTTGGTTTAACTGTTTTATTAAGTAACTGTTTGGCTTCTATTTATTTTTAGTAATGCGTTCTTTTGAAGCACTGTTGTGTCATTCTAGTTTGCAGGATTAGTACAAAATCTTTTAAAAGGGGGATTTATTTAGCAATTCTAATTAAGGCCGTAAACGAGCCAATACGATTCTGGGACCGATTCAAAGGGCTCGACGAAAAAAAAAATCTAACGAGACTGGATTCGTTAATAATATGATCCAAATCTGAGCATTAAAAATAGTTCGAATAAAAATATGAGTAGAATTTGAACAATGTTATACTCGACTCGTTTAAGATTCAAACTACTCGAATTTTTGATTGTGATTCGATACATACTCCGTTAATACATATTCGATTAGATGTTCGATACATTCTCTTATAATATATACAAATTTAAATCAAATTAGGATAATTAGTTATTATTTTATTTTTTTATTTTAATTGTGATTTTATATTTGTAAAGTGTAATAATAAATATATTTTCTCATTTGTAAGTAAAATAACAAATTTAATTTATAATTATATTTATTATAAAATTAGTTATTATGTGGAGACTCGAATTCAAGCTTGAATTTGAAGCTCGCGAGTAGTTTGAATAAATATTTAAGTCGAGTCGGATCGAATTGAGTACAAATTTATTTTTTCAAATCGAATTCGAGTAACTCTTTATTCGCTCCGGTTCGACTCGTTTACACCCTTAATTCTAATTAACGATGGTTAATAGGGGAGAGAGAGTGTTGCAGAGTGAGAAGAGAGAAACATTTTACTCGTGTACATAGATATACTCGAGACTCACCCTACCCTACCCTCTTATATTAAAGTGAGACCCACCCTACCCTACCCTGCCCTGCCCTGCCCTGCCTTCGTCGGGAGAAGACCTTGTGAAGATATTAGTGAATATCACCAATTTTCGATTCTTTATTAGTGAAGTTGATTCAATTAACTAGTAATGTTCAAATAGTTGACAACATAAATTGCTTACATAACCTGACCTTAATTGAAATTTGTAGAAGTGGAAAATATTAAATGCATGAATCATTGTAAAGGGACATTTAAGTCCAAATTATCCATCTCATTAGGTGCCAAAAAAAATGGAGAGAAGTTCAAATCATAAGAATGAACTTATATACTTGTTGTGTAGTTTGATATTACAAAATGAGATACAAATTGTTGGTTTGGTATATATACCATAATTTTCACTACACCTTAATGTTGAATGCATTTCTATAAAAATAATCTTGGATTGGCAGGTGTACAACAGGGATGCCAAAGTGGTGGTTAATGTGACAGTTGAGGGAAGTCCTGGACCGGTTCGGACTATGGTGAAACTGGGATCAAGTGTAGATGAGGCAATCAGGCTGGTTGTGAACAAGTATAGTGAAGAAGGCCGGAGTCCGCGGCTTGATAAAGAAGCTGCATCGACTTTTGAGTTGCATTATTCACACTTCAGCCTACAAAGCAAGCACTGAATTCTGAATTTGCTTCTGTTTATTAATTTTTATATAAGAGCAAATAGAAATAGGGAGGGTGAAAAATGAATGTGCAAATTAGGATAAAATTTGAAACTAAATTTAGACCTTTTGCTTGTTACCCAACATGTATGTCAAGGTTCAAGCATAGCCCATAACTTAGAAACATAACATGTATGTAAAGTAGGGGGATTGGTTGGCACAGTGATTAGCAAGTGGCATCGACAACCTACATCTTTGTTAACAAATTTAACACTAGAAAAGTTGTTTCGCAAAGTATTACAAAAATTTGTAGGTGTGTAACTTTTTTTGGCTTTGAAAATATTTTTCGCGTGGTCTGTTGGAAAATTAGCCCTTGGTTTCACTGTACCTTAATTACTATGGCATGATATTGCATTTTCTTGAAATTCCCAGTAATTTAGAAAATAATATTACATGAACTACTTCAAACTATTGTTTTCGGTATGTACATTTATTGTCATACCTTTGAATTTTATATGTACTTGATCCAAAATGTACCCAACACCCAATAGAAACAAGAAACGCTTAAGACTTACAAACTAGATGCATCCGCATCGATGTGATATTGACTTGACTATATATAAACTTAAGGTTTGCTAGTGCCTGAAGGGCAATTCATGCATATACTAAGATGTGTACCAAATCATGGGACCTTGTTGTCCTTTATAAGGGAACAGTTATGAAGTGTTGGCTTGTTTTTCTTCAATTATTGATCTAGCAACAGGAGAAATTTATTGACATGAAGCATCAGTGTCAAAAAAAAGTTTGTTCCATTATTCCATACACTAGTGTTATGAGTTTAACTTGTTTGTTTGAGATTAGCTAAATAATTGGGGTTCTGCCTATACCTAATAGTTGATTTGAGCGTTTAATTTGTGTAGTAAAGATTTAAGTTTTGTTCTGGTTTAACTTGTAGGTTTGAATAAGTCGGACATGATTGGGGAAGCGGGTAGTAGGAGCTTCTATCTTCGAAAGAGCAACAGTTGCAGGGGAGGAGAAAGTGCATCTTCCTCTTTCATTTCGGACATTGTTTCTCCTCCTCCGGTGCTTTTTCTCCCTAATTTCATTTCTCGGAGGATTGACAAAATCATAAGAAGAACAAAAAGGCTTTGGAAAATCATCGGTTGCATGCAATGAAGTGGATGATCATATACTGACTAGAAGATAAAACATGATAGTAATTTGCCTCATTTGACCACCCATTTGTTTTTATTGGGTTCAACTGTTTTTTCTTACCTATCCATTATGTTAGCTCCTTCAAAGAACAATTATCTGTAAATAGCCCTGCCCTGCCTTCATTTTCTTGTAATGTATGACTCCTTATAAAAGGTCTGTATTTGTTGGGATATTTCACATGAATCTCACATCGGATAAATTCAAGAGTTTAGATGGGTTAATAAGTATGGTAGAGCCTCAACCTAATGAGTTAACCTTTTAGGTAAGGAGGTGGTCCGACATGTTTATTGGAATAAAATCTACTGGGTGTCTTGTTGTTTGGTGATGAATTGATGTGGGATGGATCGTCTGAATGCTACAAATGGTATCGAGCCCGTGGTTGATGGGCCCAATAACAACTCAGGTGCGAGGAGTGCGAGAATAAAATCGCGACAGACTCGTGGAGAGTCAATATCGACTTCGAGGTCTTGAGGAGTCTTGAAGGTCTGATTCGCGGGGCCATCGTGGGTGGAGTAAATAGAGTGCTTGAAGGTGCAAATTTATTCTCGCCATCCACATCAATTCATCATCGAACACATGGGCTCGACACAATTCAGACGGAATCAGACGATCCATCCCACATCAATTCATGAACCAGACCTCCTTATCTAAAAAGCGTTAATCTAATTGAGTTGAGGCCTCTACCATACTTATTAATCAATCTACACTCTTGAATTTATTCGATGTAAGATTCATGTGAAATATCCAAAAGTATTGAGGGTCTCCTTATAATCAATCTGTATAAAATAGTAGTACATACCATTATCAATTTCAGTATTGACCAAACTCCAATGCATTTTGAAATCTTAAAAGAGCTGTCTTACTATTATGTTGTAGTCTGATTACTTTTATTCATTAAGTTGATCGAAATTCATTCCCGAAAAGACTTTAAAATAACACGATTGCTTATCCAAATTAGTATAATATATGATGTAAGAATTAAGAACCTACATCATGGTCGATTGGTCGGTTTGGGCGGTTAAGTCAAAAGTTTTTGTAAAGGACAAGTGGTGATCCTAATCAATATAGTAGTAGTAGTAGTTTTATTCTTTACTTGTAAATTAAAATAGCAAGGCATCATATGATGTAGTTTTTGGGCCAACGAGGAATCTTTCAACTCTTGTTCTCAAAATGTAATAAGTATAAATGGCACGGCAGTTTTACTGCTATCTAAAACCTATGCGTGGATGAGAGTTGATAGAATTTAGTGGGTGACAAAATGTTTGAATTTGAGTTTAAATTAAAATGGGTTTTATTAGTCATTAGAGATAAATTTATATATTAATGTGTTATACTTCATGAGTATATTAAAATTAAGTATTAAAAAGTTTAAATCCATGAAGTAATGAATAAGAAATTTATATATACAAATAATTTGCTCTTGGATTTGAACCCCAAAAAGTATCTCATTTCAATTTTATAGTACTTACTTTTATGAGATCTTTTCTCAGTTTATCACACGTGTTGCCGGCCGGCCAGCGCGGGCCCTTGGGTCTAGGTATATGGGTCATTGTATATATATATACACATCTTTTTGGGTAAAGTTTATTCAAATTTTGTTTTATTTAGTTCCTTTTTTATTTATTAATTTTTTGAAGCAAAGCAAACGAAGAAGCAAAGATCAGAAAGTCAAGCGCCGCAACGCTTGACACCTACGTTGCGACGCTAGGGTCAGCGCTACGAAGTGCTCCAAGACACGCAAGGGTTGTGTCTCATCTGAATGGTCACTAAATTCTCCTATAAATATCATATGGAGGCAGTCAAATCATTCATTAAATTCGTCATTTCATCAATCATAGATATATTTGTGAGATTTCAGAATATTTTGATTTGGTTCCTTGTGTATGCTATTTGGAGACAAGTGTCACTAACTCTAAGCACCGATATAAGAATGATATAATTGTCTTGAGAATATAGTATCAAATACTAACCTTTGACCTACTAATTTTTACGTTTTCAACTTTTATTTACATCAAATATATATCCATTGTTCATTTTTTAATAACATAGAAATCACGAGGTGGTGGATATTGGATTTAGGATTGGAATAGCAAAGATAGGGATATAAAAGAATAAAAAAATAAAAATATATGAGAGAATTGTGTGTAAATTTAAAAAGAAAAAAATATAAAATTTAATGGGAGATAGAAATAAATAATACCATGTGCACAATTGTACATAAAAAATTGTGTACAAAACGTAGGACTAGAAATGTATACAATATCTAATGATAAGTCTCAATTCCTATTTTTTCTCTTTTTAATAGTGTGTGTACACTTTTTGTACATAATTGTATGTACATTTTTTGTACATAATTTGTGTCTCTAACATTACTCAATAGTTATTAGAAAGTGGTGGATAATTGGATAGTGAGAGTGGAGAGAAAAAATAGGGATTCAAAGATTAGGGTAAGAAAGTTAAAAAATTTGGGAGATCAAGAGTTAAAAAAAACACTCTTTTTGCTATCCCTTAATAATATAGATATGAGTCTTGTTATAAATTGCGAAAGATACCTGTCCAATAAAGATTACGATGTATATTAATAGTATATGGAATTTGGTAGGATTATAAAATTGGCTCATTATATTAAATACATCGTAAAAATATTATCAATTATAATTATTCACGTAACTCGCAATAAAAAAACTAACATATAAAATCATAATATATATCATTTTTCTATGGATATATCAATATATAAAGTGGGTGCACTGTTTGGTCTCTTTGGCGTACTTAAATTTATTTTCAAAATTTAGTTCTTCAATTTACAAGTTTACATATTTTACCCAAAAAATTTTAACAAAACTATTATTTTATCCTCAAATTAAAATTTTAATTCTTAATATTAACTACACGCAACAAATAAACTACACACAATCATGGTTTTCAGACCCGAACCGGACCGACTATCAAATTGAAAAAAATCGTATCTTTTGCCACATCCCAATTGTGACGCCCCCAAAATAGGTATGCAACACCCATTCTGAGTCACCAAATACATGGTACAGAAAGCAAACTACAACTTCAATAATACAATTGTCGTGCAAAATACGACAACACATACTGTGAGTTTAAATACAAATATTGTCTTCTAGACAATATCCACACTCAAATAAGTCCTCGTTATAATTATTCAAATACTATTTTACAGAAATAGTGAGGACTACTAAAACATCTTTCTAGAACCATCACTCCGTATCCCGACTAGTTCCTGCTATGTTCTCACCTCCTGAGAAAAATAGAACAAAAAGGAAAAGGGTTAGCTCAACTAGCCTAGTAAAGAATATTATGACTAAGATAATATATAACAAATTATCGTTAGTCTTCAACAGGAAAAAATCTGATAAAATATAATAGCCAACAAGTTTTAGATCAATAAGCTGCAGTGAAATAAAGAATCCATTAGAAGAGTCAAGTAGAGAATGAGTTCTACTATCTTCTAAGATTTAAAAGTCCATCATCAATATTTTATCTCTGTAACAACAATCAATATACATCTTTAATCAAATATTCATCTTTACACTATAGGACAAAGATATTCATTTGTATCACCAGATTGGTCGTGTTCATCTCAACACTGTTCATCTTCGCACTACTACGGGCCAAAGATATTCATCGATTAATCATTCATCTTGCACTGGGCCAAAGATATTCGGTAATATCATCATTTAGGACCGAGGATGATGAAAAATATTTTAAAGAAAAGCGAATCCAGTAAAGCGAGAAGGACAAATAGTAAGGATTAAGATAACAGTTTATCCAAGATCAATAATACTCCATAATAACCAATTTTGAAGTAAAATTCAAGAATAAAGATCAAAACATGAATACAATCAAAGATAGTAACCATAATAGACATCTTGGACAAAAAGAAGAAAATTTCATTTTTTAGGTGAATAGGTCGTATCGTGAATAAGAACCCCAACACAAAAAGTTCCAAATTTGATAAAAATTCGAGATCAATACTTCTAAAGATAATGATATTGAAGAAATAATATCATATATGAAGAAAATAACATCCCTTACCTCAAAATATCAAGATTGATCGGAATATCGGTATATAAGGTCAAGGAAACTTGACCGATGAATAGAAACTCACAAAGTATCTAAATACTCATAAAATACACTCAATAATCTAGAGGAGAGAGAGAGAAAGCTTGTTTAATTGTGTGATTTTCAATTCTAACTTAGCCCTCTATTTATAGGAAAATGTTAGCAGAGACTTGACCCAAGAACCCGATAGCTTTACTGCTACTATTCTCACCCACCACATTTAAAATAAATTCAGCACATTTCTTCACCAACCACAAGTGGGGCCCACTCAATTCTAGAATTTTCTACCAAAATCATTTATAAACCTAATTTCTGAATCAGTCACCTCTTAAAATTCATAACAAATCATACATTCATTTTTAACGGTTCAAAATTTGTGGACATATACTCAACTTATATATGTATAACATATCCAAAAATTACAACGATCCAACGGTCGGATTAAAAATTATAACTCACACAATATATCTAAAAAATAGTGGTTTAATTCTTAATACCTTCATTCCGACAAAAATACTGATAAAACACCTCAACATTAACTCCTTCATTTTTAACCACAATAAATATATCCAACATTTATATCCTCATAAAATAAATATTTCCTTATCATATGAATCAATAATTAATTATTCACAAATAATATTCTGAGAATCACATTTATGACAAACGGTAGTTCAGAAAGGGGGCTTTCCAATAAGAATTTCTCCTTATTGGTGCGCAATTAGGTGACCGAACCTCTCCTTGACAGAACTTTCTAGACATTGCCAATAATGCTATCTAATAATATTATTCAAATAATATGAATTGTTGATCTGATAATGGGAAATACTGTACAGTGACAATTATTGAAACAACAATAATATAAAATATCAACGCAGACAATTATTGAATCAATAAAATAAAATATTGAGCAAGAATCATCGTAACAATTATTGAGTAGTGCTTCTTTACGTAAGGATCAATAATTCATCAATCACTTTGTGCATCCACGCGTATTATTGTATTTTTAACCAAGGGTATTCCAACAAATGTTAATTCAGTAACAACTACGTGAATTATTTATAAAAACTCAAACTTGTCGCTTTTCTTCATCCGCAGTTATTACATTATGGGGCCCATAAATGACCTGGTTGTCGCATTTAATATTCCTCGATAACAAGAATATTCCACGACCAAACGAATATTCTCCGAGAACAATGATTATTTTATAACCACTTGCATATTTTACAAAATTTGCACATTTCACCCATAACCAGAGAATTATATCAAATTAATACCTTATTATTCACAAATATAATTAGACAAAATTCGATTTTATTTATAATAAGTTGGGGTCTTACAACCTCCCCTCCTTATGAAATTTCGTCCTCGAAATTGACATACGTACCTGGTGTTTCGAAAAGGTGAGGATACCTCGCTTTCATTTCTGATTCCAACTCCTAGGTCATTTCTTCAATAGCATGATTTCTCCATAAAACCTTAAATTGTGGTATAACCTTGGTGGGTAGGACATGTTCTTTCCTATCTAAGATCTTAACAGGTACTTCTTCGTACGTTAAATCTTCGGCTATCTCGTCTGGTTCTAACGCAATAATATGGTTCGGGTCTTTCACATATTTACGAAGCATGGATATGTGAAAAACATTATGAACACGAGACATACTTGGAGGTAATGCGAGTCTATAGGCCACATTTCCTATTCGGTCAAAAATCTTAAATGGACCAACAAATCGTGGATTGAGCTTTCTTCTCTTCCCAAATCTTGTAACTCCCTTCCATGGTGCAACACGTAACAATACATGATCCCCAATATTAAATTCCACGTCCTTTCGATGAAGATCCGCATAACTCTTTTGTCGATCCTGTGCCATTTGTATACGTTGTCGAATCGTTTGGATCTTCTCTATAGTCATTTGTACCAACTCTGGTCCCAACAATGTTGCTTCTCCCACCTCATCCCAACATACTGGAGAGCGACACTTTCGTCCATACAATGCTTCAAATGGAGCCACACCTATACTTACTTGATAACTGTTGTTGTAGGAAAATTCCACCACTGGCAAGTACTTATCCCAACTTCCTTTAAAATCTAGGACACAAAGTCTTAATAGATCTTCAAGGGTTTGAATAGTCCTCTTTGATTGTTCGTCCGTTTGAGGATGGAATGTCGAACTGAATCGTAAATCCGTGCCCATAGCTTTCTGCAAGCTAACCCAAAATTGTGAAGTGAATCTTGGGTCACGATCCGAAACTATGGATACTGGCATGCCATGCAATCTCACAATCTCATTCACGTACATGCGAGCAAGACGTTCAAGGGAATAAGTCTCACGTATCGGTAAGAAATGGGCAGACCCTTTGGCACTTGATGCTCCGCCTTTACATGTTGACAAGTTAAACACCTCGAGATAAACTCCGCGATCTCTCTCTTCATATTGCTCCACCAAAATGTATGTCGAAGATCGTGATACATTTTGGTACTCCCAAGATGGATTGCAAACGGTGTGTTGTGTGCCTCCATCATGATTCTATGCTTCAAGTCAAAATCGTTAGGAACACAAAGTCTGGAGTTGACTCGAAGTATTCCTTCTTCATCGATTCTTGCTTCTGGAATAACACCTTCGTGCACTTTTTTCTTCATACGCATCAGCTCCATGTCCGTAGCTTGAGCAACTTTAACTTTATCGATTAAAGTCGGTTCTACTCGTATGTTTGATATCATCACGTGGGTACTTGGAGCCTTCATCTCTATCTCCATCCTTTGCAAGTCATACAAAATGGGCTTTTGTGTTAACAACATTGAACTCGCATTCGCGATATGATCTTCTACTCATCGCGCGCCACCATTACGTTTGCTTTTCCAGGATGATATTGGATGGTATGATCGTAATCTTTCAGCAGCTCGAGCCAACGTCGTTGCCGCATGTTGAGTTCCTTTTGGGTGAAGAAATATTTGAGGCTTTTATGATCTGTATAGATCTCCACTTTCTCCCCATACAGGTAGTGTCTCCATATCTTCAACGCGAAAACGACTACTGCCAACTCCAAATCATGAGTAGGATAATTCCTCTCATATTCTTTGAGTTGTCCTGAGGCATAGGCTATGACTTTCCCATATTGCATGAGAATACATCCTAACCCTTTGCCTGAAGCATCGCTGTAGATAACAAATCCATCCGAACCAGATGGTATTGTCAAAACAGGTGCCGAAATGAGTCTCATCTTGAGTTCTTGAAAACTCTTCTCACAATCCTCGCTCCAACCGAATTTTATATATTTACGAGTCAGCTGAGTTAACGGAGTAGCGATTCAAGAAAATCCTTCCACGAATCTCCGATAATAACCAACTAAGCCCAGAAAGCTACGTACTTCGGTCACCGACTTCGGTTGCTCCCAACTTTGTATGGCTTCAATCTTCGTCGGGTGTGATACTCCATGTTTTGACACCACGTGCCCAAGGAATGCTACTTCCTCAAGCCAGAACTCGCATTTCTTCAGCTTGGCATATAACTTGTTATCACGAAGCCTTTGCAGTACCAGCTTCAAATGGTGCTCATGATCTTCACGGCTTTTGGAATAGATGAGGATGTCATAAATAAAAACAACAACGAACTGATCCAAATATCCTTTGAACACACGGTTCATCATATCCATGAAAGCAGTAGGAGCATTAGTCAATCCGAACGACATGACTAAGAATTCGTAATGCCCGTACCGAGTTCTGAAAGCAGTATTTGGAATATCCTCGGTTTTAATCTTCAGCTGATGATATCCAGAACGAAGATCGATTTTGGAAAAGAATTGTGCTCCTTGCAACTGGTCGAACAGGTCATCAATGCGAGGTAGTGGATACCTATTCTTGATGGTGACATGGTTCAACTCTCGGTAGTCAATACAAAGTCGTATACTCCCATCTTTCTTCTTTACGAATAACACAGGAGCACCCCAAGGAGATGTACTAGGACGAATAAAACCGATGTCCAATAACTCCTGTAGTTGGACCTTTAACTCCTGAAGTTCAATAGGAGCCATTCGATATGGGGTTTTAGAAATGGATTTTGTACCAGGTTCAAGGTCAATAAAGAAATCAACTTCACGTTCTGGGGGTAGACCGGGAAGTTCTTCAGGAAATACGTCAGGAAATTCATTAACAACAGAAATTTTATTCAAATCTGACGTGTTTTTGTTCAAGTCCGTGACATGGGCTAAGAAAGCTTGACATCCGTTTTTCAATAAACGAATAGCTTTATGGCTTAAAATGACAGTGATTGTGTAAGACCCCAACTTATTATTAATGAAATTTAATTTTCTCTATTTATTATTTTGAAATAATAGGGGTTGATTTGATTAATGTGGATAGTTATGGGTAAAATACGCAAATATTTCAAAATAAGCAAGTGGTTATAAAATATTCATTGTTGTCGGGGAATATTAGTTTGGTCGTGGAATATTCTTCTTTGCTTCGGGGAATATTAAATTTGCACTGCCAGCCTTTTGTAGGCCCCATAACTGAAAAAGCGATTGAATGAAGAAAATGACAAATATAAGTTGTTTAAAAATAACTTGGCGTAGTTGTTCACGAATTATCTTTGTTAAAATACTCGGTGGTTGGTTAACAAGATACACCAGATTGCACCAATTATTGATTCTTACGTAAGAAGGCACTACTCAATAATGGTTATAATAATCGCTCAAAGATTTTATTTTATTGATTTAATAATTGATGCGTTGATATTTTATATTGTTGTTGTTTCAATAATTGTCATTACACAGTATTTTTCATTATCGAAGCAATAATTCATATTATCTGAATAATATTATTAGATAACATTATTGGCAATGTCTAGAAAGTTATGTCTAAGGAGAGGTTTGGTCACCTAATTCAGCGCTGCCAAGAAGGAGAAATTCTTATTGAAAATCCCTCATCCTAGAATGCACCGGTCATCGAGATTGTAATTTTTAATATTATTTGTGAATAATTAATTATTGATTTATATGATGGGGAAAATATTGATTTTATGTCGATATAGATGGAGAAAATTTTTAATGTGACAATTGTTGAAAATTGAAATTTTATCTTTTTCTGATAAAATAATTCATTTAAATATATTATTATATTTTAATAATATAATAATGATGATATTTTTACGATGAATGTGGGATATGAGTATATGTGGAGGAGGAGTATTTTTGTTACCAAAAATATTTAAAGCATGTTTTATGTGTCGACCCCATTTCTTGACTGAAATTTGATTATAGCTTGTAAAATCGTCCGTTTGTGGATTTTGGTCAATTTATGTTTGGAATTTGAAAAAACTTTCTTCTGTAAAGTTGTAGAGAATTTAATTTTCTATAAAAACTCGCGAGATTTGAATTTTCTGACAAAAGGGCTATTTATTGTGAATTATTGAAGTTCCGAAGTTCCGAAATTATTGATTTTTGAAAGTTTTAATTATTTTTATTTACAAAAACGTGTTTTTCATTTTGTTTCCCTCATTTAACATGTGATAGGGGCTGAGTTCAGATGGTAAAAGCATGCGTATGAAGTTTTGGAAAAAATATAATAATATTTAATAAATTTTCTACTTTGGTGTTCTAAGCATTTTCTTATAAATAGGGTGTTTAGGTTAGAATTGAAAATCACACCGTAAATCAAGTTTTCTCCTCTATATTATCGAGCGTATTCTTGTGAGTAATTTGAGTATATTTTGAGTATTGCTATCTGATGCAAGTTCAAGTCATACTTTATATCAGGTGTTTTAGCTAAAGATCGATCTTTCGAGGTAAGGGATATTATTTTAAAATGATATTATTTCTTCTAATATCATTATGCAAGTATTAATCTGAACTTTTAATCAAATTTGGAAATTTTAGTGTCGGGTTTACTATTCACGATACTAAGACTATTCACGATATCTGATCTTATTCACTTAATACTTCACCTTTATTCATCGAAAAATGAAAATTTTCCTTTTCGTCCAAAATATCTATCCTGGATACTAGCTTTGATTGTATCCATATTTTGATCATTCTTGAATTTTACACCACTATGATTATTTATGAGATATTTTTGGACATGAAATAGCTGAAATACTTAATTCTTAATATTTATTCTTTTTGTTTCAATTGGATTCGCTTTTTCTTTGAATTATTTTCATCATCCTCGGTCCTAAATGATCTTTATTACTGAATATCTTTGGCCTGTAGTGCAAAGATGAATGATTTCTTGATGAATATCTTTGGCTAGTAGTGCAAAGATGAACAGGTGTTTAGATGAACATGACCAACTAATGAATATCTTTGGCCTGTGGTGCAAAGATGAATATTTGATTCAAGATGAATATTGATTGATGTTACAGGGATAAAATAATGATGATGGACTGTTAAATTCATAGATATTATTAGTCCTCACCATTTTTGTAAAATAATGTATCAATAAATGTGATGAGGAATTATTTGAGCATAGATATTGTCAGAAGATAATATTTGTATTCAAACTCACGCTTTTCTTGTTGTAATAATAAAGTTGTAGTTGTTTCGTACCATGAATTGACAACTCAGAATGGGTGATGTATACCTATTTTGGGGCGCCGCGGTTGGTATCGAGCTTAGGGATATGATCTCCTGGCGAGGATGGGGAATAGAACTAGGAGGGGAGACGAGTAAATCCTTCGCTAGTGTGTCCTACCTAAGCTTATTTGTTAGTTGATCAAGATATAGGGATATTATGTGATATATTGATTTCCTTAATTAACCCTTGTTTTTAGCGACAAGATTTGAGAATGTCGTCGAGAATATTAATGAGTGGAAATGAGACCGTGGAGACGCATGTACTCACCAACGAGGAGAACGTGTAACAAGTGGCAATGTTCCTCCCGTGAACAACACCAGCGAGATGATGAAGCGAGGGATGTTTAGAAGCTTTTTGCGATTCATGCAAAATCAAATGAGGAGACTCGTGTTCAAAATACTGAGAGGAAATGATAGCAATTCTCGGGTTGTCACACCAAGTATTCAAAGAGTTGGGACCACCGAATTTAAGGAAAGCGAGATCCGATCATGGCGGAAACATGGGTCAAGCAAATTACCAAGATATTCGATGTCTTGGGATGCACAGAGAAGAACGAAGGTTCCATTCGCCACCTTTATGTTAAAATAGGAAAGATCATCTGGTGGGAGTCTATGAAGCGTACCCATCCGGTACGCACTCAAAGATGTCTTGGGAGACGTTTGAAACTATTTAATGACAAATACTTTCACGAAAGTGTTCGTCATATATGAAGGAAGTGGAGTTCATCGATTAGAACAAAACAACACGGTGTCTCAAAGACGAGGCAAAGTTTGCGAGTTATCCGTGTTTGCACCTCATTTGGTGGAGAATAAGGAACGATATGACGCGGATGTTTCGAGAGGTTTGAAACCCAAGATACGACAATATCTCATTTCTCATAAATTTTCTCTCTATTCAGATGTGTGTAAATGAGGCTCAATTATTAGAGCGAGATAACGAGTACGGTCAACCGAGGGACCACAATCAGGATCATACCGGAGATAGCAGTCAACAAAACAACGATAACCAGCGGAGAAAGAAAAAGACGGACAAAAATGGTAACCACTCTGGTGGTAATCATGGCCATGAAAATAGAAGAAGAGAGTCAGGAGGAGATTTTAAAAAGAGGAGATTTAACAACGACCATGTGAAGACGACTGTGTCGGCAGCAATTGGTTCTAAGGGAGGAGAACAACCACCGGTCATATGCTATAAATGCGGGAAAGTGGGACATATCAGTCCAAACTGCCCACAACAGTTCAAGGTATGCTATAATTGTGGAGAGGAAGGACATATCGCCGAGATTGTTGTCATCAGCGAAACCTAGTTCAATGGGGACGGTGACTCAAAAAGACCGTCTCCGTAAAAGTCAAAGTCAACTGGTTCTGGAAGAGCGTTTGTTGTGGATGGTCAAAATGCGAGAACCCAAACGAGGTGATCACGGGTAAGCTATTTATAAATTCTTGTGAAGTTTATACCTTACTTGATCGGTCTTACCCATTCATTTATCTCTCCGCCTTGTGCTCAACGTTTAAACTTGACTCGGGAGAAATTAGACTTTGACCTATATCGTGGAAAGTCCGTTAGGAGAAACTTTCATCACATCCATCGCTTATAAATCTTGTTTGATTCAAGTTGGCACCATCACCTTACCTGTTGACCTTATCTCTTTAAAGATACTTGCTTTTGATGTGATTTTAGGGATTGATTGGTTAACTACTCATCATGCCAAAATTGATTTTTTTCGTAAGGTTGTTAGCTTTCATATTCCTAAACAACATGTTATATTTAATTCAAGCAACTAAACCATTAAAATCAATCACTGTCATATCTAATCATAAAGCTATTCGTTTATTGAAAAATGGATGTCAAGCTTTCTTAGCCCATGTTATGGATTTGAATAAAGACACGTCAAAATTGAATAATATTCTGTTGTTATTGACTTTTCCGACGTATTTTCTGAAGAACTTCCGGCCTACCCAGAACGTGAAGTTGAATTCTTTATTGATCTTGAACCTGGTACAAAGCCCAATTCTAAAACCCCATATCGAATGGCTCCTATTGAACTTCAGGAGTTAAAGGTCCAACTACAGGAGTTGTTGGACATCGATTTCATTTGTCCTAGTACATCTCCTTGGGGTGCTCCTGTTTTATTCGTAAAGAAGAAAGATGGTAGTATGCGACTTTGTATTGACTATCGGGAATTGAACCATGTCACCATCAAGAATAGGTATCCTCTACCTCGTATTGATGACTTGTTTGACCAGTTGCAAGGAGCACAATTCTTTTCAAAAATAGATCTTCATTCTGGATATCATCAGCTGAAGATTAGAACTGAGGATATACCAAAGACTGCCTTTAGAACTTGGTATGGGCATTATGAATTCTTAGTCATGTCTTTCGGATTGACTAATGCTCCTGCGGCTTTCATGGATATGATGAACCGAGTATTCAAGGAATATTTGGATCAGTTCGTTGTTGTCTTTATTGATGACATCCTCATATATTCCAAAAGTCGTGAAGATCATGAGCACCATTTGAAGCTGGTACTCCAAAGGCTTCGTGAAAACAAACTATATGCCAAATTGAAGAAATGCGAGTTCTTGCTTGAGGAAGTAGCATTCCTTGGGCACGTGGTGTCGAAATATGGAGTATCTGTGGACCCGGCGAAGATTGAAGCAATACAAAGTTGGGAACAATGAAGTCGGTGGACAATCAAGCACGTAACTACGGGCTTAAGCGGTTATTATCAAAGATTCGTGGAAGGATTTTCTCGAATCGCTACTCCATTAACTCAGTTGACTCAAAAAGATATAAAATTCGTATGGAGCGACGAATGCGAGACGAGTTTCCAAGAGCTCAAGAGGAGACTCATTTTAAGACTGTTTCTAACAATACCATCCGGATGCGGATGGATTTGTTATCTCTGACGATGCTTCGGGCAAAGGGTTAGGATGTGTTCTCATGCAACGTGGGAAAGTCATAGCCTATGCCTCGCGACAACTTAAAGAATATGAGAGGAATTATACTACTCATGATCTAGAGTTGGCAACAGTCGTTTTAGCGCTAAAGATATGGAGGCACTATTTATATGGGGAGAAAGTGGAGATATATTCAGACCATAAAAGCCTTAAATATTTCTTCACTCAAAAAGAACTCAACATGCGGCAGCGACGTTGGCTCGAGCTATTGAAAGACTACGACCACACTATTCAATACCATCCCGAAAAGCGAACGTGGTAGGCGTACGCGTTGAATAGAAGATCATATGCAGAACGAGTGTGATGATGTCAAGTATACGATAGAGCCAACTTTAATAGAAAAAGTTAAGGTTGCTTCAAGCCACGTAATCGGAGTGATCGATGCGTATGAAGAAGAAAGTACAAGAAGGTGCTATTCTAAGGCGAGAATTGATGAAGAAGGAATATTTCGAGTCCACTCCAGACTTTGTGTTCCTAACGACTCTGATTTGAAGTACAAGATTATGATGGAGGCACACAATACACCATTTGCAATCCATCCGGGAAGTACTAAAATGTATCGTGATCTTCGACATACATTTTGGTGGAACAATATGAAGAGAGAGATTGCAAAGTTTATCTCGATGTGTTTAACTTGTCAACGTGTAAAGGCGGAGCATCTAGTACCTAAGGGTCCGTTGCAACCACTTGAGATTCCGAAATGGAAGTGGGAACACATTACCATGGATTTCGTTACGGGTCTTCCTACGGTTTCTCAAGGCATCAATGCCATTTGGGTTATTGTTGATAGATTAACCAAGTCTGCTCATTTCTTGTCGATCACGGAGACTTATTCCTTGAACGTGTTGCTAGTATATATGTAAATGAGATTGTGAGGTTGCATGGCATCCCAAAGATCCATAGTTTGGATCGTGACCCAAGATTCACTTCAAGATTTTGGGTTAGCTTGCAAAAAGCTATGGGCACGGATTTCGACGATTTGGCTTCGCATACCATCCTCAAGCGGACGGACAATCGAGAGGACTATTCAAACTCTTGAAGATCTATTAAGACTCGTGTCCTAGACTTCAAGGAAGTTGGGATAAGTATTTACCATTGGTGGAATTCTCCTACAACAACAGTTATCAGCAAGTATAGGTGTGGCTCCATTTGAAGCATTATATGGGACGAAAGTGTCGCTCTCCAATATGTTGGGATGAGGTGGGTGAAGTAACATTGTTGGGACCCGAAAGTTAAGACGTATGACTCACCGAAAAGATCCAAATGATTCGACAACGATACAAACGGCACAAGATCGACAAAAGAGTTATGCGGATCTTCATCGAAAGGACGTGGAATTTAGTATAGGGGATCATGTATTGTCATGAAGTTTCTCCATGGAAGGGAGTTACAAGATTTGGGAAGAGAGGAAAGCTCAATCCACGATTTATTGGTCCATTTCAAATTCTCGACCGAAAGTAGGAAATGTAGCCTATAGACTCGCGTTACCTCAAAAGTATGTCTCGTGTTCATAATGTGTTTCACATATCTCGTACTTCGTAAATATGTGAAAGACCCGAACCACATTATAGAGTTAGAACCGGACGAGATAGCCGAAGACTTAACGTACGAAGACGTACCTATCAAGATCTCGGATAGGAAGGAGCATGTCCTACGCACAAAGGTCATACCACAGGTTAAAGTTTTGTGGAGGAATCATGCTATAGAGGAAATGACCTGGGAATTGGAAACGGAAATGAAAGAGAGGTATCCTCACCTTTTCGAAACACCAGGTACGTACGTCAATTTTGAGTACGAAATTTCATAAGGAGGGGAGGTTGTAAGACCCCAACTTATTATTAATGAAATTTAATTTTCTCTATTTATTATTTTGAAATAGTAGGGGTTGATTTGATTAATGTGGATAGTTATGGGTAAAATACGCAAATATTTCAAAATAAGCAAGTGGTTATAAAATATTCATCATTGTTTCGGGGAATATTCGTTTGGTCGTGGAATATTCTCTTTGCTTGGGAATATTAAATGCATTTGCCAGCGTAAATTTTTATGGGCCCCATAACTAAAAAAGCGATTGAATGAAGAAAGCGACAAATATAAGTTATTTAAAAATAACTTGGCGTAGTTGTTACTGGTTAATCTTGTTAAAATACCTATTGGTTAACACACAAGAAGACACCAGTATTGCACCAATTATTGATTCTTACGTAAGAAGGCACTACTTTCAATAATGGTTCTTTGTAATTATCGCTCAAAGATTTTATTTTATTGATTTAATAATTCTTTGCGTTGATATTTTATATTCTTTGTTGTTTCAATAATTGTCATTACAAAGTATTTTTTATTATCGAAGCAATAATTCATATTATCCGAATAATATTATTAGATAACATTATTGGCAATGTCTAGAAAGTTACATCAAGGAGAGGTTTGGTCACCTAATTCTGGCGCCAAGAAGGAGAAATTCTTATTGAAAGCCCCTCTATCCCAGAACCGCTGGTCATCGAGATTGTAATTATGTAATATTATTCGTGAATAATTAATTATTGATTTATATGATGAGAAAAATATTGATTTTATGTCGATATAGATGGAGAAAATTTATAATGTGACAATTGTTGAAAATTGAAATTTTATCTTTTTCTGATAAAATAATTCATTTAAATATATTATTATATTTTAATAATATAATAATGATGATATTTTTACGATGAATGTGGGATATATGAGTATATGTGGAGGAGAAGTATTTTTGTTACCAAAAATATTTAAAGCATGTTTTATGTGTCGACCCCATTTCTTGACTGAAATTTGATTATAGCTTGTAAAATCGCCCGTTTGTGGATTTTGGTCAATTTTTGTTTGGAATTTGAAAAAACTTTCTTCTGTAAAGTTGTAGAGAATTGAATTTTCTATAAAAACTTGTGAGATTCAAATTTTCTGACAAAAGGGCTATTTATTGTGAATTATTGAAGTTCCGAAATAATTGATTTTTGAAAGTTTTAATTATTTTTATTTACAAAACGTGTTTTTCATTTTGTTTCCCTCATTTAACATGTGATAGAAATTTGAGTTCAGATGGTAAAAGCATGCATATGAAGTTTTGGAAAAATATAATAATATTTAATAAATTTTCTACTTTGGTGTTCTAAGCATTTTTCTTATAAATAGGGTGTTTAGGTTAGAATTGAAAATCACACACGTAAATCAAGTTTTCTCCTCTATATTATCGGCGTATTCTTGTGAGTATTTTGAGTATATTTTGAGTATTGCTATCTGGTGCAAGTTCAAGTCATAGCTTTATATCCGATGTTTCAAATTGGAAATCTTGATCTTTCGAGGTAAGGGATATTATTTTAAAATGATATTATTTCTTCTAATATCATTATGCCGAAGTATTGATCTGAACTTTTTAATCAAATTTGGAACTTTTAGTGTCGGGGTTACTATTCACGTATACGATACTATTCACGAATACGACACTATTCATCGAAAAATGAAAATTTTCCTTTTCGTCCAAAATATCTATTCTGGATACTAGCTTTGATTGTATCCATGTTTTGATCATTCTTGAATTTTACACCACTATGATTATTTATGAGATATTTTTGGACATGAAATAGCTGAAATACGAATCCTTAATATTTATTCTTTTGTTTCACTGGATTCGTTTTCTTTGAAATATTTTTCATCATCCTCAGTCCTAAATGATGATATTACTGAATATCTTTGGCCTGTAGTGCAAAGATGAATGATTTCTTGATGAATATCTTTGGCTAGTAGTGCAAAGATGAACAGGTGTTTAGATGAACATGACCAACTGATGAATATCTTTGGCCTGTGGTGCAAAGATGAATATTTGATTCAAGATGAATATTGATTGATGTTACAGGGATAAAATAATGATGATGGACTGTTAAATTCATAGATATTAGTAGTCCTCACCATTTTTGTAAAATAATGTATCAATAAATGTGATGAGGAATTATTTGAGTATAGATATTGTCTAGAAGATAATATTTGTATTCAAACTCACAGTTTTACTGTTGTAATAATAAAGTTGTAGTTGTTTCTGTACTATGTATTGACAACTCAGAATGGGTGATGTATACCTATTTTGGGGGCGTCACAGATTGACTTTAATGGTTTGGTTGTTTGAATTCGCATAATAGGTTGGTTAGGAATATGAAAACTAACAACCTTACGAAAACAATCAATTTTAGCATGATGCGTGGTTAACCAATCAATCCCTAAAATCACAACAAATACAAGAATTTTCAACGAAATAAGATCGGCAGGTAATGTGATGGTACCAACTTGAATCAAACAAGATTTATAAACAGTAGATGTAACGAAAGTTTCTCCTAACAGAGTTTCAACAGATAAGTCAAAGTCTAATTTCTCCGGAGTCAAGTTTAAACGTTGAGAACAAGCAGGAGAGATAAAAGAATGGGTAGAATCGATATCTAATAAGGTATAAACTTCGCAAGAGTTTATGATTAGCTTACCAATGATCACCTCGTTTGGGTTCCTTGCGTTTTGGGCAGTCACGACAAACGCCCTTCCAGGAACCACCGACTTTGACTTGTCTGGAACAGCCTTTGGAGTCACTATCCCCGTTGAACTTGGTTTCGTAACAAGACAATCTTTAGCTATATGACCTTCCTTTCCACAGTTATAACATATCTTAAACTGTTGTGGGCAATTTAATGTGATGTGTCCTCTTTTTCGTGATTTGTAACATATCGATAGGTGTTCGCTCTCCTCCCTAAAAGCGATTGATGTTTGTCTTTGGACGTCTTCACATTATCATTGTTGTACCTTCTCTTCTTGAAATCTCCTCCGACTCGCTCCTTTTATTATCACAGCCACGATTACCACCAGAATGGTTACCGCTTTTGTCTAAATGCTTTCCTCCCTGCTGGTTTTCATTGCTTCGATGACCGCTGCCACCGGTATTACCTTGGTTGTGTTCCCTCGGTTGAACATACTCATTATCTCGCTCTAATAATTGAGCCCTGTTTACAACATCTGAATATAAAGAAAATTTATGGGAGATAAGATATTTAGAATCTCGTGTTTTAAACCTCTCGAAACATCCTTGTCATTCGCTCCTCATTCTCTACCAAATGAGGTGCGAAACTCGATAACTCTGCGAATTTCGCCTCGTCTTTGGGACAAATCATGTTATTTTGTTCTAGTCTAATAAACTCTACCTCCTTCATATGATTGAATACTTTCAGGAAAGTACTTGTCATTAAACAGATTCAAATGTTTCCGGGACATGTTGAGTGCGTCAGGCTGGGTACGCTTCACAGACTCCCACCAAGAATCTGCCTCACCGCGAAACATAAAGGTGGCAAATGGAACCTTCTGTTCCTCCGTGCATCCCAAGACATCAAATATCTTGGTAATTTGCTTGACCCACATTTCCGCCATACATGATCGGATCCCGCTTTCCCTTAAATTCAGTGGTCCCAACTCTTTGAATCGCTTGCATTTGAATAAACCGTGCATTGTTAGCATTTCCACCCGTATTTTGTGCACGAGTCTCCTCGTCTGCGGTTTTGCAGATGAGCCGCAAAAGCTTCGAACATCCCATCATTCAAAGATTTGTTCAGTGAGTGTTGTTTACGGGAGGAATATTGCCTTCCGTTGCACGTTCTCCGGTGGTGATCAAAGGTGTCTCCACAGTCTCATTCACTCCATTATTAACGTTCTATGCTGTCATTCTCAAATACTGCCACAAAATAAGGGTTAATTGACAAGTCACATATTATCCATATACTCTGACTGACCAAATAAATACCAAATAAACTTAGTTAGGTCATACTAGCGAAGGAAATTTCCCGTCTCTCCCCTCCTAGTTCTTGTCTCACATCTCAGCCAGGGATCATATGTAAGATCCCAAATAATTAATAAATGAAATTTAATTTCCTCTAATTATTATTTTGAAATAGTAAGGGTTGATGTGATTAATGTGGATATTCTACGGGTAAAATACGCAAATATTTCAAAATAAGCAAGTGGTTATAAAATATTCATTGTTGTTTGGGAATATTCGTTTGGTCGTGGAATATTAAATCTTTGTCGGGAATATTAAATCGATGCATGCTAAGACCATGTGTGGGCCCCATAACAAAAAAGCGATGGGAGGAAGAAAATGACAAATATAAGTTGTTTAAAAATAACAGCGTAGTTTGTTACCGATTTTAATCGTTGGAATACCCGTTGGTTAAAAAACACGAATGTCTGGCGTTGTTGAATCCAGAAGACACGGTATTGCACCAATTATTGACTCTTTACGTAAAGAAGGCACTACTCAATAATGGTTACACAGTGAATTCTCGCTCAGGTGTTTTATTTTATTGATTCAATAATTGTCATGCGTTGATATTTTATATCTGTCGTTGTTTTAATAATTGTCATTACACGGTATTTTTCATTGTCGAAACAATAATTCATATTATCCGAATAATATTATTAGATAACATTATTGGCAATGTCTAGAAAGTTCGCATCTAAGGAGAGGTTTGGTCACCTAATTCTTGCGCCAAGAAGGAGAAATTCTTATTGGAAAGCCCCTCTTTCCGAGGAGGCGCTCGTTGTCGATATTGTGATTACGTAATATTATTTGTGAATAATTAATTATTGATTCATATGATGAGGAAAATATTGATTTTATGTGGATATAGATGGAGAAAATTTTTAATGTGACAATTGTTGAAAATTGAAATTTTATCTTTTTCTGATAAAATAATTCATTTAAATATATATTATTATATTTTAATAATATATTAATGGTGATATTTTTACAACGAATATGGGATATATGAGTATACGAGGAGGAAGAGTATTTTTGTTGCAATAAATGTTTAAAACATGTTAAACATGTCGGTGGACCCCATTTATTGGTGAAATTTGATTATAACTTCTAAAATCACCTGCTTATGGACTTTGGTCAATTTACATTTGGGAATTTAGAAAAACTTTCTTCTCGCAAAGTTGTAGAGAATTGGATTTCCTATAAAAAAACTCATGAGATTCAAATTTTCCGATAAAAGGGCTATTTATTGTGAATTATTGAAGTTCAAGAAGCTCAAATAATTAATTTTGGAAGTTTAAATTATTTTAAATTAGAAAAACGTTTTTTTATTTTCTTCTAGAAAGGTTGGAATGTGTGAATTTTCGAGATTCAGATTTCAAAGAATATGTATAATATTTTATAAATATTAATATTTTATTAAATTTTTCGCTTTGGTGTTCTAAGCAATTTCCTATAAATAGGTGCTTTGGGTTAGAATTGAAAATCACATTTAAGCTCAAGTTTTCTCTCTATATTATCGAGCGTATTCTTGTGAGTATTTTGAGTATACTTTGAGTATTGCTATACGGTGAAAGTTCAAGATATAGTCTATATCCAAAGATTCAGGTTAAAGTACCGATCTTCGAGGTAAGGGATATTATTTTTTCGTAATGATATTATTTCTTCAATATCATTATCTTTGAAATATTGATCTCAAGTTTTTTTTCAAATTTGGAACTTTTGGTGTCTGAGTTACTATTCACGATATCGATAATTATTCACGATATCGACATTAATTATTCACGAATATGGCACTATTCATCGAAAAATGAAAATTTTTCTTTTCGTCTAAATATCTATTGTGGATACTAGCTTTGATTGTATCCATGTTTTGATCATTCTTGAATTTTACACCACTATGATTATTTTTGAGGTATTTTTGGACGTGGATAAAACAAAAGTACTAATCCTTAATCCTTAATCCTTGTCATTTTGTTTCAATTTGGATTCGTTTCTTTAAAAAATATTTTCATCATCCTCGGTCTTAAATGATGATATTATTGAATATCTTTGGCTTTGTGTAGGCAAAGATGAATGATTTATGATGAATATCTTTGGCCAAGAGTGCAAAGATGAATGATTTTTGATGAATATCTTTGGCCCATAGTGCAAAGATGAACAGGTGTTTAGATGAACATGACCAACTGGTGAATGTCCTTGGCCTGTAGTGCAAGGATGAATATTTGATTCCAGATATATTGATTGATGTTACAGGATAAAATAGGCGGTGAACTTTAAAATTCATACATAGAAGATAGTAGTTTGCATTCTCTACTTAACTCTTCTAATGAATTATTATTTTCACTGCGAATATTGATTTAAAACTTGTTGTCTATTGTATTCTATTATATTTTTCCTGTTGAAGACTAACGATAATTTTGTTGTATATTATCTTGGTCATAATATTCTTTATCGGGCTAGTCGAGCTCACCCTTTTCCTTTTGTTCCATTTTCTTCTCGGGAGGCGAGAATATAGAAAGTCACAGTGGGGTATGGAATGAAAGTTCTAGGGAGAGTTGTTTAGTAGTCCTCACCATTGTTGTAAAATAATGTATCAATAATTATGATGAGGATTTATTTGTATGTGGATATTATACAGATGGAAATATCTCGTATTTAAACTCACGCTTTCTTATTGTAATAATAAAGTTGTAGTTATTTCGCAGAGTGTATTGACAACTCGAGAATGGGGGATGTAGACCTATTGGGGGTGTCACAGTTGGTATCGAGCTTAGGATATGATCTCTGGCGGAGATGGGGAATGTAACTAGGAGGAGAGGCGAGTAAATCCTTCGCTAGTGTGTCCTACCTAAGCTTATTTGATAGTTGGTCAAGATATAGGGATATTATGTGATATATTGATTTCCTTAATTAACCTTTGTTTTATGACAAGAATTGAGAATGTCGATCGAGAATATTAACAATGGAAATGAGACCGTGGAGACGCTTTCAGACTCACCAATGAGGAGAATCGTGCAACAGTGGCAATGTTCCTCCGTGAACAACACCAATCGAAAGAGATGATGAACGAGGGATATTTAGAAGCTTTTTGCAGATTCATGCAAAATTAGGCGAGGAGACTCGTGTTCAAAACATAGGAGGAAATGATAGCAATTCACGGGTTGTCACAAATGCAAGCAGATTCAAAGAGTTGGGACCACAGAATTTAAGGAAAGCAGATCCGATCATGGCGTAAACATGGGTCAAGCAAATTACCAAGATATTCGATGTCTTGGGATGCACGGAGAGAACAGAAGGTTCCATTCGCCACCTTTATGTTCCGTATGGAAAGCAGACTCATTGGTGGGAGTCTGTGAAGCGTACTCCATCCAATCAAGGCACAAGATGTCTTGGGAGACGTTTCAGAACTATTTAATGACAAATACTTTCCGAAAGTGTTCATTATATGAAGGAAGTGGAGTTTATTAGACCGGAGCGAACAACAACGACGGTGTGTCTCAAAGACGAGGCGAAATTTGCAGAGTTATCGGTGTTTGCTCCTCATTTGGTGGAGAATGAGGAACGATGACGCGGATGTTTCGAGAGAGTTTGAAACCCCAAGATATCGCCAAGATCTCATCTCTCATAAATTTTTCTCTATTCGGATGTTGTTAATGAGGCTCAATTGTTAGAAGCGAGATAACGTAATACGGCCAACCGAGGTACCACAATCAGGATCATCCAGAGAGATAGAAATCAACAAAACAACAATAATCGGTGGAGAAAGAAAAAGGCGGACAAAATGGTAACCACTCGGTGGTAATCATGGCCATGAAAATAGAAGAAGCGAAAGTCGGAGGAGATTTTAAAAAGAGGAGATTCAACAACGACCGTGTGAAGGCAGCGGTGCAAAGCAAAGAATCGTTTCCAAGGGAGGAGAAACGACCACCCGGCCATATGCTATAAAATGCGAAAAAGGGACATATCGGTCAAACAAGCCCACAAAGTAGTTCTGTGTATGCTATAATTGTGGAAAGGAAGGACATATCGCCGAGATTTCACAGTAGCGAAACCTAGTTCAATGGGAAGGTGACTCAAAAGATCGTCCCCGGAAAAGTCAAAGTCAACGGTTCTCGGAAGAAAGCGTTTGTTGTGATCGGTCAAAATGCGAGGAACCCAAACGAGGTGATCACGGGTAAGATATTTATAAATTCTTGTGAAGTTTATACTTTTACTAGATACCGGGTGCTACCCATTCATTTATCTCTCCGCTTGTGCTCAACGCTTAAACTTGACTCAGGAGAAATTAGACTTTGATCTATCTGTGGAAACTCCGTTAGAGAAATTTTCATCACATCCATCGCTTATAAATCTTATCCGATCCATGTTGGCACCCTTATCTTCACCATTGACCTTATCTCTTTAAAGATACTTGCTTTTGATGTGATTTTTAGGGATTGATTGGTTAACTACTCATCATGCCAAAATTGATTGTTTTCGTAAGGTTGTTAGCTTTCATATTCCTAAACAACTTTGTGTTCAATTCAAGCAACTAAACCATTAAAATCAATCACCGTCATATCTAATCATAAAGCTATTCGCTTATTAAAAACGGATGTCAAGCTTTCTTAGCCCATGTTATGGATTTGAATAAAGACACGCCAAAATTGAATAATATTCTGTTGTTATTAACTTTCCGACGTATTTCTGAAGAACTTCCTGGTCACCCCTAACGTGAAGTTGAATTCTTTATTGACCTTGAATCTGTACAAAGCCCATTTCTAAAACCCCATATCGAATGGCTCCTATTGAACTTCAGAGTTAAAGGTCCAACTACGAGAGTTGTTGGACATTGGTTTCATTCTGGCCCCAAGTACATCTCCTTGGGGTGCTCCTGTTTTTATTTGTAAAGAAGAAAGAGGCGGGAGTATGCAACTTTGTATTGACTATCGGAATTGAACCATGTCACTATCAAGAATAGGTATCCTCTACCTCGTATTGATGACTTGTTTGACCCGATTTGCAAGGAGCACAATTCTTTTCAAAATCGATCTTCGCTCGGATATCATCACCAAGATTAGAATCGAGGATATTCCAAAGGCGCGCTTTAGAACTCCTGGTGACGGGCATTATGAATTCTTAGTTATGTCTTTCGGATTGACTAATGCTCCCGCGGCTTTCATGGATATGATGAACCGAAAGTATTCAAAGAGTATTTGGATCATTCGTTGTTGTTTTTATTGATGACATCCTCATATATTCCAAAAGTCGTGAAGATCATGAGCACCATTTGAATTCGGTACTCCAAAGGCTTCGTGAAAACAAGCTTTATGCCAAGTTAAAGAAATGCGAGTTTCGGCTTGAGGAAGTAGCATTTCTTGGGCATGTGGTGTCAAAACATGGAGTATCTCATTGACGCCAAGATTGAAGCAATACAAAGTTAGAGCAACCAGAAGTCTGTGGATCAAGTACGTAGCTTTTGGGCTTAAATTGGTTATTATCGGAGATTCGTGGAAGGGTTTTCTCGAATCGCTAATCCGATTAACTCATCTAACTCGGAAGGATACAAAATTCGTTTGGAGGCGAAGAGTGCGAGAAGAGTTTCAAGAGCTTAAAAGGAGACTTATTTCTAAGACTGTTCTAACAATACCATCCGGTTCGGATGGATTTGTTATCTACAATGATGCTTCGGGCAAAGGTTAGGATGTGTTCTCATGCAACGGGAAAGTCATAGCTTTATGCCTCATGACAACTTAAAGAATATGAGAGGAATTATCCTACTCATGATCTAGAGTCAAGCGTAATCGTTTTTCGCTTAAAGATCCGGAGGCACTATCTATATGGAGAGAAAGTGGAGATATATTCGCACCATAAAAGCCTTAAATATTTCTTCACTCAAAAAGAACTTAATACGCGGCAATGACGTTGGCTCGAGCTATTGAAAGACTACGACCACACTATTCAATACCATCCCGAAAAGCGAACGTGGAAATGACGACGCGTTGAGTAGAAGATCATATCGCAGGAATGAGTGCGATGATGTCAAATATACGCATAGAGCCAACTTTAATAGAAAAAGTTAAGGTTGCTTCAAGCCACCGACCCGAAGTACCGATGCATATGAAGAAGAAAGTACAAGAAGGAGCTATTCCTAGGGCGAGAATTGATGAAGAAGGAATACTTGAGTCCACCTGCACTTTGTGTTCCTAACGATTACGATTTGAAGTACAAGATTATGATGGAGGCACACAATACACCATTTGCAATCCATCCGGAAGTACTAAAATGTATCGTGATCTTTGACATACATTTTGGTGGAACAATATGAAGAGAGAGATTGCAAAGTTTATCTCAACATGTTTAACTTGTCAACGTGTAAAGGCGAGAGCATCAAGTGCCTAAGGGACCATTGCAACCACTTGAGATTCCGAAATGGAAGTGGGAACACATTACCATGGATTTTCATTCATTTTGGACTTCCCACGGTTTCTCAAGGCATAAATGCTATTTGGGTTATTGTTGATAGATTAACCAAGTCCGCTCATTTCTTGTCGACACGGAGACTTATTCCTTGAACGTGTTGCTTTAGATATATGTAAATGAGATTGTGAGGTTGCATGGCATCCCAAAGATCCATAGTTTCGGATCGTGACCCAAGATTCACTTCAAGATTTTGGGTTAGCTTGCAAAAAGCTATGGGTACGGATTTAAGATTCATTAAGCATACCATCCTCAAAGCACGGACGGACAATCGAGAGGACTATTCAAACTCTTGAAGATTTATTAAGACTCTGTGTCCTAGACCTCAAGGGCGGTTGGGATAAGTATTTACCATTGGTGGAATTCTCCTACAACAACAGCTTATCGTGCAAGTATAGGTGTGGCCCCATTCAAGCATTATATGGACGAAAGTGTCGCTTTCTCAATATATGTTGGGATGAGGTGGGTGAAGCAACATTGTTGGGACCCGAAGTTAAGACGTATGATCACCGAAAAGATCCAAATAATTCGACAACGATACAAAGCAGCACAAGATCGACAAAAGAGTTATGCGGATCTTCATCGAAAGGATGTGGAATTTAGTATAGGGGATCATGTATTATTGCGTGTTGCCCCATGGAAGGAGTTACAAGATTCGGGAAGAGAGGAAAGCTCAATCCCGATTTATTGGTCCATTTCAAATTCTTGACCGAAAGTAGGAAATGTAGCCTATAGACTCGCGTTACCTCCAAGTATGTCTCGTGTTCATAATGTGTTTCATATATCCGTACTTCAGTAAATATGTGAAAGACCCGAATCACGTTATTGAGTTAGAACCAGGACGAGATAATGAAGACTTAACGTATGAGGAAGTACTGTCAAGATCTTGGATAGGAAGGAGCATGTCCCACATGACGAAGGTCATACCACAAGTTAAAGTCTTGTGGAGAAACCATGCTATAGAGAAATGACCGGGAGTTAGAAACGGAAATGAAAGCGAGGTATCCTCATCTTTTCAAACACACAGACGCACGCCAATTTCGAGGACGAAATTTCATAAGGAGGGAGGTTGTAAGATCCCAAATAATTAATAAATGAAATTTAATTTCCTCTAATTATTATTTTGAAATAGTAAGGGTTGATGTGATTAATGTGGATACATTTACGGGTAAAATACGCAAATATTTCAAAATAAGCAAGTGGTTATAAAATATTCATTGTTGTTTGGGAATATTCGTTTGGTCGTGGAATATTAAAGATCGTTTGGGAATATTAAATGACGACAGTAGCATATGTGTGGGCCCCATGTAAAAGCGATGGGAGGAAGAAATGACAAATATAAGTTGTTTAAAATAACTAGCAGTAGTTGTTACTGAATTTTAATCGTTGGAATACGGGTGGTTAAAACACAAGAATGTCGCGTTGTTGAAGCAGAAGACACCAGATTGCACCAATTATTGACTCTTTACGTAAGAAGGCACTACTCAATAATGGTTACTGAATTATCTTTATTCGGTGTTTTATTTTATTGATTCAATAATTCTTTGCGTTGATATTTTATATTGTCGTTGTTTTAATAATTGTCATTACGGTATTTTTCATTGTCGAAACAATAATTCATATTATCTGAATAATATTATTAGATAACATTATTGGCAATGTCTAGAAAGTTACATCTAAGGAGAGGTTTGGTCACCTAATCGCGCCAAGAAGAGAAATTCTTATCGAAAGCCCCCTTCCGGAACCGCCTCGTTGTCAATATTGTGATTCTCGTAATATTATTTGTGAATAATTAATTATTGATTCATATGATGAGGAAAATATTGATTTTATGTGGATATAGATGGAGAAAATTTTTAATGTGACAATTGTTGAAAATTGAAATTTTATCTTTTCTCGATAAAATAATTCATTTAAATATATATTATTATATTTTAATAATATATTAATGGTGATATTTTTACAACGAATGTGGGATATATGAGTATACGAGGAGGAAGAGTATTTTTGTTGCAATAAATGTTTAAAACATGTTAAACATGCTCGGTGGACCCCATTTATCGATTGAAATTTGATTATAACCTCTAAAATCACCCGCTTATGGATTTTGGTCAATTTTCTGTTGGGAATTTAGAAAAACTTTCTTACGCAAAGTTGTAGAGAATTGGATTTCTATAAAAAACTCGCATGAGATTGAATTTTCTGATAAAAGGGCTATTTATTGTGAATTATTGAAGTTCAAGCTCAAATAATTAATTTTTGGAAGTTTAAATTATTTTAAATTAGAAAAACGTTTTTTATTTTCTTCTAGAAGGTTGGTATGTGTGAATTTCGAGATTCAGATTTCAAAGAATACGTATAATATTTTTATAAATATTAATATTTTATTAAATTTTTCGCTTTTGTGTTCTAAAGAATTTCCTATAAATAAGTGCTTGGGTTAGAATTGAAAATCACACCGTAAATCAAGTTTTTCTCTCTATATTATCGAGCATATTCTTGTGAGTATTTTGAGTATACTTTGAGTATTGCTATACGGTGAAAGTTCAAGATATAGTCTATATCCAAAGATTCCAGCTTAAATCTCGATCTTTCGAGGTAAGGGATATTATTTTTTTCAGTAATGATATTATTTCTTCAATATCATTATCTTTGAAATATTGATCTCAAGTTTTTTTCAAATTTGGAACTTTTGGTGTCTGAGTTACTATTCACGATACGACCTTTATTCACGATATACAAGACTATTCATTCACTTAAGACTATTCATCGAAAAATGAAAATTTTTCTTTTCGTCTCAAAATATCTATTGTGGATACTAGCTTTGATTGTATCCATGTTTTGATCATTCTTGAATTTTACACTACTATGATTATTTTTGAGGTTTTTTGGACGTGGATAAAACAAAGTATTTAATCCTTAATCCTTAATCCTTGTCATTTTGTTTCACCGGATTCGTTTTTTAAAAAATATTTTTCATCATCCTCAGGTCTTAAATGATGATATTATTGAATATCTTTGGCTGTAGTGCAAAGATGAATGATTTATGATGAATATCTTTGGCCAAGAAAGTGCAAAGATGAATGATTTTCGATGAATATCTTTGCCCAGAAGTGCAAAGATGAATGATTTTTGATGAATATCTTTGGCGTGAAGTGCAAAGATGAGCAGTGTTTAGATGAACATGACCAATCGGGTGAATGTCCTTGGCACTCAGAAGTGCAAGGATGAATATTTGATTCCGTATATATTGATTGATGTTACAGGATAAAAATAGACGGTGAACTTTAAAATTCATACATAGAAGATAGTAGTTTGCATTCTCTACTTAACTCTTCTAATGAATTATTATTTTTCCTGCGAATATTGATTTAAAACTTGTTGTCTATTGTATTCTATTATATTTTTTCCTTGTTGAAGACTAACGATAATTTTGTTGTATATTATCTTAGTCATAATATTCTATCTTGGGCTAGTCGAGCTCACCTTTTCCTTTTGTTCCATTTTTTTCTCGGAGGCGAGAATATAGCAAAATGCAGTGGGGTATGGAATGAAAGTTCTAGGAGAGTTGTTTAGTAGTCCTCACCATTGTTGTAAAATAATGTATCAATAATTATGATGAGGATTTATTTGTATGTGGATATTGCCTCAGATGGCAATATCTCGTATTTAAACTCACAGCTTTACTATTGTAATAATAAAGTTGTAGTTGTTTCGCAGTGTATTGACAACTCGTAATGGGGGATGTAGACCTATTTTGGGGGTGTCACATCATATCCCTAAGCTCGATATTAACCGTGACGCCCCCAAAATAGGTATACAACACCCATTCCGAGTCGCCAAATACATGGCATGAAAGCAAACTACAACTTCAATAATACAATTGTCGTGCAAAAAATACGCACAACACATAATGTGAGTTTAAATACAAATATTGTCTTCTAGACAATATCCACACTCAAATAAGTCTTCGTTATAATTATTCAAACACTATTTTACATAAAAATAGTGAGGACTGCTAAAACATCTTTCTAGAACCATCACCAGCACTTTACTTTGGTTCCTACTATGTTCTCACCTCCCGAGAAAATGGAACAAAAGGAAAAGGTGAGCTCAACTAGCCCAAAGAAGAATATTACGACTAAGATAATATACAACAAATTATCGTTAGTCTTCAACAGAAAAAATCGATAAAATATAATAGCCACCAAGTTTTAGATCAACAACAACAATGAAATAAAGAATCCATTGTAAGAGTTAAGTAGAGAATGAGTTCTACTATCTTCTAAGATTTAAAATTCCATAATCAATATTTTATCCTCAGAATAACAATCAATATACATCTTTAATCAAATATTCATCTTTGCACCATGTGCCAAAGATATTCATTCAGATCACCAATTGGTCATGTTCATCTCAACACTGCTCATCTTCGCACTACACGCCAAAGATATTCATCGATTAATCATTCATTTGCACTACAAAGCCAAAGATATTCAAGAATATCATCATTTAGGACCGAGGATGATGAAAATATTTTAAAGAAAAACGAATCCAAGAAGAGCGTAAAGACAAATAGTAAGGATTCGTATAATGATTTATCCAAGATCAATAATACTCCATAATAACCAATTTTGAAGTAAAATTCAAGAATAAAGATCAAAACATGGATACAATCAAAGATAGTAACCATAATAGACATCTTGGATAAAAAGAAGAAAATTTCATTTTTCTATTGAATAAAGGTCAGATACGTGAATAGTTTCAGATATCGTGAATAAGAACTCCGACAAAAAAAGTTTTAAATTTGATAAAAATTCAGATCAATACTTCCAAGATAATGATATTGAAGAAATAATATCATATATGAAGAAAATAACATCCCTTACCTCAAAATATCAGTACTTCTGATCGGAATATCGGTATAAGGCTGAAGGAAACTTGCACTGATGAATAGAAACTCACAAAGTATCTAAATACTCACAAAATACACTCAATAATCTAGAGAGAGAAAGAGAGAAAACTTGTTTCTGGTGTGATTTTCAATTCTAACTTAGCCCTCTATTTATAGGAAAATGTTAGCAGACTTGACCTGAAACCTGATGGCTTTACCTGCTACTATTCTCACCCACCACATTTGAAATAAATTCAGCACATTTCTTCACCAACCACAAGTGGGGCCCACTCAATTCTAGAATTTTCTACCAAAATTATTTATAAACCTAATTTCTGAATCAGTCACCTCTTAAAATTCATAACAAATCATACATTCATTTTTAATGGTTCAAAATTTGTGGACATATACTCAACTTATATATGTATAACATATCCAAAAATTACAACGATCCAACGGTCGGATTAAAAATTATAACTCACACAATATATCTCAAAAACACTGGTTTAATTCTTAATACCTTCATTCCGACAAAAATACTGATAAAACACCTCAACATTAACTCCTTCATTTTTAACCACAATAAATATATCCAACATTTATATCCTCATAAAATAAATATTTCCTTATCATATGAATCAATAATTAATTATTCACAAATAATATTACGTAATCACATTTATGACAACCAGCCGCTCCTCAGAGGAAGAGGGGCTTTCCAATAAGAATTTTTCCTTATCATGCCGCAATTAGGTGACCAAACCTCTCCTCGATGTAACTTTCTAGACATTACCAATAATGCTATCTAATAATATTATTCAAATAATATGAATTATTGATCCGATAATGGGAAATATCGTGCAAATGACAATTATTGAAACAACAATAATATAAAATATCAACGCAACAATTATTGAATAAATAAAATAAAATATTGAATAAAGAATCACCGTAACAATTATTGAGTAGTGCCTTTTTACGTAAAGGATCAATAATTCATCAATATTGTGCATCCACGCCAGACATCGTATTTTAAACCACCGGGTATTCCAATAAAGTGTTAACGCAGAATAACTACGCCGTTATTTATAAAAACTCAAACTTGTCGCTTTTCTTCATCCGGACGCTTATTCATTATGGGCCCATAAATGATCGCTACTGTTGCATTTAATATTCCCCGATAACAAGAATATTCCACGACCAAACGAATATTCCCCGACAACAATGATTATTTTATAACCACTTGCATATTTTACAAAATTTGCACATTTTACCCATAACCAGAGAATTATATCAAATTAATACCTTATTATTCACAAATATAATTAGAGGAAATTCGATTTTATTTATAATAAGTTGGGGTCTTACACCAATCACGTAAGACGTCCTGATCCTGCACAGTAAACACGATCAACACCAAAAGCTTGATGGCTTCGATCATCGAGGGGATAGCTCAAAGCGAGAGTCAAGACAGCCGATTACAAGGGTTAACAATGGAGGATAAATTATCTAGTGTTCTTAGAGATAAAATTGTATGTTGTGTGTATGCTGCATCTTTTCTTGGAGACTTCCTTCTTTAGGTTATACTCTCTCGCTTAGTTTACGCGTGCCACTAACTCTTATCCGACATGCCCCCTCTTCTCCCACGATCCCAAATTGGACGCATGCAGTTGTCACCTTTTTCCCAATCGTATACATACTCGTCAGTAGGATATAATCTCATCCACATTATTGATCTGCAGAATTTTGGTCAACAACCTTCCTTTTTCATCATTACAAGTCAAAGACTTAGATATTAAAAGATCTGATGGATCAGTCCATTGACCCGGTCCAATATTAAGGAGATATAATGAAGATAATGTAAGGATTAAGCCCAATAACTTTAAGACCCAATAGTAGAGACCCAATGGACTGATTAAATAAATAAGCCCAATCCACAAGGCCCAATAGGAGAAATATCATGACCCAACAGTGTGTACACTTTTTGTACATAATTGTATGTACATTTTTTGTACATAATTTGTGTCTCTAACATTACTCGACAGTTATTAGAAAGTGGTGGATAATTGGATAATGAGAGTGGAGAGAAAAAATAGGGATTCAAAGATTAGGGTAAGAAAGTTAAAAAATTTGGGAGATCAAGAGTTAAAAAAACACTTTTTGCTCTCCCTTAATAATATAGATATGAGTCTTGCTATAAATTGCGAAAGATATCTGTCCAATAAAGATTACGATGTATATTAATAGTATATGGGATTTGGTAGGATTATAAAATTGGCTCATTATATCAAATACATCGTAAAAATATTATCAATTATAATTATTCACGTAACTCTGCAATAAAAAAACTAACATATAAAATCACAATATATATCATTTTTCTATGGATATATCAATATATAAAGTGGGTGCACCGCTTGGTCTCTTTGGCGTACTTAAATTTATTTTCAAAATGTAGTCCTTCAATTTACAAGTTTACATATTTTACCCAAAAAATTTTAACAAAATTATTATTTTATCCTCAAATTAAAATTTTAATTCTTAATATTAACTACACGCAACAAATAAACTACACACAACTATGGTTTTCAGACCCGAACCGGACCGACTATCAAATTGAAAAAATCGTAATCGATCGGTTGTCCGGTTTGATTTGGACCAATAATCCATTTTTGTCCAAAAATCGTTCAAACCCGACCAACCGACTGTTGAACCGCCTGACCCAGAGAATCAGTGACTGGTTTGCTGAGTAGGACCAATTCTCTACTTACTTGCATAAAAAAAAAATAGGGCTTCAGTCTTCAACCTTCAAAGCAACTTTGCACTTCTGTTTCTTCTCTATTGCCTAATAAATAACACAAAATTACTCAATTTTCAAAATCATTATTCATATCTAATAAGTCTTAACAATATTTATAAATAATAATCACAGAAAAACGACAAAATAATATCCTGATTTGAGCCAAAATAAAAAAATCAAAAAGAAAAGGAGAAGAATAAATAATCGCCAAAGATTGGACTCATCAACAATTTTAGATCGGGCTCATCGAGTAAAAGAAATATTATATGTGTATTGTCGATTTGGGGAGCAAAAGAAATTCGGTAGAAAAGGTCTGTGTTTATGTCAAAAGCATATTCCCCTTATATTTATTTGTATTATTTAATTTAATATTTTTTTTTTCATATACATTTAGTATTTATTTTAATTTTATAAATAAGTTTATTTTTTTTATGTAGATAAATTGATAAATTTTACATGTTTACTAAATATTATATATAATACATAATATATTTAATAATTTTTATTTTTTATATATTAATGACGTCACTGGGTCAATAACAGTTCGACCACTAGTTGAGCCAATAATTCATCCACCTGATACCTTTTTCTGTTCAATGAACGATTCAAATTTAAAAATATTGCACACAACACACGTCCCGACCACCCAACCCGTAGCCTATATATATAATACGGGACTCTTGGTCTCATAAAACCTCCGTTTGGTCCATTAGTCTCACCAAACCTTTCTTTAAAATTCAGCCCCTCTATATAAAAGTTATCATATTTTACCTTCTAAATTTAATTATATTTTTATTTTGTTCTCTAAATCAAAAACCTCTACAAATACAATCCACAAACTCACGTAAGTTAATTTTGAATACTTTCTTCTTCTTCTTCTTCTTTTCCCTTTTGTTTTTGCTCAGTGATTTGCTCAATTGATGTAATTGTATGGGTCATATGGTTTTTTATTAGTGTTTTTTTGGGAATTGGGGAGTTGGGCAAGGTTCATGAAATTGTTGGTTTTGATTTTGAGCTCTTCTATATGAACATAAAAATTAGACATGAGTGTATTTGAATTTTATCTATTTGTATTTTGACCTATCATTAGGGGTCAAAATATAAATAAATAAAATTTAAATACACTCATATTAAATTTTCATGTTCAATTTCCATATCCATATAGAGTTTTTGTTTGATTTTATTTCCGTTTTGGAGAAGTATAAAAAAAAGATTAACTTCTATCTTTAATCAGATTTGGGTTCAATATTTCTCCCCTATTTGGGTTCGGTTTTGTTTTTGATATTTGTATCTTTTTAGTTTTATTGTTATATTGTAATGATATATTACAATTATGTCCTTGAACATGATTTAAATAAATTACAAGTTAAGACTTTTTTTTAGCACATCAGCGGTCAAATCTTATGGGTTCAAGTCATGTCATTAATTTATGATGTGATAATTTTAATTAAATTAATATAAAAAATTTAATAATTTAATCATCTAATTAAAAAAATTAAAAATCAATCACCAAAGTAAAAATAATTAATAGTTTAAAATAATAATTTATATTTAAGTCAAAAATATCTAAAAAGTCATATTTATTGATTACAATATAAAATGAGACAATAAACTCATATATTTTTAAAATGTATAAATTTTCTATATATTACTTACATTTTTTTGGGAATGGAGGGAGTATTATTTCAAGATACTCGAACATAAATATATATACATGTATTTATCATTGCAATATATAATATACTCCATATGTTCCATATTATTTTATCATTGTTGTAAATATATATGCGACTAGTTTAATTTTTTAATGTAAATAATAATAATTAATTAAATATTAAATAAATTTGGTCTAAATAAGTCGATTTGAAATAAAGCATCACATTATTCAAATTCTATTTATTTAATTAAATAAACAAGTAAAAGAATTTATTCAAATTCAGCTCAACTCATTTAATTTAACAAATTCAAATTGTCCATCTTATTCAAGTTAAATGGACCGAATTCGTAGACAACCCGACACCTTTTACACGTGACATAACAAAATCAGTCGGTTCTTCTGCATAAAAATAGAGATCCGGTTAACATGAAATTTATTTTTTGATAAATTAATTAATTGACCAATAGAATACTGACACACGAAATTTCATCTGCGTGTCAACACTCTATTGACCAATTAATTTACCAAAAAAATAAACTTCCATTTTCACATAATATAGATAGATTTGCAGTTTCCCAATTTGCCATTCCCTACTTTCAATTACATAGAAAGGCTAATATTGTAATAACACATACAATCATCCAAATTATTCAATAATAAATAATTCATGACACCTTCTTCGAACCTTCCTTTCTCAATTCTCTCATATCTTCAGTTTTCATGCACAACAATCATAATGCCATCAATATAGAAAATTGATATATTTACGTCTATTTTTGATATTTTTACATAATTTTCTCTTATATAAAAAGAAAATACGTCCCACTTTTATGTGAGATAAGATCTCTCAGGTAAAAAATAGTGTTTCTCTCTCTCTCTATATATATAGATATAGGTCCCACTTTTATGTTAGAGATTATCAGTATGTAAAAATAGTGTTTTCTCAATATATATATATATATATATATATATATATATATATATATAAAAGCGTCAGTCTATTTGACGTTAACAATCCAACTCCTAATTTCGACGAGATATAATATAAAATAAATTGAACTTTGATGCCCTAACCGCCCAATTTTTTGTAAAAATGTATTTTCTACCATCACTTCATCACGATCACGTCTCCGGCCACCGCAACTCCAGCGCCAGAACTCCGCCGGACACACAGCTACACTCCGACCTGGCACGGAGACGTGGCGGAATAATCACTGTTCCGAGGAACGTACTGGAGAGTAGTATTCCACCGAAAACTAATGTAGTGACAAAATTTCTGCTGAATGTTAATATTAGGGGGAGTTTTGGGCCGGTATATGTATTGATTTCGCTGGAAGACACCGTCGGAGATTTGATAAAGGCGGCGATTGAGATTTACTTGAAGGAGAAGAGGCGGCCGCTGTTGTCGCAGACGGATGCTTGCTGCTTCAACCTTCACTACTCGCAGTTTAGCATGGAAAGTAAGTTAATTAAATTTGATTCTCTGCGCTGTTATGTTTTGTTGATATTGCATATTAGTCCCTGTGGTTTAACTTTTTACATAAATTACATCTACTTCTTTATGGTCAAAAACTACAAAATCTAATTTAGTACTACATTGGCTTCAAAATATAATGATAATTTTGACGGTAAAATATTTTTAAATTCAAAATTAGTGAAATTCTTTGATATGTATAATTTTAAAAATATTTTTATAGGTATCATAACAGACACCTATAAAAATATATTTCTCCAACTCCACAAAAAGAGTTTAATTTGTAAATTCTTAAGATATTTTTTATATGTTTATTATAGTGTTGAGTTTATTAATAGTGTTGAAATTGTGTTGTTATACTCCTTGACTGTTTTATGGAACAATTTTTCCCTTATGGAAGAGACCTTATTTGGTGCGGGAGTATATTGTAACAAGTAATACTTTTTTGATAATTTGGAGTAAATTTACATTAAAGTAATAAAATCAATTTTAAAAAGTTTCTAATTCTCTTCAAAAAAGTCAAAATGAGTATTATATTTTAGGGGTGTATTCAATTAAAATTTTTAAAGACTTTGAAAGATTTTAAAAGTTTGGTTGTACATTTAAAGATTACTGTTATTCAATTAGAATTTTTTTAATGTCTTTAAAAGTTAGGTGGTATTGAATTAAGATTTTTACAAAATCTATAAAGGTATTTTGGTATTCAAAAAGTCAATAAATTTTTAAATTTTTATCAAATGGTAGAGTTTGACAGACTTTAGAAGAAGAATTATTACTATCGACCCATATCCAAAGTCTGACCTCATCTTTAAAAACTTCTAAAGATTCAATCAATACATTTAAAGAGTTTATAAAAGTTTACTGGTATTCAATTACAACTTTTTTAATGTCTTTAAAAGTTAGGTGGTATTGAATTAAGATTTTTACAAAGTCTATAAAAGTATTTTGATATTCAAAAAATCATAGATTTATTAGATTTTTATCAAATGGTAGTTTGACAGACTTTAGAAGAAAAATTATAACTATCGACTCATATCCAAAGTCTGGCCTCATCTTTAAAGACTTCCAAATATTAAACACAAAGGTGAAAATTCGGATCACCAGTAAAGAGGGAACCCAGAAATTCGCAGTGTAATACCCAGAAATAAATAATATTAATAAAAAATAAATAAAATAAATAACATTTAAATTTATATTTTAAATAATTTAATTGAACTTTGTCTTTTATTAGGTCAAATTAGTTATTTATTCTATATGGACTAAAAAGTATTAATATGTAATGGATAAATTAATTTGATAAAATTTGGGCCTTAAAATTAATTGAATTTAATTTATATGTGGATAAAATTAAATCATATTATAATTAAGAGAATTAACCGCATATATTAATAATTAAACAAATAACTAAAGACATAATCTGTCTCGCGGTACGTTTAATCGAGAAAAGAGAAAAAAAAACACAGTAAATTAGTAAGGGAGAAAACGGCAGTTTAAAAGTTTCCAATTCAAAGACAAAAGAAATTTGTTTAACAAAGGTGAGATAAAATCATGAAACTCTCAGATCAATTGTGAAGATTATGTATGTATATATATTTAAAGTTTTTATTTTATTATTAATTATATTGCATGATTTGGTAAAAGGAGGGATTATATATATATATATATATATATATATATATATATACATATATATATATAAATAATAGTAAAACAATAAATATCATATTGAATCACATGCTCACAAAAGAGTGTGGATTTCGTTTTCTGCGATAAAAAAAATATGAAATCATGGAGTCAATAATTGAATGATCAGAAGCCATGTAATAAATATATTATAATATATATGTATTCTAATGCTTAAATAAAATAATATTGTGAGAACTTTAAATTTTTGTATAATATATATTTTTAAAGTTGTTATCATAAGCAATGAATTATTATTTATAATATATGCACTAAAAAATATAATAAATAATTTAACTGTAGCAAAATTTTAATCTTAAATCTAATAATATTTCAATTTTATATATTAAGTATACAAAAAGTCTATCACAGTCTTGATAAAAAGTTTATAAAAGTCTATTACTTATTTTATAGAATCTATAAAAGTCATTTTAAAAAAGTCTTTAAAATTTTTAAAAGTCATTAAAATTCATAAATTCTATAAAAGTTTGTCATTTAAAAAAAGTATTTAAAAATCTTAATTGAATACACTGTTAATAATGAACAAAGTATATTTTTGTCAAAAAAACAAAATTTAATAGATACGTTCAAGGAATTAACTAATTATTTTGGTGATGTTGCAGGCCTAAAGCCAGAGGAGAAGTTGATAAACTTGGGCTCAAGAAACTTTTATATGTGCCCAAAGCCTAACAACAACAGCAAGAGTATTACACCCAATTCATCTCGCAATAATGAAGCAAATTCTCGATTTCCATTTACCAAATTTATGAATTTCTTGCTGTGAACCTGGGCTTCCTCATGATTTACAAACCTTATTGTGTAGACTGTAGTAACCAAATGAAAGTTGCTAATTATTGATCTAAGGAGGTTGTATTCAATTAAGACTTTTAAAGTTTGGTTGTATTCAATCAAAACATTTAAAGAGTTTATAAAAGTTTACAGATATTCAATTACAACTTTTGTAATGTCTTTAAAAGTTAGGTGGTATTGAATTGAGACTTTTATAAAGTCTATAAAAATATTGTTGTATTCAAAAAGTTATTGATTTTTCAGATTTCTATTAAATGGTAGAGTTTGACAGACTTTAGAAGAAGAGATATGGTATTGATATTAGTATCATCTAATCAACAAAACACAACTGATTTTGAATTTTCTACTCACCCTAATAAGCTATCAGAATCGTCCAAAGTTTGGGATAAATCTCACCGTTTATTATATTATCTTTAACTTCAAATAATAAAAAATTGTTCTCTCTTACTCTCAGATCCTCCTCCGTTCTTTCTCCTTCTGAACTCGTCCTCTGCCTCTTCTATTCTTTTCATACGTAGTGCCGGAGGCACAGATAATACGGCTAGTATTTTCATAAATATTTTCAATTATTCGATATGCTTCGGTAATTCTGATTTGATATACCGATTCACACCCTTACTATTAAATGCTATAAAAATACCAATTTAGAGGCATTTTTTTAAAGAATTTATTCTCTATGATTATGTGATCGACCATTTGATCTCAAATAAAATAAATGAATATTTAAATTAATTTAAAAGTATTTTAATAGTTTAGAAAAGTTAATTTCTTTCTAAATTTATATTATTCCTTGTGTCCCACAGGACACAGAAGATATCAAAGTATAGAAAAAGAATGTCATTCAAAAATTGTTTTTGAATTTAGATTAAAATAGGGTTAAATGTTTTTCACCAAGTCAACGTATTTATGGAGTCATTTCGGATGAATAACTGAATTTTTTTTCTTTACATACCAACTCATCAGATTTCGATTTTGCTAATAAAAAATTAAAAAAACCGTTAGAAACTTTGACTTTCAAATTGGAGCAAGACACATATCATTGAATCATCTGCTATAAGTTGATTGATATGCTACGCTTTGTGTGACGTGACAGTGATTATATGGATTTGTAGGGTTATTTTTATGAAGAAAATGAAAAAATATTTTAAAGTATAAAATTAAAAATATTTTAAAATTAAAATCTTTTCAAATTCGGACATTAAATTTATAATTGAGTCAATTTGGTGATAAATTTTTTTCTTTTCTAAATAGGATAAATAAATTTGTACTTTCACATGCAAATAATTTTTATTGTAATTTTTATTTTTTTAATAAGAATAAAAAAACGCAACTTTTTAAAATAATTTTTTTATTAAAAAAACGCAGCTTTTTAAAATAAAATAAAACACAATTTTTTTTATAAAAATAAAATAAAACCGCAGTTTTTTTTAATAAAAATGTACTTTTATTAAAAAAAATGTAAAACGCAACTTTTTTTTAATAAAAATAAAAAAAACGCATTCTTTTTAATAATTTTTATTATTATTATTAAACAAAAAAATGCAGTTTTTTAATAAAAATAATTAAAAACGCAGATTTTTTTTAATAAAAAAATAATAATTATGTGTTTGTGCAAGGTCCATTACAAATACATTTAACTTTCTTTTTTTCTTCTCAACATTGATTTTTCTAATTTATGTGAGAGATAATACATAAATTTGAAAAAATATATATTTTACTTATAATAATAATACTTATAATATTCAAATTAAATAAGATGATTATTATGAGGAATTGTTTCCAAATCCTACTCGAACTAAAAAAGTTTACATTCCTATTATATATACATACTAGCCGGTATAGTATAGATTAGATCTAATTCTTTCTATCCTTCTAATTAGGCGGAAGACTGTCGTAAGCTTTTTCTCTTTTCGAGGAGAGAGGAGAGAGGAGAGAGGAGAGGGAGGGGGATCGAGAGAGAAAAAAATGGGGGATTTATTGGCATGGATTTTGTTCTTCTTCATCCTCATCGGTCTCCTTGTCCTCGTCGTTTACCAGGTCTCTTCTTTGTCTCGGCTATTTCCTCTATATCAATAAATCTATATATCTGTTATTGAGGTTTCATTTACTCTTTTTTTCCCATGTTTCATTTCCTTTTTTAACTTCGAGTATTAAGGTTATAGTTTGTTTACTTCAATTTATTTCTTTAAATCATAAAAAAATATAATATAGAAAATGATATTAATAATCGTGACAGATTAAGTAATTTGTGTCATGAATCTAATTAATTATCATAATTTTTTTAAATGAAAATATATTAATGTCCTTTTTCTAATTTTTACATAATTAAATAATGGGAAAATGAAAAATAATTTTTAGATTTTCTTATTTTATTTTCATTTCCTTTATACCCATCTCAACACAATTTGTTGATGATTCAATTTATAAACATCAATTTAATAGATCAACTTTTGGTAAATTAATATCAAATTAATCGGTTAACAAATTGAATTTTGGTACGAAAATTCCAAAACATAACACATTTTCATTTTGAAATATTATGTTTACCATTTCAAAACTTGTTAACAAGTAGGAGAGTAAACATTTAGTTTAAAATTGCTGCTTTGGTTTACAACTTTGGGATCTTGTATAAGCATTAGGGCCTTACATCAGTGACTAGTATCAAACTTAATGGAGGGCTGAGATCGACTATTTAGAACATTCTTTCACAATACATAGAATCTTTACCAACATAATTATCATATAATTAAATGTAGAACACTCTATTAAAAACCCTAATATATATATATATATATATATATATATATATATATATTATAAGAAAATTAAAAGAAAATGTGAAATAGTGTAACACACACCTTGTTGGCGCCTAATAAGAGCTGAAATATCATAGCTTCCTTCAAAATGCTCATATTGTGACACTAACTTATACGTATCAAATTATATTATTTAAGAAATTTATCTTAGTGTACAACATTTCAACCTGAATAAGCTACCTCTACCATACTCCATACTAAAATACATAAAGTAACATTTATTTATAATTAAGTATTTAAATTATCAACACCCGACCTCAATTGGATTGGGTAGATGTGCAAGTGGTGCAAAGCCAATCCACATGGTTGCTATCCCTATTCTCTACTCAAATCTATTTACTCAATATCATCAACAAATAACATACACCTTCATCGTGAATGTTTCTTGTTAGCTTATCCATAACGAACACAATAAATAAGAATTTAAAGCTAATCCATGGTGTAAACCTATTGTGATTACTGATTAGGAAATCACACGTGTCATCACACGTCTTCAATGATGTAGTATCATAATTCTTGTTCTTAATTACATCAATATATATTGTGGGAAATTTTTTCTTCTTCATAACCCACCTAAGGAATCACCTTGGAAGTCGGAACCCTCCTCACATGCCTTATCTAGGTCAATAAACACCATGTTTCCTTAGTTCTAGGTTCATTCCCTTTGCTTTCTCCCAACACCTCCCTTATTACTATCCAAATACAACTAAACATTATATTCCACATCCATTAGCTTCTTCATTATCCGCCAAGTCCTTGGATCATATTGTCGCCGAAATTCTTTAGAGATTCTCCTTTTTCCCACCACCTTACCCTCAAGTTTCTAGCGCCCGTCTTTCGTTTTCCTGCCATTCTTATTATGGATGCCCAAAACCAACAATTTTGTGTTGCCGTTGCCATAAACTCTCTGGGTAAAGCTCTAAAGTCTATACATGAGATTTGTCCTCTCTTCTAGCTAGGAAAATATCCATCTGGCTACGATTTTGGCTACATCTGAAGGTTAAAAGATGCGACTCCCTTTTCCAAAAGGTTTTTGTCAACATCATGTTCTATAAATTAGAAAATATTTCCCACTTCCTCCTCAGTCCTCATTCCTGCTCCTAAACCCAAAACTTCAATGAAATTTGTCAAATCCTCCGCTACCTTGTCCAGCATACCCATTTTGATCTCATACTAAAATAACTTCTCTTCGCAAGGTACACTTGCTTTTTTAAGGAATCATGTGTAGGAAGGATTGGCAAGTTCACCTTCTTAAAAGCACTTTTATCATATACATGTAATTTCAACATGAGGAACATACACACTAAGAATGTTTAAGGCTTTGTGCTCTTTTTAACTAATACTCTAATAGCTATACTAATTTGATCTTATCTCCTTTTGCTATCAACCATCCATCTCTAAGACTCCTGTTATTTATAATTACTACTCCATCTTTATTCTTTTCTATAACTGTGTACCATAACTTGAATCTGCAATCCTCCACTTTCTTGGATTTTGCTCCCACCTACTTGGCCTCTTTAAGACACCCTGAAAACACATAGTGCTACCATTGTATGCCTGAGATAGACAGGATTACTTTTTAAAAGTATATGTGCCTCTTGAGTCTTGACCTCCTGATTGAGGTTTGTTTGGCTGAGGTTAACTGATTTCCTTGGGAGTTTGGCATTATACTTCTAGGATGATTTAAAATGTTATTTTATTTTTGCATTAGAGGGATAACGTCTGTAGTTTTTTGGGTTTTTGGATGGGAGGGAATATGGTAACCATTCTTGTAACATGTTCTCATTCCTAAAAAGCTTATCTGTGCTTCCACTAATACAACATTCCTTTTGCATCTCAAACAAATAGCATGCATGAGTGTCAAGTTGATAGATGTAGTGCAGAACTTTATGAAGTTGTAAATTAACTTGTTTAAGATTTAAATGATAATTAGGTTGTCATTTTTTTTCCCTCCGGTACTTTAAGGATTCTATTGGAAAAAAACCTGACAAATTTGTATTGCAGCTTATGTGCTTGGCAGATTTAGAGTTTGATTACATCAACCCTTATGATTCTGCATCTCGAATTAACAAAGTGATTCTACCAGAGTTTATTACAGAAGGGGTCTTATGCTTTCTCTATCTAGTAACAGGGCATTGGATAATGTCGCTTTTCAGTGTTCCATACTTGTACTACAATTTGAGATTGTAAGTTTTTCTCAGCTCTTACTTGATTTATATTATGCAAACTGATAATAGATGTACAGGTGGATATAGTATCTTTTGTACTTTAGCCTGTCAGGCTCATATATTTTGGTTGTCTTTTCATGTTTGATGCCGATAGATTTCAGTTTCTTCCTGCACATATATTACTCAATCAAATTTTGACCGAGAAAAATTGTCAAACTTTTGATTAAATAAAGTAGTTATCTTATAAAGACATTTTAGATTTTTGGTGTTAAGCAGTTTACTGGTGTTTAGACCTCAAGTTGTTTATGTCAAGGATTTAGGCAGTTTCTCATAAGTTTAATATGCTTTTTGAAGAAATACTGTTTCAAGAAAAGTTTCTATAATAAATTATATTCCCTCCATCCCAATTTAAGTGAGTTCATTCCTTTTTAACCATCAATGATTATAATCTTTCTAATCAATTTTACAATGTAGAACATATACTAGAACCAAAATGGATTACTACAAATTTCTTTAAAAATAAAATCGTTTTAAAAAGAATCTAAGTTTTTTTTAAATCGTTTTAAAATTAATAAATTTCGTTAAGATAAGCTCTGGGTTAAGTTAAAATACCAACGCTACTTCAGGTGGCGTTCAATTTTACTTTTACAACTCAACGCCAATTGAATGGGCTATACATAGAAAAGTCAAACAAAGTGGAGGTTGTTTAGAAATCTGAATCTACTTTAACCCATTCTCGGAAATTACTCTATGTTCATATGTCCTCCCACCCAAACCCAATGCCTCCATTATATATCACTTCCAGTAATGAGTTTTTACTTGATTGCACTTATAATAAGGATCTAAATGTAAGCATAGAGCTGATTGTTGTTTATTCTATCCAATGGTGAAGTAACATGTAGAACATATACTAATACCAAAATGGATTACTACAAATTTTACAAGTCTCTTTTAGTAATTACTTCTAACTTTTTAGTCAAACACGCTTATTTCCTTGTTTTTATGCATCTTGCTATATAACCAACAATTTCATAATCTTTTCTCATGATTTTTGAACCTTCTGCATACCATTCCTATAATTATTTAATATAAGTAGGTTGAAATGCTTGCAATATCCTCAAGTCGCCTTATGCTAGATGCATTTGACCAACCATGAGTATTAAAAAGTAATTTAACGATTGTTATTTTCTGGAATTAGGTATACACGAAGAGAGCACCTCATTGATGTGACTGAGATTTTCAACTTGCTCGAGTGGGAAAAGAAGAAACGGCTTTTCAAACTTGGCTATATTGTTTTCCTCCTCTTCCTCTCCTTATTTTGGTACGCAAAGGATGCATTTATTTCAGTTATGTAATCATAGTGTACTCTCTTGTAACTTCGGAAAAGGGATCATCTTTAATTTCGATTCAATTTATATTGTAGGTTGATTTACAGCGCATTGGAAGATGATGATGACCAGGTGCTATAATTTCCATCTTCTTGATTTATAATGGAAGTAGTAAGCTTCACCTACTGCTGCCTTGTATCATGATCCGATCTCCGGCTTGTCGATAGCTCGAAAATTCTAGGTTCTAGGCGCATAGTAGGCTGTAAGATTGTTGTAACATTTTATTGATAGGATTACTGAACAATTATGTTAATTTGTATTCTATATAAAGGTGTAAACGATTCGAACGGAAGCGAACAGAGAGATAGAGAGTTGTTCGAATTCGACTCGAAGCGTTAAATTCATACTCGAATTTGAATTGTATTTGAAAAATTTTATTCAGATTTGACTCGACTTGAATATTTATTACTCAAATTTGATCAGATTGAATTATATCCAAACTATTTGCGAGTTTTGAATGAATTCGAGTCTCCGCATAATAATTAGTTTTATAATAAATATAATTATAAATTCAAAATATATTTATTATTACATTTTATAAATATAAGATTATTTAAAATTAAAAATAAAATAAAATAAAATAATAATTAATTATTCTAATTTGATTTAATTTTGTATATATTATAAGAGAATGTATTGAGTATCTAATTAAATATGTATCAATTGAGTATGTATGAATCACAAGTAGTTTGAATTTTAAGCGAATTCGATATAATATTGTTTAAATTATACTCGTATTTTTATTCGAATAATTTTTATATTCAAATTTTGATTATATTATTAACGGATTGAGTGTTTCATTGTATTTTTTGAGTATATATATATATATATATATATATATATATATATATATATATATATATATATATATATATATACTAGTAGGTCCCGTGCCTCCTAAGAGATTGTATGAAACAGTAGAATTTATCCCAAACTTTTGAATGCCTGAGATGATTTATTGAGTGAGCGAAAAATTCAAAATCATTTATATTTTATTAGATTTGTAGATTATCCCAAAACTTTGGACGACCCATGTGATTTATTGAGTAAGCGGGAAATTCAAAATTATTTATATTTTATTAGATTTATAGATTTATTAGATAGATAGATAAATAGATTATCCCAAACTTTTGACCGCCCAAATAATTTATTGAGTGAGTAGAAAATTTAAAATTATTTATATTTTATTAGATAGATATATACTGAAAAGATGTCAAGCATTCCTTCTTAACCCGCATTCTCCCTTTTAAGAGACATACCTATTTAAACAAAACCTAAATCGTAGTTCTCTCCAAAATAAAACATTTCGAAACTGTTGTTCTCTCCAAAACAAAACCTCTGTTCTCTCCAAATAAAAAACAAAACCCAACCTCCTCCCTCCAAAACAAAATCTCTGTTCTCTCCAAATCAAAAACAAAACCCAACCTCTGTTCGATCTCTCCAAAACAAATTGAAATTGTTCGCTCTAAAAAAAATCCAATCTCTGAATCAAGCAACCTAGCTCGAAAAAATCCAATCAAGCAACACGAAGACCAAGAATCAACATATCTCGACTTCGATTCGGTAAACCCTTAACTATTATCCATCAACTCGTTCTGGGTTTTGACCTTGGACGATTTCTAGGTTTTATGTGGTCCATTTAAGTCTCTTTGCAATTTGGCTTTTTTTTAGAGGGTTTGTTCCTTGTGTTATTTCATCTTTCTCTCCCGTACGAACATTGAAATCTCTTTGTCTGCTCGATCGCCATTGCCAGTGTATAAGAGGTACAATTTTCTTAATTAATCATTACACTTTCCCCCCCTCTCATTCTCTAGTTTCATTAGTAATTTGCAGAAATTTTTTATTTTTATTTTATTAATAATCTTTCTCAAAATTTCAGTTTGCGTTTTTTTATTCTTTGGAACCCATGTTTTATTAATTTATTTACTGCTATAAAATTGTGTCTGGTTCTACTTTTTTCCAATTGATTTCTTACTTCTGAAATGATTTTTTTTGAAGTTGGTATCTAAGAAAGTGCTCATTTTCAGAAAATTCCAAAAACAGTAACTAAGATTTGATGTCTAGACTAGCTTAGTATGGGGCTACAGTTACCTCTCCCAAAAAAAGAAATAAGATTTGATGTTTAGAACTGGATTTGTAAAGGAAAAGAAGTCAGGAAACGTGAAATTTCTTTACTTGCTTGTATATAAACCTTATTTCATTTGTTATTTTAATTGTTTTGTGAAATTGTTCTGCCACTGCTGGTTCTGTTATTTTGATTAGTCATTCTCTCTATTTTTATCGTAGAGATTAAAATATGAGAATTCTGGTAAAAGAGTTTCCACTGCAGCATGTGTCAGTTTTGAATAAGTTATCGTGTGCATATTATGTTCTAACCTTGCTAAATTTTATTAGTTGCATATATAGTAGCTACAAAAGTTGGGGCAGTCCCCCCTACTTTTTTCCAATTGATTTCTTATTCGCGTGTTATAGAAAAGCTCCAGCTCCAATCTTTGTTGTTTTAGTGATTTTTCTTGTCATTAGTATGATTACGAGGGAAAATGCTAAAGGGCAAATCCAATAATTCACTTTTTATTTATGGTTGTCAAATTCAATGGTCACTAGGAATTCCTGTGTTATATCTTGTTTCATTAGTTATTTGCAAAAAAAATTTATTTTTATTTTGTTAATAATCTTTCTCAAAATTTCAGTTTACCTTTTTTTATTCTTTCGAACTCATGTTTTATTAATTTATTTACTGCTATAAAATTGTGTCTGGTTCTACTTTTTCCCAATTGATTTCTTATTCGTGTGTTATAGAAAAGCTCCAATCTTTGTTGTTTAGTTATTTTTCTTGTCATTAGTATGATTATGAGGGAAAGTTATTTTTCGATTATGGTTCGCGAGCATGAATATATGTAAAGCTAAGTTTGATTCTTGGGCGGCTGACGATTTTTGTTTTCCAGTTGGGTCAATTTGGTACTTCCAGTCCAGAAGTCGTCAGCTGCCCAAGAATCAAACTTAGCTTTACTTATATTCATACTCGTGAACCATAATCGAACATATTCGATTGAATTCATGGCGAATGATTCGAAATCTATCGAGCTAAACGAGTAGAGTAGGACTTCTCTCACATCCGGATCGTTGAGGAGTTGAATAATAAAGACTGCTCAAAATCGACTCGCCCATATACGAACTCGAGCCCCGTTCGATTTTTCCCCGAGTCGAATCCGATCTGACCCGTCCGACTCGTTTTCAGCCTTAGGCACAATTGACCCAAAATTTATAACGTCAAATGTACTTTTGAAAAAAAAAAGTTCAGGGTATAAGTGAGACTTCAGGGTAAACTTTGGGGTATTTTTGCACCTTTGCCGTATAAATTACCTCCTTTCCAAAAACGTCCTTACAAGTCACTTTCATAAGTAAGAAGCTTTCTCTCACATCCACACCAGTAGATCGTTGAAGAGATCAGAAGATGAATGAACAATACCAATCCATCCTCCTCGATTTGTATTAGATAAAATTGAAGGAGGGTGTAATGGAGGGGATTCAAGTAAAAAAAAAAGAACTCTTTTTATCTAAAAATAATAAGAGTTATGTTATAATTGCGACGTATATTAATACATGATATTAGAGATAAAATTAATCATGTATAAAATATATTATAAAAATATTATTAATTAAATTTATTCACGTAAGTCGTAAAAAATAAAAAGATGGACGAAAGGCACAATATATCATTTTCCAAATAATAATAAATGGGATTCTTATTCTAAAGAGTAAAAAAAATTCTGGTCTTTTTATGTTATGTTATATATTGAGAAAAATTTTAATTGAATTATAATTATAAGCGTATATATTAGATAAAATTATAAAATTAATTATATATAAAATATATTAAAAAATATTATTAATTAAATTTATTCACGTAAATCGTAAAATAAAAAGATGGAATGAAAGTCACAATATATCATTTTCCAAATAATAATAAATGGGATTCTTATTGAAAAAAATTCTGGTCTTTTTCTTTCAGTCCAAAACTCCAAGGCTGAAGCGGAAGAAAACTGAAAAGCCATTCACTGTTAGTTCTCTCAAATCTCAGCCACCGACGAGCTCAGCGGCCAGCAACCGTTTGTAACCGGAAATTTCTCCATCCATTACCTCCGTTTGCGATCAATTTCTTGGTAAGCGATCTGATCTATCCTTTTTGGCCTCCATTAATTGATTCTCTATTTTGTTTCATTTTATATTTATTTTGTTTGTTCATTCTTAATCCCATCTCCTCCAAATTCATTGAAGGTTTGCTTCCTTCTTTTTTCTTGGTAAAGAAATAAGAACAAAATATGAGGTTTTCTGAGCTCTTTTTCTCATCAAGTGGGGTTTATTGTTTATTAGGTGGCTGAAAATTATAATTGGTATTAGGTTGGCTGAGATTAAATCAACGGCTGTAGATAAATACCCTTACTTTAGATTTTACAATTTATGGTGGTAGGATTGTTTCTATACGATAATTTGATTCTTTTGTATGGTTTGATTTTATAACACTGATTTATTACTTTTCTAACTTATTCCAATGGCATGGAGTTATATTTTGGTTTTGAATGTCAATCCCATATCAGACTTCAACCGTCATTTACTTTGACAAATGAAAATAGGAGACCCACAAATTAAAAAAGAAGCAACTTTACTATTAAAAATATTTATAAAGTACTTGATTTGTGATTGTATACATGTCTTGGAAACTATTTAACTTATTGACGCTGCCATTTCTCTAGTGTAGTTACTCTGTGATGTAATGTAATAACCCAACAGGTAAAGGGGATACAAAGTGTTTACGATTTAATGAATTAATTTGCGGGAGTAGTTGTTTGCCTTTTACTATGTTTTAATAAATCAATTCTAAATAATTGATCTCTTTACTATGTAAGTTCTAGTGCTTCTAAATATGTAGCGGGATAATGAAGCAAACTAGTTGGATATTAACACTACCACTGCCTTTCTGTTGCGCTTTTCTTAGCTTTATCAGCATTAATTTTGTGTACTTTTAATGTTTCCTATGGGAAAAAAGGAGTAGCCTGGAAGTGAATTTGTAATCATAATTGTGTGTGTCTATTTTGGGCCTTTATCTTCTTATGTTTTGATTATAGAATTGCATAGATGTTATGTTCAGTCAATATAATGGTTAATCTTTGTTGAAGGAAGTATAAAGTGCAGATAAGAAAAGCTCAATGACAAGGAGAATTGAAAAGCATGCTAATTGTTGTTCACCTATGGAATATATTAGTATATCTTATTAAGCTCAGCGTTTGCATGCTCGACCTGTCTTCTTGACCTGAATCTGAACATTTGGAAGAAACTTTCATTGGAAGGTGTTAGAGAAATTGATGAGGCATCATTCGGGTCTTTATTTTCCTAACATGCTCTTTAACAGCATGATGCTATCTTCTATGATATGTTTGTGTCAGATTTACCTATAGAACGTATACATCTGGGAATTTCAATTTCTTGAGCACTTTATAATGTATTCAGTGCTAGAAATAGATGCCCCTTTGACTGCCAAGGGCCCTTGACGTAAGCATATATACAGAGAACATTTAATTCAATAACTTATTTGAATGCTCTTAGTTCATACATATGAAAGCTGTGTCCCTCAGTTAGGTTTGGAAGATTTTTTGAAAAGAAGCTCTACTTTTTGTGCTTTACATGGAAACTATTCCACCTACTGTTGTTTTGCAAATCTATTTTGTTGGTTAAATAGATATTATAACTCCATAGTGTTATTTGATTATAATCATGAGTTTGAAGAGCGGTCAAGTTTTTTTTTTTTTTTTTAATTGGTCTACTGAGGGATTGAATATTGTTAATAGAAATGCATGTCATTTGATTTACATAATGGCCAATGACTATATCTTGTTTTTTATTCAAACTACAGTCAAGTCTTTTGTTTTCTGTGCCTTCACTGTAAAATAGTTTTGTTTCTCTAATATATTTCATTTGTTATGTTGCAGTTTGAACTTCTGAAAAGTTGCTCCTACATCATGGTAAATGCGATCAAAGGACTATATATATCATGGTAAATTTAAAAGATTTTACTATTAACGTTCATTGATCATCATTTTATATACGTTTTGCTCTTACGTTAGTGAATCATGTCTTGTTATTCTGGGGAATTGTGTATGAGGAATGACTGATTTAGCAACAAAGAAAACATGCATATCGGTTAAGTTAATAAGGTGAAAAGAAAACTTAATAATTTGGGATGTGAAGAAGTGGAACTTTTAAATTGTCAACCCCTAGGGGTTACTCAAGCAAGGTAGTGAGCATTGTAAATGCAATCCAAACTCAAAAGGGTTAGTTATAAAATAAATAAATCCAAACCCGTAGATGTTGATATTGGGATACGTGAATTACATCAGACCTATTTCTTTATGTTTTCTTGACCAAATAATTGTTTGTTGGTTATCAATTCTATGATATTACTGCTTCCTTTCGTGATTTATATTTCATCAATGTCTGTTGCATGTCTCTCTCCCCACACCCCTAGTCTGCTCTCTATAGAATCTACTGATGCTCCCTTGCAGTGACATACCAATGGCTCAATTCATTATTAACATGAATGCAGGATTACCCCAATCACAGAAGTTCATAATACATGTCTTGGATAATACTCATCTGTTTGTTCGATCTGATATGGCTGGAAGTATACGAGATAAAATCTCAGAGTTTAGAGAGCAGAATACTTATGAGAAGCCTGCTTGATTTTTAAAACAAGTTTATATCCTGAAGATGCTTTGAAAGCATTTACGACGAACCAGATCATATTTTAACCTTTTATCTGTCTGATGTTGTGATTGCCGTCTGCTGATACTAGTCTACATATTATGATCAATGTTGCTTGTCAGTATGATTATGGACATATTTAATGGATTATACATATTCATGAAAATTTGATACATTTTACAACTAGTACATTGAAAAATGATTATTTTGTTATATTTTGATTATATTTCTGCAATACTTGCACTTATTTCCAAGTAAATTTTACTTTTGTAAATTTTTATTTTTATTTTTATTTTTGCTTATAGTAAACAAAACATATAGAATTCCAACATCTGTATAGAAACTTCTCACTTATTTATTAATTTTCTACTAGTATTAAGGTTTATGTAAGACAATCCTTGGCGTATAAAGAATTGTTAATAGTAGTACCTGGTTCAAAAAAGAGAGCCTTATTTGTAGTATTTACAAATTTTGATGTTATATTTTTATTTTATTTTTACCTTTGAGCATAATGATTGTTTAGTTTAGCAATATGACATTATAATAAATTAGTTGATAACTTGTGTAATGGACGGACTAGTTTGAATAATGATTTTAATAATTTGTTAGACATTTATGTCAAAAAAACAATGAATAATTTAATAATTATTTTTATCCGTAAGTGCCTAATAATACTAATCAAATAGTGATATTTGAGTTTAATTGGAATATTAATTCCTAATAATTTTTTGCGCTAAATTAAATTGATTATAGTAATATTTGAGAAAGAAAACTTACACTATATATTTTAATTAATTAATTTAATAATTTGATAATGATATTTTGAAAATTTTAAATTGGCTATATCTAAAAAAAATTGAATATCTTAATTAAATTATCTTACATAAAATTGATCAAGATATATTATCTTAAACAATTTTTTGTAATAAAAAAATATTATAATAAGTTTGGTAGAACAAAAATAAAAATATTTTAGACTTATCTTCTCTTGTTAGAGAATCAAAAATAAAAATTATTTATGTGTATCATTTATAAGTGAATAATTAAAAATATAAAATTAAGATAGTTAGGGTAAAATAATAATGAAGAGCCTCTTTTCTAAAAAGAGTTAGCTATATGTCTTTGTTTGAAGAGGCAAAAAGAGGTTTAAAAAGTCAATAGAAGAATATATACCATTCCTTTATTTATGTTTTAAGGCAAATGGAGATCTTATATAAATTAATTGAGTGTTTAATAAAATTGTGTAATAAGATCTTATTAAAATAGAGGTTTTTTTGTAAAATAGAGACTGTTTTTAAAATAGAGATTAAATGTAATAGAGTTGTTTGATGGCAAAGCGTGGCACTCCTCAAATAATTTCCGATATTTCCATAAGGCAAATGTCGATCTTATATATAATTGAGATTTAATAAAATTGTGTAATAGATCTTATAAGCGAGGTTCTTTTAAAATAGAGAAATATCAAAAAGAGATGGAAATATCATAGAGTTGTTTGATAATTCATCTTTTTTATATGTTTGAATATAACATTTTACTAATTTACCCTTATATCAGTTTATACAAACTTAAGATACTTAAGATAAGGATACAAATATAATAAAAATTTCAAGTTTAATAAAACATTATAATAATTATGACAATTTTTCATAATTACTATAAAATATAATGGCGGTGGGTGGTGGTGAATGATACGGTGAGTGATGGTAATTGTGGTGAAAGGTGGTGGTGGTGGGTGGTGTAGTGAGAAAAGTGAAGTGTAATTAAAAATATGAAATTAAGATAATGAAGGTAAAATAATAATGAAAAATCTCTTTTTAAAAAAAAGAATAAATTTAATGTTTTTTTTAAGAGGCAAAAAGAGGTTGGAATTTTTTTTATCAAACATCGTATCCTCAAACTGGGGTAAGGCCAAAATGAGACAATAAGAGGCTATTAAACACTAGTCAATTTGGTTGATCCTCGAGTTGGTCTCAAAGTTTATCACCTTTATTGATACAATGTTCATAATTTTGTCAAAAAATTTGTATCATGTATTATTTTAAAAGTATACATGCATATATTAAAAAATATATACAATAATTTTAATATGCCGATATAGATTATAACCTAGTGGTTAAAATTGATATATTTTGACTTTTAGGTCTTAGGTTCAATTCTCACTTTGAATGAATTTATTTAGTGAGATTTAATTATTTATTAAAATATTTGATTATGAGATTATACTGTATTCTTTAAAATGTAAAACTTTTAATTTTTTTTTATATACATAACTTTTCGATTTTTCATTAATATATTCTTACTTGATGAATGTAAGACACAAACTTATTATAAATAAGTGAATTTTTCTCTATTCATTATTCTAAATTAATAAGGTATTAATTTGATATAATGCTTAGGATATGGGTGAAATATGAAAATTTTGCAAAATAAGCAAGTGGTTATAAAATATTCATTTTGTCGGGGAATATTCGTTTGGTCGTGGAATATTCTTTTTGTCGGGAATCTCCGCATTTGCATTTACGCTAAATCAATTGTGGACCCATAACGGAATAAATGGCTTTGATGAAGAAAACGACAAAGTATGAGTTTTTATAAATAACGATTTAAATTGTTACCAAGTAACATCGTTAGAATACGTGTGTTAAAATATAAAGTATATGTGTGGTTGCAGAAAGATACCAGATTGTCTGATATTGTTGAATTATTGATTCGCACGTAAGAAAGCTTTACTCAATAATTGTTACGAAGAGTTATCGCTCAATATTTTATTTTATTGATTCAATAATTGTTTGCGTTGATATTTTATATTATTGTTGTTTCAATAATTATCACTTTACAATATTTTCCATTATCGATCAATAATTCATATTATTTGAATAATATTATTAGATAACATTATTGGCAATGTCTAGAAAGTTCATCAATGAGAGGTTTGGTCACCTAATTGCTGCCAAGAAGGAGAAATCCTTATTGAAAACCCCTCTTTCGGGAACTACCGGTCATCATAATTGTGATTCGTAATATTATTTGTGAATAATTAATTATTGATTTATATGATAAGATAATATTTATTTGATGTGAATATAAATGATGGATTTAATTATGTGGTTATAAATGAAGGAATTAATGCTGATGTGTTTTATCAGTATTTTATCGGAAGGGAGGTATTAAAAATTACCCGTTTGTTGATTTCGGATATTTTCAGTTTATAATTTGGAAAAACTTTCTTCTGTAAAGTTGTAGAGAATTCGATTTCAGGCAGAATGGCCATAAAATTCGTATTTTTCTGATAAACGGGCTATTTTCTATGAATTATTGAAGTTTCAGAAAATAAAATAATTTTTATTAAATTATGGGTGGGACCCACTTGTGTTGAATACACATGGGCTGCTGGAAATTGGTTCAAAGGTGGCTGGTCTAGATTTTCAACTTAGCACATGCGTGGAAGAAAAAAAAGAAATAATATATTTTATTATTTTAGTCTCCTATGGCGTTCTAGCATTTTCCTATAAATAGACGCTTAGGTTAGAATTAAAAATCACACCAGAAATAAGTTTTCTTTCTCTCTAGATTATCGAGCGTATTTTTGTGAGTATTTATATATTTTGAGAGTTGCTGTTCAGTACAAGTTTCCTTCGGCTTTCTATTCGATATTCCGATCAGAAGTACCGTTATTTTGAGGTAAGGAATGTTATTTTTTTCGTAAATGATTTTATTTCTTTCGATATCATTATATCAAAATATTGGTTTGAACTTTTATCAAATTTAGAACTTTTGTGTCTGAAGTCTTATTCACGTATACGATACATTATTCACTTAATACTGACACTATTCAACCTAAAATTTAAAACTTTCCCTTTTTATCCAAGATGTCTATTATGGTTACTATCTTTGATTGTATCCATGTTTTTAATCTTTATTTTTGAATTCTGCTTCACAATTGGTATTTATGAAGTATTATTGATCTTGGATAAACTGTTATACGAATCCCTACTATTTGTCCTTCTGTCTCACTGGATTCGTTTTCTTTAAAATATTTTTCATCATCCTCAGTCCTAAATGATAATATTACTGAATATCTTTGGCATGTAGTGCAAAGATGAATGATTAACTGATGAATATCTTTGGCTCTGTAGGCAAAGATGAACAGTGTTGAGATGAATACGACCGGTGGTGATGTAAAATGAATATCTTTGGCCTATAGTGCAAAGATGAATATTTGATTAAAGATGTATATTGATTGATGTTACAGGGATAAAATATTGATGATAGACTTTTAAATCTTAGAAGATAGTAGAACTCATTCTTTACTTGACTCTTCTAATGGATTACATTGCTTCACCGCAGTTGTTGATCTAAAACTTGTTATCTATTATATTTTATCGATTTTTTCCCCGTTGAAAACTAATGATAATTTGTTGTATATTATCTTAGTCATAATATTCTTTTCTTTGGGCTAGTTGAGCTCACCCTTTTCCTTTTTATTCCATTTTTCTTCTCGAGGGAGGTGAAAACATAGCGAGGATCTAATGAGGGTATGGAGTGATAGTTCTAGAAAGATGTTTTAGTATCCTCACTATTTTTATAAAATAGTGTTTGAATAATGTAATGAGGACTTATTTGAGTGTGGATATTGTCTAGAAGACAATATTTGTATTTAAACTCACAGTATGTGTTGTCGTATTTTGCACGACAATTGTATTATTAAAGTTGTAGTTGCTTTTACGTACCATGTATTTGGCGACTCAGAATGGGTGTTGTATACCTATTTTGGGGGTGTCACAATGAACATTTGCCATTATTATCAAAATTTAATATTTATGAATCTTATTAAATATTAACCATAAAACTATTTTTAATCTTTTATAAAAATTGATGATTTTGTTTATAATAAATACTTGATTGAATGAAATAGAGGAAACATATAAATGTGTAATCGAGGGAAATCAAATTTGTGACGCCCCCAAAACAGGTATACATCACCTATTCTGAGTCGCCAGATACATGGTACAAAATTTAAATACAACTTAATAATACAACTGTATGCAGTACAATACTGATAAAAAACATAAGTTGTGAGTTTGAATACAAATATTGTCTACTGTAGATTATACAAACTTAAAAGGAGTCCTCATTACAATTATTATCACACTATTTCACAGAATAGCTAGTGAGCACTACTAATGCTATCATCCGCCCATCACACTGCTCCCCGACTAAGTACTCTACTACGCTCTCATTTCTCAAGAGAACAATGAAAGTAAAAGGTGAGCTCAACTAGCCCAAAGAGAAAATATTTTGACTAAGATAATGCGTAATATATTATCGTTATTTTCAACAGATGTTAAACCGATATAATATAACAACCATCAAGTTTAAGCTGCGCAAAGAACAAGCAATCCATTAAAAGAGTCAAGAGAGAATAAAATCTACTATCTTTTATAATTTAGAAGATTTTTCATCACTTTTATCTCGGGACTCAAATTTTAATAAATAATCCACATCATTGAATCCCCCGCACTACTACCAATGATATTCTTTAGATTATCCGACCACAATTATCCATGCATTACGCCAAGAATATTTGTGTATTCAATAATGGTCATGATCATGCCAACAATCGTCCATCAATGCTCTACAGGCCAATGAAGACTTTTTTCCACATCATTTGTAACATTACTACCATGATTACACCGAATAATCCTCGTCATAATCATACCAAGTCCATATATGCATTATAGGCCATGATGACTTTCAACAAAATATAAACATGAGGATGATGACAATGATATAAGATTTCAATAAAATAAGTTCAAGAATTAATTTATCCAGAACTAATAACGCCCAAATTGTCAACATGATACTTCTTTATAGAGTAAAATTCAAGAATGCTCGTAAAAATATTTCCATGAAAAGATATCTTTGGATGAAGCGCTTAAATATCAAGGATATTGCACTAATTTCATGGAGTATAGAAGTCAAAACTTTAACCAACCGAGTATAATAAGGAATGGAATAACAAAAGAAATCACCGACATACGATAGATCGCATGCAGCAAAAGTTATTCCAACGAATAATAAATAACGGAATCAGTCCCACGTGAAAACGCACGCACGGGTGATAATAAAAGTAATAATAAAGATTTTAATCGTCCGACGAAAAGCGCATGCATATGTGATATTCCAACGGAATAATAAAGACGGATTTAATTAGGTCCGCCAGTAAAACGCATGCATGAGGATATTCCAATGTAATAATAAAGATTTTAACCGTGTCCCGGTGTAGAACGCATACGTATATGATGTTCCAATGTAATGATAAAGAATGGAACAATGTAAGAATTTCACCAAGTATAAGGTGCTTCGCAGATACAAAAGTTATTCCAACGTAATAATAAAGAATGAAATAACAAAAGTTCTCTTCATGGATAAGAAAGAAATAATACTCCTTACCTTTAGAAAAACCGGATCTTTGGAATAGTGAGGAAGAAACTTTCTTCTTCTTTCTATAATTTCTCTCTATAATAATCGCCTAAAGCTTTTGTGAATTGGTGAGAAATGAAGGAAGAATGAGCTTCTATTTATAGAAAAATATAGTTTCGATAATTGCACGTTTTGGGGCTCAAAATTTCAAAGACAATACCTCCAACTTTTCCTTTATTTTAATTTAGTCATGGAAGTATTATCAAACTTGCACCACCTCCCCCTAATAGTAAATAATGTGATTCAATAGTAAATTATGTGAATCAATAGTTCTGTACAAGTGAAAATACTAATTACAGATAAGTACTCCATCTATACCTCCATTTTAACTTAGTCATGCAAGTATTATCAATCTGCACCAACTCCCTAATAGTAACAAGAGAATGTGAAACAATAGTATACACATGTGAACAAATAGTTATAATCATGTGAAATAATAGCAATCAATTGCTCATTTATCCGGTTAAATACCCGATTGGTCAATATAACCTCCAGACATTAATTATTATCGAAATAATTATCGATTTTCACTAACACAAATAATTCCAACAATGAAACCATTTTTATCAAAAATTTAAATTTTGTGTTTATAGACTATTTTTACTAATTTCATCGTTCCGGACTCAAATATCACGTCCGCCTCCAAATTCAACTCCAAACACAACTTCAATTTTAATAACATTCATCATTAATATTATAACTCACAATATTTATCAACCAAAGTCGCTTCCCGTGAAAGAGGGGCTTTCCAATAAGGATTTCTCCCTATCACAGCAATTAGGTAACTGCACCTCTCCTTGATGTAACTTCTAGACATTGTAAATATTGCAATTTAATAATATGAATAACTTTGTCATCTCAATTATTGATTTAATAAAATAATATATTATGCAGATGATACTACGACAATAATCGAATCAATAATATGAGAGATATGATGCAGCAATTACTGTAGCAATAATTGAGTATAACTGAGTGACTTCTCACGTAAGCATCAATAATCAATACTGTGTGCTACTATGCAACCACGTGTATTACTGTACTTTTACTACCGGGTAGTTCAACAGTTAACGGTAAAACTTCCGCCGTTATTTTCATAAAGTATTTTTGTCGCTTTCAATCCGACAATAATTTCATTAATGTGGGGGTCCACCAATGATTGTCTTAGTTGCCATTTAATATTCCCCGTTAAAACGAATATTCCCCGACCAATCGAATTGCGTACTTTGCAAAATTTGTAAATATTACCCACAACTATAACATTATATCAAATCCGCACCATAATATTAAAAAATATATTTCGAGAAAATTTAATCTTTATTCAAAAAGTTGGGGTCTTACAAAACTCTTTAGAAAAATTAAAAAAATAAATAAATTAAAGTAGTTGGCATTTGTTACTTGGGCAAAGGTCCAAAAACACCCCTGATGTTTACCCCGATATGTGACGCCCCCAAAATAGGTATACATCACCCATTCTGAGTCGCCAATAACATGGTACAGAAATAACTACAACTTTATTGTTACAACATATAAACTGTGAGTTTAAATACAGATATTGCCATCTAGACAATATCCACATACAAATAAATCCTCATCATAATTATTGATACATTATTTTACAAAATGGTGAGGACTACTAAACAACTCTCTAAAACCATCATTCCATACCCCGACTGCACTCATTACATTCTCGCCTCCCGAGAAGAAAAATGAAACAAAAAAAGAAAAGGGTGAGCTCAACTAGCCCAAGTAAAAGAATATTATGACTAAGATAATATACAACAAATTATCCTTAGTCTTCAACAGGAAAAATTTGATAGAATACAATAGACAACAAGTTTTAAATCAATACTCATGAATGGAAAATATTAATTCATAAAGAGTTACGTAGAGGATGAAATCTACTAATATCTATGAATTTAACAAATCCATCATCAATATTTTTATCCCTCGTAACATCAATTAATATATATCTCGAATCATATATTCATCCTTGCACTATGTGCCAAGGACATTCACCGATTGGTCATGTTCATCTAAACACTGCTCATCTTTGCACTACTGGGCCAAAGATATTCATCGAAATCATTCATCTTTGCACTATAGGCCAAAGATATTCATCAGAAATCAATTATCTTTGCACTACAGGCCAAAGATATTCAATAATATCATCATATAAGACTGAGGATGATGAAAAATATTTTTTTCTTTTTTAAAAAAACGAATCCAGTGAAACAAAATGACAAGGATTAAGGATTCGTACTTTGTTTTATCCACTTCCAAAAATACCTCAAAAATAATCATAGTGGTGTAAAATTCAAGAATGATCAAAACATGGATACAATTAAAACTAGTATCCACAATAGATATTTTGGACGGAAAAGGAAAATTTTCATTTTCGATGAATAGTCGTGATTCGTGAATAAGACCGTAGATACGTGAATAAGAAACCCGACACTAAAAGTTTCAAATTTGATTAAAAAGTTCAGATCAATACTTTAAGATAATGATATTAGAATAAATAATATCATTAAAAAATAATATCCCTTACCTCGAAAAAGACAAGATTTAACGGAATATCGGATATAAAGCTATAACTCGAACTTTCACCGTATAGCAATACTCAAAGTATACTCAAAATACTCACAAGAATACGCCGACAATATGTAGAGAGAAAACTTCAGATTTCGTGTGATTTTCAATTCTAACCTCCAAGACCCTATTTATAGGAAATTGCTTGTAACACCAAAAGAAAATTTAATAAATTAATAATATATTAATTAATATTCTACGCCAACATTTGAAGAACTGAAATCGGTCATTAACATCACATGCAAGACCCACCATTAATGCCAAAAAACGTTTTTCTTATTTAAATTATTTTAAACATCCAAAAATCAATTATTTTTGAACTTTAACTTCAATAATTCACAATAAATAGCCCTTTTGTCAGAAAATTCAAATCTCGCAATTTTTATAGGAAATTCAATTCTCTACAACTTTGCAGAAGGAAGTTTTTCCAAATTTCAAATGTAAATTGACCAAAAATCACAAACCAAGCGATTTTACGTGACTATAATCAAATTTCAGTCAAGAAATGGGGTCCACCGACATGAAAAACATGTTTTAAATATTTTTGATAACAAAAATACTCCTCCTCCACATATACTCATATATCCCACATTCATCGTAAAAATATCATCATTATTATATTATTAAAATATAATAATATATTTAAATGAATTATTTTATCAGAAAATTTTCAATTTTCAACAATTGTCACATTAAAAATTTTCTCCATCTATATCCACATAAAATCAATATTTTCCTCATCATATGAATCAATAATTAATTATTCACAAATAATATTAGTAATCACAATATTGATAATCAGCAGCCTTGTGAGAAGAGGGGCTTTCAATAAGAATTCTCTCTCATCAAGCGCATGCAATTAGGTGACCAAACTCTCCTTAGATGTAACTTTCTAGACATTGCCAATAATGTTATCTAATAATATTATTCAGATAATATGAATTATTGCTTCGATAATGAAAAAATCTTGTGTAATGACAATTATCAAACAACAAAGAATATAAAATATCAACGCAACAATTAATAAAATATTGAGCGGTAATTATCAGTAACCATTATTGAGTAGTGTCTTCTTCACGTAAGAGTCAATAATTGGTGCAATACTGCAGGTGTCATCTTTGGCAACAACGCGTATCGTGTGTTTTAACAACCGGGTATTCCAATGATGTAAACTAGTAATAAATCTGCCGTTATTTTTAAACAACTTATATTTGTCGCTTTTTTCCTCCAATCACTTTTCGTTATGGGGCTCCACACATGGTCATGCTACTGGGTCGCATTTAATATTCCCCGACAGCATTTAATATTCCATTTACCAAACTAATATTCCCAAACAACAATGAATATTTTATAACCACTTGCTTATTTTAAAATATTTGCGTATTTTACCCATAACTATCCACATTAATCACATCAACCCTTACTATTTCAAAATAATAATTAGAGGAAATTTAATTTAATTTATTAATTATTTGGGGTCTTACACGATATCCCACTTACATCCTAAACTATTTTTTTTTTTCAAAAATGCCCTTGGCGTTATAAATTTCGGGTCAAACGTGCCCCTTCCGTTAATGAATCTGCCACCTTGACAAACGGATGTTAAACCCTCTATGATGTGGCTGACACGTGGCAATATTTGCTGACGTGTACAAAAATTCAATAACACAAATAATTAAAAAATTCAATTTTTATTAATTATTTATTTTATTTTTCTTTAAAACAAAATAAATAATTAATAAATAAAATAAATATTTATATTTAATAAACAAAATAAATATTTATATTTATATTTAATTCATTAACACAAATAACAAAAATTTGTCCACTTGAATTAATTAATACAAATAACCCTAAATTAATTAATACAAAAATTAATACAGTCTTTTTCCTCTTGATGAATTCTTCCTCTGCAAAATCCTAACACCATCAACCAACATTTCGCCACCGTCGACCCACCACAACACCACCAACCCCCACCATCAAAATGAAAGATGAGAATGGGGCGGGTGTAAAACATTTCGCTACCGTCGATCCACCACAACACCAGGAATCCCCACTTCGCCACCGTCGACCGGTCTGTACCACCGATCCATTCCCACGACTCGGCCTCAAACCCACAAACGGTCCGATCGATTGCGGCAGAGCATCCCGAACTATCGAAGGCTCGAAGCACAACCAGTAATCTAGATTGAGAAAATTTTTATTTTTGAAAAAAAAATTTACACCTTCAAAATCAGATTTCAAAACCCCCAAACAAAACTCCAGAAATCCCAAATTTCTCTCTCCAAATCCCCAGAAATTCTTCACTGCTTCCAATCAAACCCCAAAATCACCATCACTCTCCACTCTTCGCCGCCACCGCCTTTCCCTTGTTCCTTCTTAATCGAAAGTCGCTCAAAGACTCAAGGCCTAGACGGGTGTCCATATGGATGAAAGGAACGAAATATTTCCTAAAGAGAATGGGGGAAAGGGTTGATGAAAGGAAAGGATGAGGGGAAGGGGAAGGAAAGGGAAAGGGAAAGGGAAAGGAGGGGTGGGGAGGGGTAATTTAATTATTCTTTTTTTGTTTGATTAAATATTTAATTTAATTATTAATTTATTTTTATTATAATTTATTAGTATTATTTTGCTCTTTCACCCATATAAATAATAAAAGAAAATTTATAAAATAACTCACTTTTTACACATAAGCATCAATCTTGCCACGTGTCAGTCACATCATAAATAAAGTAACACCTATTTGTCTAGGTGTCATTTTTTTAACGAGAGGGGCATATTTGAGCTATATTTTATAACGTTAGAGGTATTTTTAGAAAAAAAAATTAGTTCAGGGTGTAAGTGGGATATCCGTGTAAACGTCAGGGCCATTTTTGGACTTTTGCCCTTTGTTACTTAGCAATCCGGGTCGGGTTGTCTAAACAGCTCCATTAAAAGATCCGGAAACTATCTCCTCTTCACATCTATCCGACTATCCCTATTCCGGCTTTGATTACATTCTCTCTTCTCTCGGAGATGGCTCTTTCGCTCCAGTCAACCTGTTCTTCTTCATCATGTCTTAACTCTCACACCAGAGTCCCTCAGCCTTCTCTCAGGTTCCATCTCTATTAATTATATGCACTCACATATATAAAAATTACTTGTGTTCTTTTGGGTAATTTGTTTTTCTTTGGCAGCTGCGCGACTAAGGTTTTTGTGGGGCTAAAGCTTCAATCACCAAGTATCTTTCTTCTATCCATTTAATTGCAACTTCAATTTCTTATTTACTTTGTAATTTGGCTACACTGCAAAAGTCTTTTAACTTTTTTAGTGTGTTTATAATATCTTGATTTTGGTAGATTCTTTCGGCACTGAAAGACCCAACTTGAATGTTGAATTTTACAACAAGGTGAATAAAAGCGTTGAATCAAGGTTTGTTTTTTGCTTGTTTTGGATTTTGGGTTTTCTTTTTGACCATTTGAAGGTCCGGTCTGGTAGTTAAAATACTCACTTTTTACTTCTTAATTTAAAATGTGTTGTCATTCATCATAAATTGTTAGGGAAGTAATACTCACTGGGTATATAAAGGATATGATCATATGACACTTAAATTTATTATCTAATTTGTGGAAAAAGTGAAATAAAATTGAAGCTTGGAAGTAAATTTTATTTCACCAGTTAATATGTATTTTTTTAAAATAGTTGTTGGGTTTATGCACAATGCTCAAATGAGATGCCTTGAAATTCTTTCTGTGGTATCTGATAATTTTATGGCAAAAATATATTTGAGGGTTTATATGGGGATATAAGGTTATATGTCAGAACTATACACTGACATATTATTGAATTGCAGGATTTGTAAGGGTAAACCAACGAGAGCGCGTGTTGGAATGATGCCCATAGGAACGCCAAGAGTTCCGTACAGAACACCTGGTGAGGGAACTTGGCAGTGGGTTGATTTGTGGAATGCCCTTGTAAGTTATTACGGCTGACAATCTACTTTATGACCTTGAATCTGTTGACTTCTTAGATAGTCATGTTAGACAGTGGAAGAATGGGGTCTAGTCTTTTTGCATGACCCAATGTTAAGGGTGGACTATTTATTTTTCCTCCATGTGCTATATCTGTAGTGAGTCACTAAATTATTGCATTGCAGTACCGGGAACGGGTTATCTTCATTGGGGAAGAAATAAACGAAGAATTTAGCAACCAAATACTGGCAACAATGTTGTACCTTGACAGTATTGAATCTTCCAAAAGGATGTATATGTACATCAATAGTCCTGGTGGAGATGTGAGTTATTCTTCAATCAAGTTTTTTCTTATATCAAACTTAATGTACATTCTTCTTTTAGAGTCTACAGATCTAACTACTTTTTATAAAAAAATATTTGCTGGATTTCTCTCCTTATACAGCTTACGCCAACCATGGCTATCTATGACACAATGCAAAGCTTACAAAGTCCTGTTGGTACCAACTGTGTGGGCTATGCATATAATCTAGCTGGCTTTCTTCTTGCTGCTGGAGAAAAGGTAAAACTTTTACCTCACAATGGTAAAGTAACTTCAGAGAAAAATATAACAGGAAGAAAGTTAATATTTGATACAATGCAGGGGAGCATGATAAACCATTTCATTATTAATGGAAAACGAATAACCTATCCCATCAATTCAAAAAAAAAATGCTTAGGGTTTTCAGTTTCTTCATGTTTCATTCAAAATCCTATGATAGACTCAGTCGTGTAATAATTGAATTACATGGGACACTAACAAAAAGAACTTTTGGTCCCTTCAACATGTAAACTGGGTGCAATAGTCATATTGCAGTAATGGACTATTATGTTTCCATGTGTGATACTGCATTGCTTGATTGAAAACGTTTTCCCTATTAGGTGTTAATGCCAATATTTATTGCTTCCTTGAATCTATCTCTGATTTTGTTTGCAATATGAAGGGAAATCGCTTTGCAATGCCTCTTTCGAGAATTGCCTTACAATCTCCAGCTGGGGCTGCTCGTGGTCAGGTTTGAATACTTCTCCCCTGTTCAGAAAAGTTAATATAGTTATAAATCTCCGCCAGTGTAGTTTTCTTTGTCTTGTATGTGTTCATGTATATATATATACTTATATACCAGTCATTCGCAGGCTGATGACATTCAAAATGAAGCGAATGAGCTCCTCAGAATTAGAGATTATCTCTTTAAAGAGTTGTCTCAGAAGACGGGCCAGCCTGCTGAGAAGGTATAATTGGATTCTCACTAAACTCTATGATTCTTTTTTGCTCGACTGGTTTGATGAGTTGCTTCAGCTTTTTGTTACTTTAGCTTGACATGTGCACAAGATTAAGATTTTCCCCTTTGATTCTTGTCAACCAAAAATGATATTAGAGCATATTGAAACGAGTATTTATACACATTTAATTTTGCCCTATTTTGCTAACTATGTCTGTCTGGATTCTTCAGTTAGTAATTTTTTCCCCTAGAGTCGGTAGTTTTTTCCTAAACTTTTATTTTGTGATTAAAATGTTAGCATTTCTTATTACATATTTGCAGATTCACAAGGACTTGAGCCGGATGAAACGCTTTAGTCCTCAAGAAGCTCTTGAATATGGTCTCATTGATCGTATAGTTAGGCCTCCCCGAATCAAGGCAGATGCACCACGAAAAGATGCTGGAACAGGTCTTGGTTAGTGTTTTTGTTGTTTGTATACCAAATTGGCTGGTAGCTGTTATACAGTTCAGATATCTCCCAAGTTGATCGATCTTCTAATATTATTCACAATTCTGTTAACTGTTAAGACAAATACATAAAGTTTCTGATATCATTAATCCTCCCATTGAGTGCTTAGAAAACCTTCATTTTTGCTTGGATTTATATTCACACTCGATTGATGTTTCTTAGTTATTGTCTCTCTTTTTTGTCTTTTTTTTTTTGAAGACAGAAAGTCTTTGAACCTCTTAGAATTTTCAACTAATCCCATAGGCACCCCCCCCACCCCACCCCACCCCACTAGATCATTGTACTAAAAAATCCAAAGCTTTTGTGGCTACCTCTTTGAGTTGTGACCTCCCAAATTTCCGTTCTTGCAAAGAGAACTGCAAGAAAATGAAATGATTTTATTTGCAAACTTTTAAGTATATTTGTCCCTTAATAATATTTATTTTAGTAGTGGATATGATAATGAAATTGGCATTATGTCATATTATACTATAATCTCTAAATAGTAATAGTCATCAACTTTACAATGGCTGCTGCCCTGACCGTTGCTTTGCTCATTTGCATTGCCTATCTCTTCAATTTGCGACGAATGATATTAGTGTAAATAAAATTATTAAATTCACAACATTTTTTGTTATTTTCACAACAAAAATGTCGCTATAAATGTATAGCGACGGTGTAAACTGTTGCTATAGAATCTATAACGACATGTTTGTTGTGGATTTAACAATTTTCTAGTGTAAAATGTGGTTGCTTTAACTCCCTGTTGCATATAAACAAGTGGGTGAGATTGGTGTTTCTTTATTTACCATGCAAACAAAAAAAAAAGTAAAAGCAGCACTGCTTAAAATGTTAGATTTAATTTTCGTTTGGACGGTGATAATTACAAAAACAAATTAATATGGATTTTTCTTTTATTTTCAATTTCCTCCACTTGCATAAAAGGAATAATTTATTACTTTTATATCAAAATTTGCAAATTCAATTGGCTTAACAAATTATCTAAATTGCAACTTCCACTTGCTAACTTGAAAGAATGGTTAGGGGCTTCTCAGGCCGAGTTATGGGTAACTACCAAGTTAACATATAGTTTCAATCCAATTTCCAAACTCACTCCTAAAGTTTTCTAAAGGAAATTGATAAATTCTTTCTAATATAAAAACCGTCGTTATAGTATCTGTTCCTTCTGCACTCGCCGGTCAGTCAATCATAACCGTCGCTATAGTATCTTCACTGGAGGGCGAGGACAGATTTTGATTCATGGTATCTGTTGCACTCAGCCCATAACGACAGTTTTTATATTAGAAAACGACAGTTTTCTAAAGGACAGATTTTGATTCATGGTATCTGTTGCGCTCAGCCCATAAGAAGGATCTACCATTTCTGCACTAGGAAGATGAATGACAGCAGGGGGTGCAACAAAAGTTGTAGACTCAATCTTCTGTTTCTTTGTTTCTCTGGAGCACTCCGGCAGAATCCCATTTTCTTTTTCTTTGGAGCATTCCTGCATATTCCCAAGGAAAAAACTGCCTACGATGATCTGATTTTTATCAACAAAGAAAGGAAACATAATCAAAATTCATATATGCAGACATGAACAGACCTCAAGGACATCACAATAGAAAATTATTATCAGTGTTTTCAGATCTTGAAATTATACACTGCATTACGGTCGTCACAAAACTCACTAATTCTTAACTAACATAAGATGGAAAACAAATACAATTTCTTCTCGTTGAATATATCCCGAATCAATAGTGCAAAACAATATTAAATCAGAACTTATCCATTTTATTTTATTTTAAATTAAAAATAATGTATTAGCTATACTATTTTAAGATATATATAAATTAGATGCAGAACATCATATAAAATATCTATGCATATATCATCCTCTCTGTTATTTGGATAACAAAGATTGATGCATAGAACACTCCTACCACTTCAAACATGGCAGCAAAATGACGGAACACAATAAAGCTGAAACTAACCATTTATAAGAAAAGATATTGATTACTGCACCTCAAAAGTGAATGTGCCCCAAGAAGAATCAGGCCGGCTAAGTTTAGCACTTGAAATTGCACCATTTGCAGAAACAACACATATCGATTGAGATCCTTGTTGAGCGTGTGACATTATCTTCATTGCGATATCCTTAATCAACCAAAAGCAAAATTACAGCTGTTTACTTAATGTGAAACTGTTGTTAGATAAAAAATAAAACCGTATAGATACAAGATATTATGGACAGGAAAAGACGGTAGATGCAAGCTAAAAACTGTTTTGAAATATCCCTTGACAAAAAGTCCTCATGACATACTTTTCATCACTCTACTTTTATCCAATAATTTCCAAGGATGTAACTGACAAACTAAAAATATGGTTGCCACATGGGAAATTCCAGCAAGAAAGATACCACAAGTAGACTAGTTTCGTAAGTAAACCTTGCGCTTTTAATTTTTAGTGTCAAATATAACATATATAAAAGTAATGCACTTATATTATATATTATGTTGCGGGGCTGAGCAACAAATTTGAGATAGTTCCATTTTCCTTTTTTTTACCATTTTCCTTTTTTTACCCTCTAAGATTGAGGTAATTTACACCCACATACTTATAATTAAACATAAATAAATAACTTATGTGGTCTATATTTCATATCCATAGTAGTAGTTTCAAATATTTGGTGAAACCAGTTTGCATATAATGTTTCAACTAAAGGCCAATTATGACAAATATAGCACAATATTTCACTCAAAAGTAAAACAAATTACGAGGAAATAAAAGATTAACAAAAATGGAGGAAGCTTGAATAGTGAAACTGAATAATCATAGGATGATTCAGTTTCAGCAAAAGCAAACAATTATTAATGAATATTTTACCTCTCCAGTTTTAACTCTGATTATATTGAAAGAGGAACGACCAGTAATAGAATTTGAAACCAATTCCCCTACAAAAACATGAGAAAGATGAGTTATATCATTCATACATATCATTCTCACTCTGTTCAAAATATTCTTCTTCCACTTTTAACAACCAAAACACACAATATTAAGTAGTGTGAAAGTTTCGACTGGATGATTCACTACTAGAAGACCAAGCCAAAATAGAGTGCAAGATAGGAAACAAACATTCCTACCATTCAGAGAAGTTACTAAAAAGCATCAAACTAAGTTGTTAGACACAATGTCACAACAATGAACTTCTACTAATTTTAGTAACATTACAAGAACTCGATACTACTGCTTCAACTAGCTGATAACAACCAAAAACAAGAAGCAATGACTTCCCCCTTTTGCAACAGAGGTGAATGGTGAGCTAAGCCCAAGATTGCACATTCCACATTTTTACACTATTCCACTCTTCTTCCTATATCAACCCAAGTGGTGAGAATTGATAAGTTGCAAATGACAGCCATAAGTTGGAGGTTCCATCATTCCCCACACCAGCTCTCAAGAATCCTAACCATTACTTTCTAACTACCATTAACATCAAGATCCAAGTTGACGCATCTATTAACAGGCCCCACATCTAATTAATCACTTAATTCCAACACAAAACATGGGACACCCCAAATTGCACATCGAAACACATGGGATGGTTTGATATATATATGATAAGGTAATCTAAGGCATGCTTTAGCCAAGTTTTACTCCTCGGGTTAAATTTTTCATTTTTGGGTTTTATAAAAATAATTTTAAATTTTATACAAAATTGGTGATTTTATTAAGTAGCCAACTGCTTTAGATTACCTTTCTCCTATATATATATATACTAGTAATGCCCGTGCCTGAAGGCACGGCGTAACGAAAAATTAGATTAAAACTCGAAAAATATTACATTACCTAAAGACATATACCACCACAATTCACCATACCACCACAACAATTAATACATACTCAATCATTAACACATCCAACCACCAAAACATCAAGTTAGTCGGTATTAATTTCAAGAAATTTCGGCAAAATTTCCTTTAAAAATAGATATTCAGAAAATTCTAAACCTCTCTACAAAACTTACAATCATCAATACATATCCAAACCACCAAAAAAACCATCATTCCATACCCAAAAATCATCATAACCATGTATAATTACTTAACTTTACAAAAGACGAAACACAAAAAATACAAACATGCAGAAAATAGAGAAACAACATGTTGAGCATAAGACCCATTATCGAAAATATTACATTACCTAAAGACATATACCACCACAACAATTAATACATACTCAATATCAACACATATCCAACCACCAAAACATAAGACGGTACTAATTTCAAGAAATTTCGATAGAGTTTTCTTTAAAAATAGATATCCAGCAAATTCTAAACCTGTCTACAAAACTTACAATCATCAATACATATCCAAACCACCAAAAATACCATCATTCCATACCCAAAAATCATGATAACCATGTTTAATTAGTTAACTTTACAAAAGATGGAACACAAAAAATACAAACATGCAAAAAATAGAGAAATAAAATATTGAGCATAAGACCCATTACTTTACCGCTTACACCAAGTATTTTTTATAGTTTACACCAAGTATCCTTCAATATATACTTGAAAATATTTGAAATATAAAAATTATCGAAATATGTGAGTCAAAATAAAACAACTGCAAATCCGAAACATAAGAACACTTACTTTTACCTCTAATTATTTAAAAACAAATGAGCACACACATTTTATATATAGGGGGGGGGATGATTTAGATTGATATAAGTAAGAATTTAGAGAGATTGTAACAAATTATTGCCTTATTTAGGAAAAGATATGGATGAATGTAGACTTACAATCAAATAAAGTATTTTTAGTACCATTTCAACAAACTGTTCATTTGCTTAATGATTTAACTCATAAATCTGTATTGGTGACAGTATAATGGTGTGTGAGTTTGATTTGCGAGTGTTTGATTGGTTACAATTATGTGTGTTTTTGCATGTATTGTGTGTTGTGTGTCTGCATGAGAAGTAAAGAAATATAAAGAGTCTTGGTCAGAGAGACTTTCACACCTAGACAATTGTTTGGTCAGTGATGGATTAGTCATCGTCAAAAGTGGACAAGTCGGTACTGGATTGCATATCATTTAACTCTCTTAAATGTCTTCTTCATCCCTTCAAACCTTCTCTTCATCACTATCCTTAATGTCCTCGTATCAATACGAACGCACTTTGCCCAATGAGTAGAATGCACAACCACCTAAATTATTTACATAAACAATAAATTTAACACTATTTATATTATAGGAATAGTAAAGTTATTTTGATGCAGTGACATAAAAGTAGATTTACCTGATTATGTCGGCCCCATCCACAAAGGTCCATTGTATATACTCTATCGTTCTCGTTGACAAATTCACTCCAATCCTACAAAGAATGAACCTCATTGTAAAATTAAAATTTGAAATGTTAAAAAGATTACATAATTCAGTAAAAATAAACTTGTTTAAACTATACCATTTACTTGTCGTAAGAATATTATAACAAAACTTTTGGGCAAACAATATTTGTGGTGCAATTCAACCCATCTCCAGGAAGGAGGACAATAATACGATCCGAAGATGTGCATCTAGATAGTGCCACATAAAGGTGTCCATGACTAAAAACAGGTGTCCGCAAATCAATCCCAACGAACTTGATAGATTGTCCTTGGGCTTTATTGATTGTTATAGCATAAGTTAATCGGACAGGAAACTGACGTCTTGTCATTCGAAAAGGCAAGTCCAAAGATGTTGGTGTCAATGGTGTTCTCGGAATGAAGACTAAATTGTCAATTTTATCTCCATTTAATATCTGAGCTTTGATTACCCTTGAGGCACATCTAACAACCATCAATCGTGTGCCATTACAAAGTCCATCTTTCGGTGCAATATTTCGTAACAACATTATTGGACATCCAACTTTCAACTCCAATTTAAACGGTGGCAACCCTGAAGGATTCAGCGAGTTTAAGTACTCGTTAGGATATCGATTCCTAATGGTATGATCAAGCTCGAAGGATATCGATTTCTAATGGTATGATCAAGCTCATCACCTTCAGACATTTTATCTGCAGCTAAAAAAGTAATTGTTTCTCCCAAAGTAATATTCAGTGCTGCAGCATTTATATCACTGACGTCGTCATTGCGAGCATATAGAATTGTCCGTTCAGTGAGAAAGATTGGAGTCACTATACCAACCACATCCAATTGTGAATAGATTTTAAATATCAATTCATTTAGATTATGACACCGATTTATTGTAGATGGAAGTTGCACAATTTCTTGTGGATTAGTCCCAATCTAAAAAAATGAAAGTATAATTATTCACAAAGTGAGATTTAATTCAAAACATCATGTTATAGAAATTCAATTCAAGGTTGAATGAAATATTACCTCCATCAAGAATTGAGCAAAATTAGTATTTCGAATGTCTGTACAAGTTAATCGCATGTTTAAACCCAGAGTCAAAACAAATATATCTTTCCATAGCGAAGACCGTCTCAATGATGCACCCACAATTTGCTCGTGAACGCCTTTAGGAATAACATGCAATATTTGTCGAAAGTCTCCACCTAGGACAACAGTGATATCCCCAAAAGGTCTTTTATCGTCTCTGATATCTTGAAGGGTGCGATCGACTGCCTCAACAAAGTATCGATGTTGCATAAGAACTTCATCCCATATTATCAGCTTTGTTTTTCTAAACAATTCGTCATGCATTGATTGTTTAGTGAACCCGCATGTTAAATTATCTAGGGTTTCCAAAGGAATACAAAATGTCGAATGTGCAATGCGCCCCCTACCAATAACAACGATGCAATACCAGATGAAGCCACATTAACATGTCCATAGCAACGCAATTTGGTTGCATTGGTATTGTACAAAAACGTTTCCCCCGTCCCAGCACCTCCACTCAAAAAGAAACTAGTTGGTATGTTTTCACATATTGACATTGTGACAGCAGTATAAGTAGCAAGTTGTGCATCATTAAGGCCGTCAACATTAATTTGTGCATCATATTGTTGTGCTTCATTCTCAAGTTAGTGGTGCTCAAACAGTAATCTATTTCCAACTATTGCATTCCAATTTCCAGTTGGTTGTGGCATGGGTGGAACGTCAACTAAACTCTTCCCCAACTCATGGAGCAATTGATTCATCAAATATAAGCCATAATATTCAATATGATCATCAGTTGGATTCAAAATACCAAACTTAGTACGAATCTTGTGTACTAAATCATCACATATATGTGCTGAGAATTGCTTCCACAATGCAAAAGGATGCAATGGAAAACATTCCGTTAGAATTATAGCAAATAGTCTCCTTAATTGGTATCCCGTTCTCATAATTGCAGCCTCTTGAAGACATTGTATCCATTCTTCATCATCTTCAAGAAGTCCTCTTGCAACACATGCTGACTTGAATGTATCATGCATAACATTATTTACCGTGCGTATTTGATCAAATGAAGTTGGTCCTCCGACAACAGATTAGAAGCAAATGCAAATAAACCGCTCACCGAATTAGGGCTAGCAAAGTACATTCTACAAATTGCATAACTCCTTTGTCTTGGAGTCCATTTATTGATAGACTTGTTCCAAACAAATTTTTGTGGAAATTCCTGATAAGTTAATACACGGGCAGATTCATTTGTAGTGCAACAATCAAAAAAGCAAGTTAGAGTTGTTTCCTGATGTGAACCTTTAGAAATGATCGTATCAAAAGATTCAGCAGGGTTAAAGAACACACGACATCCCGGGCAAATGAAGTGCCAGTCTTACAACTGACAAAATCTCTTCATGTAAAGGATTACCAAACAATCGCCACGCAGCTTCTGGAGGTCCAATATACCTAGCATCAAGATATTGTTGGATCTCATTAATTCCTCCAAGTACCATTGTTGCGCGATCATGTCCTTTATAAATATACTTGTGAATGTATTTTACACATCCGATTCTCGCACAAACTTCAACATTGATATGGATGAACATTCTGAACATTATGTGATACAACGTCTTTAATACGGATTATGTGGCACGATGTACGCCTCTATTATCACGATTTGATATCCATCTGAGTCCATACTTGTTGATTCAACAAATGATCGAGGGTACTGCTTGATACACACCCCATTTTCCATCCATGGTGCTTGTGGATTTCGAGCACCACATGGTCCGTGTACCATGCAACCTATGATTGTTTCAAAAAGCAATGGGTCAGTTTGACAATCCGAAAATTCAGCACACACTACTCTGTCCACTTGAGCACATGTTTGAATTTTATCTAAACCTTGAAGAAACAAAAGTGCATGCATGTACGGTATCCCCATTTTTTGGAATTCAATTGTAAAAACATGCGCCACTTTTCTACCAAAGACGTTTGTTTCTACCTCCTTCGTCAAAAAAATTCGCTTCAACTCAAAAACACGGGACACTAAATCAGGACGGTCAGTAGGGATCTGATTTGGCAATAGTGATTTAGTAATTTCAAGCCATTTGGGATTTGCTGTCATAGTTAGAAAAATATATGGGTGTTGATTATATCGCGTGATAGCCATTGAATCTTGAAAAATTTCAAACATATGTCTTACACCACCAGTGAATGAAGATGGCAACACCATTCGTTGACCAACTTGTTCAGGACCAAGCTCATCTCCACAACCATCTGCAAGACCTTGGTAAAGTTCTACACGAAAACTATTTCAGGAGTTCTACTACAAACTCCTGAAATAGTTTTCCAGCTCTCAAAATTGTTGAATACTCAGTGTCACGTTGGAACATACGATAACTGTAATTTTGCAATTGTGTCAGTCGAGTAGAAGGTCCACCATGGGAAGCGTTCCAATATTTCAAATCTAGATTCCATCCTAGCTCACCATATGGGAACAATAACACATAATGCAATGGCAAATAGGCCGGATGACACTCATTAATTTGCATCAAACCATTATCCCCTCTCAAATGTAACATAATATCTCTCATTCCACTTGATTCAGTTCCATCTTCCGGTAATATTACCGCAATCTCATCGGTTGTTGGGAGATTATATCGACATATCTGATCATTATGTAATCTGTAGTGAAGATATGCCGATAAATTCACCCCAGTCAATTCCAATTCACTTAAAATTGTGTGAGCCTGCCGAAATTTAATAGGAAATGGATTTACTTGCAATAAATAATCTTGTATGGTTTTCAAAACATCTCTTCTCAAGTTAGGATTTTTGTTGTTGCGAACATCTAAAGCTGAATTAGGATCATAAATGTACAATTGAGAGTAAATTGGTTCACACCCTGACTGTGGCATAAGCAATCCTGTTTGATGGCGTAATTCTCCATGGGTAGTGAATGTTCTAGGCCCCCTCCCGACAATTAATCTGTCATCCAAAGTAGCACCAAGACTCGTAAACGCATTAGCTGCATTATACTCTCGTGTGTACTGACGAAACGATTTTGATTGTTCATCATTGTCGTCATACAATGCTTTAAGCATTAAAGGAGGTGCAATAAGTGGAGGTAGTCTAATTTTTCCTTGTAAACAACATTTACCAAAGAGAGGATTTGATACAGATGATTTTGTTAATTTTTCAGCAAGCCAGTGTAAGGCAGAACAATGAGGACATGTTCGATTCATCAAGCCGAGGGAATGACGATCTGGAATTTCATGGTTTCGAGGATTAAATGCAACATCCATAGCTACACCTTCTACTGTGTAGGCACTACAGATAAAATTATAGATGTCATACAATTTTTAAAAGGAGAACATGAATAAGACAACAAATGTGAGAATAGAAAAGTAAAACTTATATCGAACACCTGGTGCCTTCATTCGGATTACGCATTTGTTGGAACATGTTTGTCGAACATGGGGAGAATGGTTCCAAGACTATTGTTGTGCTTTTGTACATAGGTTTAGAGGAGGCAAGTCTTAGAGCATGGTAGTCACAGGCGACACCCTTGAGATATTTGGTGGTGTGCCTTCTTTAAGATTTTGAGGATGATTTTCTTGATTCATGATGGCCACAAACAACCACCGTGAAACAATTGTTGTAGTATCTTCATTAAGATTTTGAAGCAAGTTGGTTGACGATGACTCTAAAACATTTGCTGTCACTATACAGTCAATTACAGGATGTGAAATTTTGGTAAACAAAGTCATTAGTTGAAAGCGGGACCTTTTATTTGATTCTCATTCTAGGCATGCTTTGCCATTTATTTACGGCTCGGTAGTAAAGAAGGAAAAATCTAATTTGAGCAGCTTACAATGTTTTGATCGCTCTTTTTCGTGACGCACAAGTTGTCCCAATTGACGTTTAGAGGACTCATTTTCTTTCCCAACATAACGCATTTTTGCACGTTGCGGCAATGTTGATTTTGATATAACATTATAGTTTGGCGCCTAAACCACAAACTCATAAAAAATTAATTATTATTTTGTTGATTTAACGTATATCGTATCGTTTTCCACACTGTATATATAGCAACGTGATGTACCATGACAATAAAGTATTGCATTAACAGAACTATCTGCCCAACCCTTTATCAACATTATAATTATAATAAAGTTTTTGTTTGATGCAAAAATAAAACATCATAGCCACAGTTGCATCCAACACATTGTTCTATAGTAATATGCTCGGTCAAAACTACTGGGAAAGGTTGATGTTTCACTATTGATTGATGCTTCAAATTATGGAATGTTCAAACAAATTTAGAGTTTTAAAAAATGGGACCCAACAAAAGATTCAAATCTTATGTCATAACAAAAGGTTAAAGGCTACAAAGCAACATTAAGATTAAGAAACTAAAACCCTCAACTACAAAACTGGTAAAAAAACAAAAAATCATAGTTCCTCGGTAATTCAATTGTATACACGGAATAACAGGGAAAAAAAATAATATTAAATGAGACGAACCAAAAACATGTTGACAAACCAAACGTTCTACATAAAACAAAACTTAAATTTTTTAAATTCAGTAACATCCAAATCCATTGTAAAAACAGAGAGAAAAGAATAGGAATAAAAGTGATACCAGTTGGCAATCTTTATTTGTTGTTCCTTGGCTAAAAGAGGTTGATTTCTGTTTCCCCTTAAATTTGGCATTTGCCAAAGTATCAAAACTTTTTTCTTCTTCTATGTAAGAACACGATAAAAAAAAGTAATATTAAATGAGACAAACAAAAAACATGTTGACAAATCAAACGTTCTACATAAAACGAAACTTAAATTTTTTAAAATTCAATAACATCTAAATCCATTGTAAAAACAGAGCGAAAAGAATATGATTAAAAGTGATACCAGTTGACAATCTTTATTTTTTGTTCCTTGGGTAAAAGAGGTTGATTTTTGTTTCCCCTTAAATTTGGCATTCGCCAAAGCATCAAACCTTTGTTTATCCTTCTGTGCAAGAACACGATAAAAAATAAAATAAAATAAGTAATATTAATCGAGACAAACAAAAAACATGTTGACAAATCAAACGTTGTACATAAAACGATACTTAAATTTTTTTAAATTCAATAACATCCAAAACCTTTGTAAAAACAGAGATAAAAGAATAGGATTAAAAGTGATACCAGTTGGCAGTCTTTATATTTTGTTCCTTGACTAGAAGAGGTTGATTTTTCTTTCTCCTTAGATTTGACATTCGCCAAAGCATCAGACCCTTTTTTCTCCTTCTGTGTAAGAAAACGCTACTTAAAAGCAAAAAAAAAAGAAAAAAGAAAAAATGAATGAGGATACACTACCTCACGTAAACGGAGACAATTTAGTTCATACTCATTGCGAATTACCACTCCTACATTATTATGACAAAGTCTTCGAACCTATAGGCAAAGAAACATTTAGTAGTAAATAAGCTGGTAAAAAGATAAGATAAAAAGTAAGAAAATGATGAGTAAGAAAAAATTATCATACGGTATTTTCTAGGTCGTCATCCATCGGTCACGACATTAATGAAAATAAATTAAAATAAATAAGTTATTAAAAAAATCAATAAGATTTATTTAGAGAGAGTTAATCAGATGATAAACTTACACCACCAAATATAACATCATCCATTGGTCGATGATTGTGCAGTTGAAACGGTTGTAGCTACACAATAAATTTCATAAGCTATGGATAATGAACATCAATTACATAATACATACACATCCAATTTCCATGACAAAAATTAAGGAAAAAGATAACCTAAATTAGCCTACAAATTTCACAAAATGAACACTCAATAATAACCAACTCAACATCCATAATAAAAAAAACCTATTTCATCATAACTATAAACCTATTTTATAATAAAAATAAAAACAGCCAAATTAAAAGACCCAATTTAAAAAAAACCTAACATTCGTGTGCAAATGTGTGTTTTGTAGGTGGTTGTGTGTGTGTGTTACTGCTGTGAAAGAGAGAGAGGGACAGAGTGTGAACACAAATTAAGCACCCATTGTAAAAAAAAGAAATTTAAAACACCAAAATTCAAAAACTGAAGCTGTAGTCGACTTTATAAGAAGACTTGTGATGAAATAGATAAGAATTTTTAATTGAAGCTATTCGGAAACTTGAGTTAAAGATTTCAAGGTATAACTGATGCTAATGGTTGATTCACTTGATAAAAAATTCATGAGAAAAACAATTTTAATTTAAACCACAACTCAGTTGATTCGTACAATTTAATCCGAACAATTAAAAAAGGAAAATTAGACCCAATACATGGTAAGAGGCTGTTTGAAAACGAAACTATTGAAAGAGTCATCAAACATTCCTTTTCTAGAAAAGCGTCATCCACACACCCTTAAAGAAGGTCAAGCTCAGCCTCTCTCATTTTTGTTTGGTAGGTTTCGAAAAATCGAACAATGTCAGAAGTCAGTAATCTATCTCACCAAGCTCAACCCAAGTGAAATGGGGGTTTTCTTCTTTTATCTTCTTTCTTCTTTATCTGTTCAATTTTTGGAGATTAGTTGAAGCTTTGGGTCAGCCTGTATAATCGTTAATATTTGATTTAGGTATCTATCTATAATAATAAGATTGAACCCAATTTGAATCTTTTACCACTTTAAAATTTAATCTATAATAATAATCGTTAGCACAATGACGGTTCAGATTTATTATAATTTTGCGAATAAATCATGGGAAGACATATCAAGGGTATTAGTCAAGGTAGTGCAATGAAACACTTAAAACAATAATTAAATTTTGGAACATACACTTCTTTTCTATACCTCCTGGACCAAGGTCGTCACCCTAATCAATCACGTTGTAAATTAAAATATAAACTCTTGAAAAACTAAAGTAATTTAGGAGCTTGTTCCTACTCACCATGTGCACATGGTGGCTTGCTCCTACTTAATTTAGTATAGGACATTTAAAAATGTAACTTTTATTTAAAACATTCATCAAAAACAGGGGGAATAAAACATAGTTTCCAACCACTACTTGCTCCAACACATATTACCAGACCCATCTTCTGCTTTTAATACTCATTTTCATGCACCTCCGCTACAAATGGGTATTGAAGGTACTTTGAAGACTGGTGATATAAAAGGCTATTTAAATTTTCAAATTACCCTTTATAAGACCCCAACCCGAAGTTCTTTTTACTCAATTTAAAATGCTAATTAAGGTTAAGTATTTGGAAATCAAAAGGTCAAAAAGGTATAACATTGGGAAGGTGGAAGTAATATTTAAAAAATGGATCTTGAACTTTGATTATATCAAAGTTAAACCTTTCCTATACAATCAAAATTAAACATGACGCCTTCGTGATCACGCCTTTGAAACAATGTGTTGCCTTCTTCCTTGGAACAAGGTGATGAAGACAGCAGTGTCTTCATCAAATTATCAAGTACTTTGTGGACAATCATTCTAAGTTCAAAGCATTTCTCAAGCAAGTGTAATTAAATAGAATATTAGATATACATATAATATCAAGGACATTGAATATTAATTTACTACTGCTCGGTATAAGGACCCTTTGGCAATAAGAATATAGGTAATTAGGGTTGGTATCAAAGGAGGGGAAGCAGAATATGCTGCCTCTGTAGGTCCAATGTACCTCGAGTCAATATACTACTTAATCTCATCTACGTACCCCAATACCAGAGTTGTGCGATCGTAACCCTTGTAAATGTATTTATTGATATACTTTATGCACCTTACTCGGAATAATAGACTTTTTGTTCACTGTACTAGGGTCCGATTTTCATTGTGGTTACCAAATTTTTTTTTGTTACAATCGAATAACTATACTCTCAAAAATTAGAAAATGGTCATTACTTAAGATTTCCGTCCGAAAAAACGGACGGAATGCTGACTGTGCAAATTGGCCTCTCCTTTTTGCTTACGTGGAGCACAACTTTGCTATATCACTTCTCCTTTGTTATCTTTAAACAAGGTGAAGTACTAAAATTTATTTTCTTTAAATAATAATAATAATTTTTAAATAATAATAATTTCAAAATAATAATAATAACAATAACAATAATAATTTTTAAAAAATTTAAAATTTAAAAAAAGATTATATAAATTATAAAAATATTTTTATATGAAGCTTATGTGTATTTAAAAATAATATTTTTATTATTTTATTAATTTAAAATAATAGTAATAATAATAAGAATTTGTAAATAATGACAATAATATTATTTTGAATATTATATATTATATATAGATATAGTATATGATTAGTTTCCTGAAGCATGATATGATTAGTTTCCTGAAGCATGATATGCAGGTTATATATATATTATGATATTAACCAAGCAGGATTCATCAGGAGCATGTACGGATTTCCATGATTCACGTGATTTCGTTATTACATATATTATATTCCTATCAACAGGAGTTACAGGATTCAGGATTCATATATGGTTAATATATATATATATATATATATATGAATGATTCATGTTATATATTCCGTGATTTTTTTGAATGGTTATATATGGGATAATACACTTTTAAAAATAATTTAAATTAATAAAATAATAAAAATATTATTTTTAAATACACATAAGCTTTATATAAAATATTTTTATAATTTATATAATCTTTTTTAAAATTTTAAAATTATTATTATTGTTATTGTTATTATTATTATTTTGAAATTATTATTATTTAAAAGTATTATTATTATTATTTGAAATTATTATTAATATTATTATTATTATTTCAAAATTATTATTATTACTATTATTTTGAAATTATTATTATATAAAGATAATAAATTTTACTACACTTTCTTTAAAGATAACAAAGAAGAGAAGTGATATGGCAAAGCTGTGCTCCACGTAAGCAAGAAGGAGAGGCCAATTTGCACAGTCAGCATTCCGTCCGTTTTTTCGGACGAAAATCTTAAGTAATGACCATTTTGTAATTTTTGAGAGTACAGTTATTCGATTGTAACAAAAAAAGTTTCGATAACCACAATGAAAATCAAACCCTAGTACAGTGATCAAAAAGTCTATTATCCCCACCTTACTCCTGCACAAACTTCCACATTTATATGGCAACTAAACAATCTAGAGAGGTATGAATTATATGCTACAACATCTTTATTATCAACTTTATGTCCAGACCTTAGAGAATGTTTTCGATCGTCATTGCGCCTTTGATATATCGGATCCCCATCTTCGCCCATTGTAGTTTCTTCTGCCCAATATTTAGGATATCTCTTAGTGCATTTACCATCTTCCATAAATGATGATTTAATATTTCGAACACCACATGGTCCATGTACCATGCAAGTTTTAACTGTTTTATATAGAAGTGGATCAGAAATTGAATCGGGGAATTTGGCACAAACAATTCGATTTGCTTGTTCACGTGTTCGTATTTTATCAGGCACTTGAAGAAATATTAGCAACTGCATGTGCGGCAACCCACGCTTTTGGAATTCAATCATGAAAACATGTGCCACCTTTGCACCAAATATTTTCTTCTTATCAATCTACATCATCAAAGCTTGTCGCTTCAACTCAAATACGCGGGCCACTAAGTCTGGGCGGTCAATTGACGTTTGATGTGGTAACAGTGCATCTTTTATCTCAGGCCAATTCGGATTTGCCGTCATAGTTAAGAAAATCTCAAGGTGTTAGTTATACCGAGTTATGGCCATAGAATCTTGGAAGATTTCAAACATTTGCCTTGGACTCCCAGAAAAAGAAGAAGGCAAAACTACTCGTTTACCAACTTGATTAGCCTCTAACCCATCAAGAACTACGTCGACCAGATCTCGGTATAGATCATATTGTAATTTTGTTGGTTGAGCCTATAATATGTTAATCGATTCTGCTCTGTTGCCGCCCATACATCTACAATAAACTCTTGAAATAATCTTCCGCCCCTCAATATAGTTGAATACTCAGTAGGTCTTTCAAACAAACGATACCCATAATATTGCAATTGCGGAAGTCTTTTTGATGAAATTTTACCTTGATTGACATCCCACTGCTTAAAATTTGGTTCCCATCCAAGCTCACCATACGGAAACAACAATACGTAATGTAGTGGTAAATAAGCTGGATGACATTCATTTATCTGCATCAACTGGTCACTTCCTCTTAAACCGTACAATAATATCCCTCATCGCAGAGAATTCAGCACCATCTCCAAGTAATATGACAGCAACCTCCTCTGACATGGGTAAATTATGAGTTCGACGGTCTTTTGCTGCACGCACTATAATGAAGGTAAGCTTGGATGTCGTGATTGTTCAGATGTTCCCTACTTAAAATTGCAGTTGCATGTCTAAACTTATCCGAAAATGAGTTGTATCTCAAAAGACTATCCTGGATTGTTCTTAGGACATCCTCTTGCACCTTCGGGTTTCTTCGAGAACGATATTCTAAAGCAACAGCGGCATCGTGAATATACAACTGTGCATAGACTGGATCTTAATCGGGTGGAGGTTGTAGTAACCCTGTCCGATGTCGCAATTCCCCATGGATTGTAAATGCGTTGGGACCCCTACCAGGAACCACTCTATCATCCATATGTACACCTAAGCTCGTAAAAGCATTCGCCGCATTGTACAGTCGGGTATAACTTCGAAAGGACTTTGACTAATCATCATTGCCATCATATAATGATTGAATTTCTGGAGGAGGCGTTAATAGTTGTGGAAGTCGAATCTTTCCTTGCAAACATGTTCCGAAGAAAGGGCGGTCAACAAATGAATTTGATAACTTTTCGCTTCCAATGCAATCTTTGAAAGCAAATGAGGACATCAGATATTCATTTTATCGAGGTAGTGTCTCCCTAAAATAGAATGCGGCTGAGGGGCTATATTTGTAGGCAATGCCACCTCTTGTACGCAAGCTTCATCAAGAATTGACTGAATAATTGGTAATAACCTAAAAAATAAATGAATTTGTTTCAAAATAGTTCACACATCGTAACACTCCTTATGGTATATAGTTATAAATAATTTGCATTGAACTAATCCAAAAGTTGGTGATGTAGGCATGGAAGATGATATATGTATATGCTCCATATTATTTTGGAAGAAGGATTTCTTCACCCCTTGAATTTGAGTTAGTTGAATGTAACCCTTGAGGTGGTAAAATCGAAATTGGAAGTATTCGATTAGAATATGATGGCGCAGGTTTTAACGACGACGGATGCTGATAAAAAAGATTCTTGATCACAATACATTCTCGTTCATAAGTTGCACGTTTGGATGGCCTGGGGATCAAACCAGGGAAAAATCTTGGTTGAAATGTATATGGTTGAGATTGTATTATTTTTGCTTGTTTCTCTTTCACAATGCAAGCGCCGAGCAATATGTATTGGACGCACATCACCATTATCCCTTTCTCGTCTTTTACGTTGAGGAATTGGAGCTTCGTAAAGGATATTTTTATTGAATCCCTACAAATAATAGATATCTAAGTGTAAAGCTAAGAAGTCGTAGTGTTTTTCTAAGAAAAAAATAACGTTTTCTATTTATTCAGATTAGGGTGCATATATTCAGTTTTCTTGGTTTTGTATTTCACACGCAAGCGTTGTGCAATATGCATTGCTCGCCACTTTCTGTTTATTGTCTTTTACATTGAGGAAGTGTAGTTTCGTAAAGGATTAAGGCTGTAAACGAGCCAACACAGTTCGGACTCGATTCGGGCTCGATTCGAAAAAATACGAGCGAGACTCGGATTCGTTAATAATATGATCCAAATGTGAGCATTAAAAATAGTTCGAATAAAAATACGAGTAGAATATGAGCAAGGTTATACTCGACTCGTTTAAGATTCAAACTACTCGAATTTTTTATTGGGATTCGATACATGCTCGGTTAATACATATTCGATTAGATGTTCGATACATTCTTTTATAATATATACAAATTTAAATCAAATTAGGATAATTAGTTATTATTTTGTTTTGTTTTTAATTTTAATTGTTATTTTATATTTGTAAATTGTAATAATAAATATATTTTCTCATTTTTAAGTAAAATAACAAATTTAATTTATAATTATATTTATTATAAAACTAGTTATTATGTAGAGACTCGAATTCGAGCATGAATTTGAAGCTCGCGAGTAGTTTGAATAAATATTCGAGTCGAGTCGGATTGAATTTGAGTAATAAATATTCGAGCCGAGTTGAATCTGAGTAAGATTTTTCAAATATAATTCGAATTCGAGTACGAATTTATCATTTCGAGTCAAATTCGAGTAGCTCTCTGTTCGCTCCGGTTCGACTCGTTTACACCCTTATAAAGGATATTATCTAAACCCTAAAAAGATGTATAATTATAAACTTAAGAAGGCATAGTGTTGTTAATAAATTAGGTTCAAATATTTTGTTTATATGGCTTTGTGTAACAAATCTTTGTAACTACTAACGTAAATGTTTGGAATATTATATACTTGCCACAGGTAAATTGGGAGCTCGATTTACTTTTTCTTTTCCTTTTTGATTCTCCTTCCCTTTTTCTTTTGCTCAAAGTTTTCTTTGATTTTCCTGATAGCATACAAATATAAGATGTTTTGTCTTGGAAAATAAAGTATGGAATTAAGAAAAGAAAAAGTAATCTTATCTTGCCTTAAGCATAATCTTCAATTCAGATTCTTCTCGAATGACAATGCCAATAATTTTTTTTCGGTAATGTTCTCTCTATTAAAGAAAGGAAAAAAGAAGGTTAAATCTAGAAAGTATAAAAAAAGAACTATTAAAAAACAAGTTTGCTATGAAAGAAGAAAATAATTTTACCGTGCATTGCAAATGATAATCCTCCTGTCCCAAATTGAAAGAGATTAGAAATTTCAAAAAGGAATAGTAATTGTTCGATTTTCATTAAGACTGAAAAAAGAACTTACATATCCAAACACGGTATAAGTAGGTCGTCCGTGGACAGGGTGACCACATGATTCATATTCGCTATTGAAAAAATGTATTAGTGTGAAACTGTGACGCCCCCAAATCCAGGTTCTCTAACCTCAGATTCAGTGTTCACGATCCTATCATCATCATAAGCATTCTATAACTATTTCGAAATAATATACATTGTTCATTATACAAAAGTCTCAAAACATGGTCTCAAGGTCTCTCTAACCTTAACTTTAAATACACCATTTATAATACAAATAGTTTACTCAAGAAATTCCATTAGATAATAACTAATTTAACATTCATTCTAAAATTACTCCTGGATCTTGCCCTTGCCCTTGTCCTTCGCATTAGATCCTTCGGGCTTAACTGAAAATAGAGGTCATGATATAACAAGAGTAAGCAACTAATTTGCTTCACAAGTTTATAAAGACAAAGGAGATATATCATGACTTAGAAAGAAATATTGCCTTCAATGTTCAATAATAATATAAGATTGTGAAGGAACATGAATTAAAAATCAACAATTGAATATTCGATAATTGAATAACATGAATCGAGTGGTTTTGAATAACCATGAACATTTGCCAAGGTGCTCGTTGATTTAAATGGACCTTTTAATAAGTTTTGGTATTCAAGGATCACCTTTTCATACCCCGTGATTTATGCATAAACACTTAATAATCCGACATCGATATCATGCCTTAATCAAATTTGTCCATTTCTCACCAAGAGTTCTTACCATATCAATTAATAAGAACAGCTTATTTAAAATCCATTTGATTTAACAAATTTAGACACGCTTGATCTAAATCGATATAATTAGCATAGATCTATCCCATAAACAGCTCATAAATGAAGAACTTTAATTTAATTCACGATTCGAAACGGCAAAGAGAACGGAATTCGATCGCACAAAGTGCGTAATTTCAATAATCGATAAAGACGTGAATAATCATCAATAATTATTCACTAAAGCATGCTTTTGAAAATAATAACTCAAGTTGAGTTAGGAAACTTGACTTTCGATCGTAGTTACTGACTACGAAATAAATTTCTATCCACTATGTAGTTAAATTATCTTCCTTTCGAGAGACCTATAATTAGTCTTTCAATTAGTCATCAGATAACATCGATTATGTAATCACATAGATATCATACATTACAATAAGTTCTTATAAACATTATCATGTCTAGATAGTGTTATTAACGACTACCTTTAATTCACATAATATTATTAACTTAGATAATATTAATTCACCTTCTAGTATTATTGGTTCACTAATAATACTTTAAATCATTTACCAACATTTTATTCACTTACTAATATTATTAATCATTTAATAATATTTTATCCCTTTACTAATATTATTAATCATTTAATAATATTTTATTTAATCTCTAATATTATTATTTAATAATAATACTCTAATCTAATATTTTATTTTACATAACATCATATTATAATATTATTAGTATTATAATAATATTCCAATGATTTATTAAATTAATAAACAATTTATTCTAATTGTTCATCCTTTAATAACCTCTTATTTAATATCCATAAAAGGTCATAAGTAATATTTATTATTATAAATTACCAAAATGCCCTAAGGTAGTCATGATATAATATATTATGAGCATTCAAGCATAAAAATCATATTTTTCTCATTAAAGACATCATTTAACTATTTATTTCCTTTTATTCACAACCTAATCATTTTTAGGAAAATAGAAAATCGATTCCAAAAATTCTCAACCCAATTTTAATGTAATATGAACCAACAATGATCCCTAATTTTTCTAGAATTTTAGAAAATGATTTACTATTTTTAAAGTGCTCAAAACACTCGAGATCTTGCTCTATTTTTAAAAAATTGAGTTTTGCTTTCGAAAAATCTGAAATTTTCGTGGTATGCTCTCCTAACATATATGAAGCTACGTAAAAATTTGAAATTTTCTAGTGTATACAATGAGATATTCGTAGGATAATATTTATGGAGTCCTTTACGGAAATAGTCATTACGCACAATATATAACTCAAACGTGTCCGTTTTTTTCCTACGCCGTAGATAACTTCATAAGGTACCTCGTAATATTTTCCGATTTTTTACAAGACAAGGAACCTGACCAAAACAAATTTCATGAAAACAAGTCAAGAGTCTGATTTAGGATTTCAAAGCTTTAGCATATAAAGTGGACTGTTTTGGGAAAAATAATCTTAAAGGTTCCAAAACATGCTAGATTTGTGATCTACCACTGGGTTTACTAGATAACTCATGTATCTAGCACCCCCCTTCGACGGATCATAATTCCAAGTTGTAGAACTTGAGTTACACAAGATTTAGTGGAAGAAAAAACAAGAGTTTTCACCCTTGGAGAACATATGCTCATTTTCTTCCTCTAAGTCTTTGATCTAACACTCAAGATACTTAGTTTCATGCATGATGGTATGTATAACTAGTGTATCTTGAGTAGTTGTACATAACCCCATCAAAACTCAAGTTATCAAAACAAGGTAAGAGAAGAAGATGAAGGTACATTATACCTTCGACTTAGTGGCTACCTTCCTTGATTTTCCAAAGTAACTAATAAACTTAGGGGCATAAACCACTAGAACTCCTATAATTCTTCTTCCTATGGGTCAAATTCTCTTTTTTCTTTTTCTCTTTGAAGTTGGCTAGCTTGGGAGCAAGAGGTGAAGAAGAAGATGAAGAAGATGGAGAGAAAATGAAATGTTGGAATACGAATGAAGTGTTGGAAGAATGAGATGTGCATTCAAAATGTAATGGGCAATTCATTATTAATTCTCCCACAATCATTTTGTTGCCCATTAGGTAAAACACTTTGTATTATTACTTACCTTAGGTTAAACATGATTAAATGTGCATAATGGAGTGGCAACCAATGGGAGTCTTTACAACATTGTCCTTATGTTTAATCATGTCTACTAATGGACAAGCTAGATTAATTATTCCACTTAGGATCCTCAAAATATCCACCATTTAGCTTTTTATTTTAAATGCCCAATTTTGATTAATCAAATGTCTAGAAGAATACCCCAATCAATCAAGTGGGCTAAGTATCGATTACATTTTATTTTCCTTGGGCTTTTCTTTTAATTGATTTGGGCTAGATAAAACATAGTCCAACAATTTTAATAATGTTACCCAATTTGATAATTTAGGGTTTTCATCTCCAATCATATGAAGTTTAATTACTTATACATATGATTTTATCTCATAACCTAATTAGATTTACAAGAATTAGGTTTAAAATTATTAGTCACTTGAAATACTAAGTTTACCCACTTAAGTTAGTATACATATAAAATACTAACTTTTTCGTGTTACCATAACCCTTAGGTTATTTAATATCCTTACCTAATGTATAATTAGGTCACAAGGCTTTCATTTTTAATGAAATCCATAAATGTATGTATCCATATATAACACAAAGTTTAAAAAAAAAATGTACATACATACATGGTGACTTAAAATTCACTAAGTTATTACATCGTCCCCCTTATAAGAATTCGGCCCCTAATTACATATAAGGTTACTCAAAAGGTGTGGGTAATTTTCTTATCCTTTCTTCAAGTTCCCACGTAGCTTCTTCAAAGATTGTGGTTCCTCCAAAGAACTTTTTATGTAATGTATAACCTTATTTCGCAATTTCGCTCCTTTCTATCTAAAACTTCAATCGAATTTCCTCAGACGATAAATCTTTTTCGATTCGAATTCGCTCGACACGATATCACATGCTTGTAATCAGCTTATATGGTCGTGAAGATCGACACATGAAACACATTATGAATATGTTCCATTCAGAGGTAGAGCTACCAGACGCCCACTTCGCCTATCTTCTTCAAGATCTCAAAAGGTCCAATAAATCTCTTGACTCAAATTTTACCTTTCTTTCCAAACCTTATCTTTCCTTTCCAAGGAGATACTTTCAAAAATGCATGGCTTCCCACCTCAAAATCTCGCTCATGGCGATGTAAGTCTCAGATACTTCTTCTCGGCGATCTTGAGTCGCTACCACGGGCTCTAATCACCTTAATGGTCTCTACTACCATCGCATCAGCTTCTCGATCCCAACAATATGCGTTCACCCACTTCATCCCAAAGATACGGGATGTTTCTACATTTCCTCCCATACAAGTCTGTTTCAGACGGCCAGATTCGATGTCAAGGTGGTAGCTATTGTCAGATGCGAACTCTACCAATGGAAGATGATCCTCCCAACTACCCTCAAGTCCATCACACAAGCTCGAAAGATGTCTTCAAGTGTTTCAATCGTTTCTCTACTTTCATTTATCTGGCTCATGGATGATACGCGGAGCTCATCCGTAGTGCATTCCCCATTCTTTCTCAAGACCCTTCCAAAAGTTTGACGTGAAACGCGGATCCCTATCCACACAATAGATCTTTGCACGCCATGTCTCAATATAATTTCTTCGATGTATAGTTTGGCTAATTGGTCCAGACTATACCGATCTTCGATCGGCAAAAAGTGAGCCGACTTCAGAAGACAATCTACGATCACCCATATGGCATCGTGTCCCTTTTCGTTCTTTGGAAGTCCCACCACAAAATCCATCGTGATGTGCTCCCATTTCCACTCTGGAATCTCTAAAGGTCGTAATAGTCCACTTCGATGGCCGTTGATGTTCGCCTTGACTCTCCGACAAGTTAGACATCTCATCGACATACATTCTCGCAACATCTCTCTTCATATTTGGCCACCAAAAGTGTCGACGTAAGTCTTGATACATTTTTGTGCTTCCGGTGTATCGAGTACCTCAGATTATGTGCTTCTTTGCAGAATCTCTTCTCTTAGTTCGTATTAACGGCATCCAAATTCGCCCTTCAAATCTTAGCAATTCCGGCCATCAATCTCAGATTTCAATTCATCCTTCGCCTTAATCTTGGCTTCGATGTCGTTTAATCTTCGCCCTTCTCTCGAGCCTCTTTAACCTTATCTAATAAAGTAGGGCTCACGCCACAAAGAATAATTTCTCATCGACTCACTTGCATACTTAACCTCTAAGTCAAGTCGTTCAAATCCTTCACCAATTCCTCTGAATGGTTAACTTCAATAACTTCTCTCGCTTTTTTCGCTCGTGGCATCACCACTACATTTGCTTTTGCTTCGGATGGTACATGTAATCTCACAATCATAATCCTCGATCATTTCTAGCCATCTACCGCTTCATATTTAGCTCCTTAAGGGTGAAGATATACTTTAGACTCTTACGATCCGTATATATATCTCACACTTCTCTCCATACAAATAGTGCCTCCAAATTTTCAAGGCAAAACCATCACGCTTAACTCCTGTGTCACGAGCCGGATAACCCTTCTCGTAGTCCTTTAGTCGACGTGAAGCGTCAGACGTGAATGACCTTGCCGTACGTCAGATCAAGATACGTACCAAGACCCTTGTGCGACGATCACTATACACTACAAATCCTCCCGTGTTGTTCCCGGTAAAGCCAACACAGTGCTCGATCGAGCCTCTTCTTCAATTCCATGAAACTCGTTTCACATTTTTCCGCCCAAACGAACTTCAATTGCCTTTTCTAAGTAAGGTTGGTCAACGGCGATGCTACCTTTGAAAATCTTGGATGAATCTTCGATAAGATCCCGCTAATCCCAAGAAACTCCTAATTTCGCGATTTGTCTTCGGGTCGTTCTCATTGATAACCGCTTTACTTTTGGCCGGATCTACCGAAACACCATCTTTGTCGATAACGTGACCCAAAAAATCGCACTCTCCGCAACTAAAATTCACACTGGAGAACTTTGCATACAACTTCTCCCTCCTTAACGCCTCCAACACTTTCCTTAGATGTTCAAATGTGATCTTCCTCTGTCTCGGAATATACCGTAATGTCGCCGATGAACACAACAACAAACTTATCCAAACATCGCTTAAACACTGCTCATCAAATCCATAAATGTCGCCGCAGCATTAGTTAACCCAAAAGACATTACCGTAAACTCAAAGTGTCCATACCGAGTTCAATGCCGCCTTTTGAATATCCTCATGTCTCACCTTCAGTTGGTGATAACCATCCTCAAGTCAATTTTTGAAAAGTATTTTGCCCCTTCAACCGATCAAACAAATCGTCGATCCCGGCAAACCCAGATTTGTTCTTAATGGTGACCTTGTTCAACTCCCTTAGTCGATATAAAGTTTTAATGACCCATCCTTCTTCTTTACTTAATAAGACCGGTGCTCCCTACGGTGATACGCTGGGTCGAATGTATCCCTTATCTAACAACTCTTGTAGTTGAACCATCGCCTTCATTTCTACCGGAGCTATGCGATACTTGGCGATTTGGATACCGGTGATGTCCCTCGTGCCAAATCGATAACAAACTCTATCTCTATCCGTGGCAATCCTGAATTTCATCCGGAAAACGTCAACGAATTCCTTTACAATAGGTATTTGACCCCGCCACCTCGATTCTGCGGTATCCACAACGTAAGCCAAATAACCTATATAACCCTTCCTAAAGCAACTTCTCTTGCTTCAGATCATCATCGACAACAAGATTGTTTGGCGATTTATCGCCATAAAATACCACCTTTGACTTATTCGAGTCTTTAGTGTACGACTTTTTTACATACCAACGATCGCTTCCACGACTTGATAACCAATCCATCCCAAGGATTACATCAAACTCTCCAAGACGAATTCCAGATCAAATCCACGTTAAGTTTAAAACCTCTTACATTAAGACAACACAGCCTATAGATGTAGTCTACGTGGATAATTTCTTTGTTTGCTACTTCTACATTCATTGGGTGTTCTAGTAGTTCATGAGGTAAACTTAATCTTCGAGCAAATTCATCGAGACTAAAAGAATACGAAGCTCTTAATCGAATAACACATATGTGCATTTATATCATCGATCGGAATTATACCGACACCACCTCCCGGATGCCACAAAGATCTTCAGACCGTCATATTGAATGTCCATGTTGTTGGCTTGTTTTCGGGTCGGTCCGGTCCTCCACCGGGTTGTCTTTGTGTTATCGCTCTCGCCGCCATTTCCGCCATCCATGCTTTTTCTTCTGGGCAATCCTCGATCCGATGTCCCACTTCACCACAATTAAAGCAACCTCCTTTCTTCACCTTAGTACAATTGGGTGAGGTATGCCCTTCTCGCCCACATGTATAATATATCATTTTTCCTTTCCAAAGACTTCGAGTGACCCTTTTCCACAGCTTCCCACACACCGACTTCTTTTTTCAGACGCTTCCTCACAGATTCCAGACACTACCCCATCGCCCATTTCCGCTTTCTTATTATTGCTACTACCATCGCCGACATTTTGATTCCCACCTTCCGATTTCTTCTTATTCTTCTCCGATCAGATCTTCGAGACCGCTTCGCTTCCTCCTTCCGCTTATAAGAGCTTTTTCCAACAGAGTTGAGAATGATGTGATTTGTAAAACCGCTTACTTTACTATAAATCCACGGCTTTAGTCCATTTTCAAACCTTTCGCTTCTCGCCTCTGTGTCCACCGATGTGGAGCGAATCGCCAATTCATCAATTTCGCAAAGATACTCGACATCGACATATTCTCTTGTTTCAGCCCAAGAACTTGATCTCCATTCTCGCTTGAACACTCTCGTGGAAGTAGTTCTCAAGAACAACTTCTTGAATGCTTCCCAAGTCACGATTCCAGCTCGGCTTTGCTCGGTTGGCATCCCACCAATAAATTTAGCCTCCCCTTCATTAAGTAGGTAGAAAATTGTCTTCGTTTCTTCGCTACTCTAGCAATAACGAAGGCCTTCTCAATCTCCTTTACCCACATTTGGGCTTCTATCGTCCGTTGTTCCTCCTCGAACTCTGGCGGTCCCACCGCTCAAGTCCTTAAAGTTTACTATTTGGGTGCTCACCGATTTCGCAGTCGAGCTTTGATTCTCACGGCTTCAACCATCATGTTAATAAAATCTTGCAGATTGGGTTTTGTTGAGATCCCACCGCATTATTAACCGACTCTTCAATATCTTGGTTCCCGAGTCCACGCTCATGCGCCATTATCTAGTGAAACAAAAATTCTAACACGTTACTTCGGATTTATTATCATATGATTACTTACTTAGATGTAATACGCTATTTATTTAAACAATCGATGATCATTATGTGAGAGTTTTAAGTTACCGAGATTTGGAAGTCTTTCTCCCCGCTTAGTGGGTTAAGTTTGTTTTTAAAGAACATTTTCCAAATCAACCTCTTGGATTCACATAACATTAAATAGAAAATTTACTATTTAAAATTTTCTAACACATATCATAATAATATCGCATTTATATTCATACACCAATCTTCAAATGACTTACACGATTAATACGGTGTATATTTTATAAATGCTACTATCCCATTTTAACACAAAAGATGGGATTAACTCATAATGATACCTCCCTACAAACACAATTAGGGAAAGTACATAACCATTTACTACCTCACACCCGTTGAGGTTTACATCAACATAAAACCTTATTACACAACAAGAAAAGTACTTAATGCATCTATCTACAACCTGGGCCATCACATCATCACCATCGGGTGGTCCCCGCCAGTCACCGTGACAGTTCCTAGGGAAGCAACTATCAGTAGGATTTCATTCGAATCGGATCGACTAGACTCTCCTATCTCAGAGTGGACCCTCCTAGCCCCTCCGCTACCGGGCCCTCATCATCATGAGATCAAGGGCCACCCTAAAGTTTCTACTCGACCTTTACGGGCCTGTAATTCAACCTTTAATTGGCCCACCACTCATCCGACTCATGGAGTTCCTCTTCCACCCTCATCAAATTTTTCCTTCGCTCGACTTTCTCCATCCGGGTGATGAGCCAGATCCTTGTATTGTTCTTCAAGAATTGGAGTGTTCAAACTCTAATTCTCCACTCTTCTAATCCTATCATCATCAGGAAGACATTCTATAACTATTTCAAAATAACAAACATATAATTGTTCAATAAAATATATTCAAAAGTAAAAAAATATTTTGGTCCCAAGGAATTTCTAATCCATCTTAACTTTAAATACACCATTTATAATACAAATAGTTTATACCTCAAGAAATTCCATTAGATAATCTAAATCTAATTTCACATATCATCATCATTCATTTAAAATTATTTCAAATAATCGGATCATTGTTCATTATACAAAAGTCTCAAAACATGGTCCCAAGGTCTTCTAACCTTAACTTTAAATAGATCATTTATAATACAAATAGTTTACTCAAGAAATTCCATTAGATAATAACTAATTTAATATTCATTCTAAAATTACTCCTCGATCTTGCCTCGCCCTTGTCCTTCGTGATTAGATCCTTCTGCTTAATCGAAAATAGAGGTCATGATATAACAAAGTAAGCAACTAATTTGCTTTCACAAGTTTATAAAGACAAAGGAGATATATCACGACTTAGAAAGAAATATATTGCATTTCAATGTTCAACAATAATATAAGATTGTGAAGGAACATGAATTAAAAATCAACAATTGAATATTCGATAATTGAATAATATGAATCGAGTGGTTTTGAATAACCATGAACATTTGCCAAGGTGCTCAAGTGATTTAAATCGACCTTTTAATAAGTTTTGGTATTCAAGGATCACTTTTCATACCCCGTGATTTATGCATAAACACTTAATAATCCGACATCGATATCACGCCTTAATCAAATTTGTCCATTTTCTACCAAGAGTTCTTACCATATCAATTAATAAGAACAGCTTATTTAAAATCCATTTGATTTAACAAATTTAGACATGTTTGATCTAATCGATATAATTAAGATAGATCTATCCCATAAACAGCTCATAAATGAAGAACTTTAATTTAATTCACAGTTTCAACGGCAAGAGAATCAGAATTCAATCGCATAAAGTGCTAATTTCAATAATCAATAAAGACGGAATAATCATCAATAATTATTCACTAATATGTTTTGAAAATAATAACTCAAGTCGAAGTTAGAAACTTGCCTCGATCAGAGAGGTTACAGCCTACCACGTAAATAAATTTCTATCCACTATGTAGTTAAATTATCTTCCTTCGAGAGACCTATAATTAGTCTTTCAATTAGTCAATGATAACATCGATTATGTAATCACATAGATATCATACATTACAATAAGTTCTTATAAACATTATCATGCCTAGATAAAGTTATTATTAATTAACGACTACCTTTAATTCACATAATATTATTAACTTAGATAATATTAATTCACCTTCTAGTATTATTGGTTCACTAATAATACTTTTAAATCATTTACTAACATTTTATTCACTTACTAATATTATTAATCATTTAATAATATTTTATCCTTTACTATTACTAATATTATTAATTATTTAATAATATTTTATTTAATCTCTAATATTATTATTTAATAATAATACTCTAATCTAATATTTTTATTTACATAATAACATCATATTATAATATTATTAGTATTATAATAATATTCCAATGATTTATTAAATTAATAAACAATTTATTCTAATTGTTCATCCTTTAATAACCTCTTATTTAATATCCATAAAAGGTCATAAGTAATATTTATTATTATAAATTACCAAAATGCCCTAAGATAGTCATGATATAATATATTATGAGCATTCAAGCATAAAAATCATATTTTTCTCATTAAAGACATCATTTAACTATTTATTTCTTTTATTCACAACCTAATCATTTTTAGGAAAAATAGCAAACTGATTCCAAAAATTCTCAGCTTCTGGATTTTAATGTAATATGAACCAACAATGATCCTCTAATTTTTCTAGAATTTTAGAAAATGATTTACTATTTTTAAAGTGTCAAAACACTTTGATCTTGCTCTATTTTTCAAAAATTGAGTTTTGCTCTCAGAAAAATCTGAAATTTTCGTGGTATGCTCTCTTAATATATATGAAGCTACTGTAAAATTTTGAATTTTCCAGTGTATACACAAAGTGAGATATTCGTAGGATAATATTTATGGAGTCCTTTACTAAATAGTCATTACGCACAATATATAACTCAAACGTGTCCGCTCTTTTTCCTACGCTGTAGATAACTTCATAAGGTACCTCTGTAATATTTTTCCAGATTTTTACAAGACAAGGAACTCAATCGAAACAGCCTCATGAAAAACAAGTCAAGAGTTGATTTAGGATTTCAAAGCTTTAAGATATAAAGTGGACTGTTTTTGGGAAAAATAATCTTAAAGGTTTCAAAACATGCTAGATTTGTGATCTACCACTTGGGTTTACTAGATAACTCATGTATCTAGCACCCCTTCGACGGATCATAATTCCAAGTTGTAGAACTTGAGTTACACAAGATTTAGTGGAAGAAAAACAAGAGTTTTCACCCTTGGAGAACATATGCTCATTTTCTTCCTCTAAGTCTTTGATCTAACACTCAAGATACTTAGTTCCATGCATGATGGTATGTATAACTAGTGTATCTTGAGTAGTTGTACATAACCCCATCAAAACTCAAGCTATCAAAACAAGGTAAGAGAAGAAGATGAAGGTACATTATACCTTGATTTTAGTGGCTACCTTCCTTGATTTTCCAAAGTAACTAATAAACTTAGGGGCATAAACCACTAGAACTCCTATAATTCTTCTTCCTATGGCTGAAATTCTCTTTTCTTTTTCTCTTTGAAGTTGGCTAGCTTGGGGAGCAAGAGTAGAAGAAGAAGTGAAGAAGAAGAGAGAAAATGAAATGTTGGAATACGAATGAAGTGTCGAAGAATGAGATGTGCATTCAAAATGTAATGGGCAATTCATTATTAATTCTCCCACAATCATTTTGTTGCCCATTAGTAAAAACACTTTGTATTATTACTTACCTTAGGTTAAACATGATTAAATGTGCATAATGGAGTGGCAAACCAACGGGAGCCTTACAACATTGTCCTTATGTTTAATCATGTCTACTAATGGACAAGCTAGATTAATTATTCCACTTAGATCCTCATAATATCCACCATTTAGCTTTTATTTTAAATGCCCAATTTTGATTAATCAAATGTCTAGAATACCCCCAATCAAGTGGGCTAAGTATCGATTACATTTTATTTTCCTTGGGCTTTTCTTTTAATCGATTTGGGCTAGATAAAAACATAGTCCAACAATTTTAATAATGTTACCCAATTTGATAATTTAGGTTTTCATCTCCAATCATATGAAGTTTAATTACTTATACATATGATTTTATCTCATAACCTAATTAGATTTACAAGAATTAGGTTTAAAATTATTAGTCACTTGAAATACTAAGTTTACCCACTTAAGTTAGTATACATATAAAATACTAACTTTTTCGTGTTACCATAACCCTTAGGTTATTTAATATCCTTACCTAATGTATAATTAGGTCACAAGGCTTTCATTTTTAATGAAATCCATAAATGTATGTATCCATATATAACACAAAGTTTAAAAAAATGTACATACATACATACATGGTGACTTAAATTCACACAGTTATTACATCCTCCCCCTTATAAGAATTCGCCCCTAATTACATATAAGGTTACTCAAAAGGTGTGGGTAATTTTCTTATCCTTTCTTCAAGTTCCCACGTAGCTTTCTTCAAAGATTGTGGTTCCTCCAAAGAACTTTTTACGTAATGTATAACCTTATTTCGCAATTTCGCTCCTTTCTATCTAAAACTTCGATCGAATTTCCTCAGACGATAAATCTTTTTCGAATTCGAATCGCTCAGCACGATATCACATGCTTGTAATCAGCTTATATGGTCAGAAGATCGACACATGAAACACATTATGAATATGTTCCATTCAGAGGTAGAGCTACCTCAGACGCCACACTCACTTATCTTCTTCAAGATCTCAAAAGGTCCAATAAATCTTTGACTCACTTACCTTTCTTTCCAAACCTTATCTTTCCTTTCCAAGGAGATACTTTCAAAATGCATGGCTTCCCACCTCAAAAATCTCGCTTCGGCGATGTAAGTCCAGATATCTTCTCGGCGATTCTTGAGTCGCTACCATACGGCTCTAATCACCTTAATGGTCTCTACTATTCGCCGCACAGCTTCAGCTCGTCCCAATAAATGACGCTCACCCACTTCATCCCAAAGATACGGGCGTTTCTACATTTCCTCCCATACAAGGCTTTCAGACGGCAGATTCCGATGTCAAGGCAGAAGCTAGCTATTGTCAGATGCGAACTCTACCAATGGAAGATGATCCTCCCAACTACCCTCAAGTCCATCACACAAGCTCGAAAGCATGTCTTCAAGTGTTTCAATCGCTCTCTCACTTTGCCCATCGGCTCATGGATGATACGCTGAGCTCATCCGTAGTCAAGGCCCCCATTCTTTTCAAGACTCTTCCAAAAGTTTCGACGTGAAACGCGGATCCCTATCCCACACATAATAGACATTTGTACGCCATGTCTCGATATAATTTTTTCGATGTATAGTTTGGCTACAATGGGTCCAGACTATACCGATCTCGATCGGCAAAAAGTGAGCCGATTCAGAAGACGATCTACGATCACCCATATGGCATCGCGGTCCCTCAGGCGTTCTCGAAGTCCCACCACAAAATCCATCGTGATGTGCTCCCATTTCCACTCGAATCTCTAAAGGTCAGAATAGTCCACTTGGCCGTTGATGTTCGCCGACTCTCTCCGACAAGTTAGACATCTACCGACACATTCTCGCAACATCTCTCTTCATGTTTGGCCACCAAAAGTGTCGACGTAAGTCTTGATACATTTTTGTGCTTCCTCGGTGTATCGAGTATTTCAGACATGTGCTTTTGCAGAATCTCTTCTTAGTTTCGTATTAATCTGCACTCAAATTCGCCCTTCAAATCTTAGCAAATTCAAGTGCCATCAATCTTCAGATTTCAATTCATCCCCTTCACTAATCATTTCGATGTCGTCATAATCTTCATCCTTCTCTCGAGCCTCTTTAACCTTATCTAATAAAGTAGGCTCACGCCACAAAGAATAATTTCTCATCGACTGGCTTGGTACTTAACCTCTAAGTCAAGTCGCTCAAATCCTTCACCAATTCCTCTCGAATGGTTAACTTCAATAACTTCTCCGCTTTTTCTCGTTGTGGCATCACCACTACATTTGCTTTGGTTTCGATGGTACGTAATCTCACAATCATAATCCTCGATCAATTCTAGCCATCTACACGCTTCATATTTAGCTCCTTAAGGGTGAAGATATACTTTAGACTTTTATGATCCAGATATATCTCACACTTTCTCCATACAAATAAGGCTCCAAAATTTCAAGGCAAAACCATCATCGCTTAACTCTGTGTCATGAGTCTGATAACCCTTCTCATAGTCCTTTAGCCGACGTGAAGCGAGACGTGAATGACCTTGCCACGTCAGAAGATCAAGACACGCCCAAGACCTCAGCGACGATCACTATACACTATAAATCCTCCCGTGTTGTCCCAGAAAGCCAACATGTGCTCGATCGAGCCTCTTCTTCAATTCCATGAAACTCGTTTCACATTTTTCCGTCCAAACGAACTTCACCGCTTTTCTAGTAAGGTTGGTCAATGGCGATGCTACCTTTGAAAATCTTCGATGAATCTTCGATAAGATCCTCGCTAATCCCAAGAAACTCCTAATTTCGCTTGTCTTCGGGTCGCTCCTCATTGATAACCGCTTCTACTTTTGGCCGGATCTACCAAACACCATCTTTGTCGATAACGTGACCCAAAAATCGCACTCTCCGCAACTAAAATTCACACTGGAGAACTTTGCATACAACTTCTCCTCCTTAACGCCTCCAACACTTTCCTTAGATGTTCAACATGATCTTCCTCTCTCGTCTCTAATATACCGTATCGTCGTCGATGAACACAACAACAAACTTATCCAAACATCGCTTAAACACTGCTCATCAAATCCATGAATGTCACCGGTGCATTAGTTAACCCAAAAGACATTACCGTAAACTCAAAGTGTCCATACCGAAGTTCAATGCCGCCTTTTGAATATCCTCATGTCTCACCTTCATTGGTGATAACCACCTCAAGTCAATTTTTGAAAAGTATTTTGCCCCTTCAACCGATCAAACAAATCGTCGATCCCGGCAACCGGTATTTATTCTTAATGGTGACCTTGTTCAACTCCCCAGAGTCGATATAAAGTCTTAATGACCCATCCTTCTTCTTTTACTTAATAAGACCGGTGCTCCCTACGGTGATACGTCATGGTCGAATGTATCCCTTTATCTAACAACTCTCAGAATGAACCATCGCCTTCATTTCTACCGAGCCATACGACGATACTGGGCGATTTGATACCGGTGATGTCCCTCGGTGCCAAATCGATAACAAACTCTATCTCTATCCGTGGCAATCCTTTAATTTCATCCGGGAAAACGCCAACGAATTCCTTTACAATAGGTATTTCACCCACCACCCTCGATTCTCGGGTATCCACAACGTGAGCCAAATAACCTATATAACCCTTCCTAAGAACTTCCTCACAGATCATCGCCGACAACAAGATTGTTTTGGCGATTTATCGCCATAAAATACCACCTTTCGACTTATTCGAGTCTTTAGGTGTACGACTTTTTCTTATAAATAACGATCGCCCACGACTTGATAACCAATCCATCCCAAGGATTACATCAAACTCTCCAAGATTTAATTCCAGATCAAATCCACGTTGTTTAAAACCTCTTACATTAAGACAACAGCTTCCTATGATGTAGTCTATGTGGATAATTTCTTTGTTCGCTACTTCTACATTCATTGGGTGTTCTAATAGTTCATGAGGTAAACTTAATCTTTGAGCAAATTCATCGACATAAAAAGAACAATGAAGCTCCCTTAATCGAATAACACATGTGCATTTATATCATCGATCTAATTATACCGACACCACCTCTCCGGATGCCACAAAGATTCAGACCGCCATATCAATGTCCGTGTTGTTGCATTTGTTTGTTCGGTCAATCGGGTCCTCCACCGTTGTTTTGTGTTATCGCTTCGCCGCCATTTCCGCCATCCATGCTTTTCTTTCTTCTGCAATCTCGATCCGATGTCCCACTTCACCACAATTAAAGCAACCTCCTTTCTTCACCTTAGTATAAATGGGTGAGGTATGCCTTTCGCCCACATGTATAATATATCATTTTTCCTTTCCAAAGACTTCGAGTGACCCTTTCCACAGCTCCCACACACCGATTTCTTTTGTCAGACGCTTCTCACGATCTCCAGACATTACTACCCCCATCGCTTCCATTTCCGCTTTTATCATATTGCTACCGCCATCACGACATTTTGATTCCCACCTTCCGATTTCTTCTTATTCTTCTCCCGATCAGATTCGAGACCGCTTCGCTTCCTCCTTCCGCTTATAAGAGCTTTTTCCAACAGAGTTGAGAATGATGTGATTTGTAAAACCGCTACTTTACTATAAATCCACGGCTTTTAGTCCATTTTCAAACCTTCTCGCTTCTCGCCTCTCAGGTCCACCGATGTGGAGCGAACCGCCAATTCATCAATTTCGCAAAGATACCGACATCGACATATTCTCCTGTTTCAGCCCAAGAACTTGATCTCCATTCTGCTTGAACACTCTCGTGGAAGTAGTTCTCAAGAACAACTTTCAATGCTTCCCAAGTCACGATTCCAGCTTCGGCTTTGTTCGTTTCGTCAGATCCCACCAATAGCTAGCCTCCCCTTCATTAAGTAGTAAAGCAAAATTGTCTTTCGTTTCTTCGCTATTTCTAGCAATAACGAAGGCCTTCTCAATCTCCTTTACCCACATTTGGGCTTCTATCGGGTCTGTTGTTCCTCTCAACTCAAGGTCCCACCGCTCAAGTCCTTAAAGTTTACTATTGGGTGCTCACCGATTTTCGCAGTCGAGCTTGATTCTCACGGCTTCAACCATCATGTTAATAAAATTCAGATTGGGTTTTGTTGAGATCCCGCCGCATTATTAATCGACTCTTCAATATCTTGGTTCCCGAGTCCACGCTCATAGGCGCCCATTATCTAGTGAAACAAAAATTCTAACATAGCTATTTTTTGATTTATTATCATATGATTACTTAAGATGTAATACGCTATTTATTTAAACAATCGATGATCATTATGTGAGAGTTTTAAGTTACCGAGATTCAAAGTCTTTTCTCCCCGCTTAGTGGGTTAAGTTTGTTTTAAAGAACATTTTCCAAATCACCATCGGATTCACATAACATTAAATAGAAAATTTACTATTTAAAATTTTCTAACACATATCATAATAATATCGCATTTATATTCATACACCAATCTTCAAATGACTTACACGATTAATACAGTATATTTTATAAATGCTACTATCCCATTTTAACACAAAAGATGGGATTAACTCATAATGATACCTCCCTACAAACACAATTAGGGAAAGTACATAACCATTTACTACCTCACACCCGCCGAGGTTTACATCAACATAAAACCTTATTACACAACAAGAAAAGTACTAATGCATCTATCTTTACAATCTGGCCATCACATCATCACCATCGGTGGCCCCGCCAGTCACCCAGACAGTTCTAGGGAAGCAACCATCGTAGATTCACGCCGAATCTGATCGACTAGACTCTCCTATCTCAGAGTGGACCCTCCTAGCCCTCTCCATACCGGGCCCTCATATCGCCGTGATCAAGGGCCACCCTAAAGTTTCTACTCGACCTTTACTACTCGTAGCTCGATCTTTAATCGCCCACCAAACTCATCCGACTCATGGAGTTCCTCTTCCACCAGATCTTATCTAAGCAATTTCTACGCCAAACTCAAATTTCAGATCTCCAGATGCTTCATGCTCACTCTCCAAACTTTGCCTTTTCATTCTCTAGTTGCACCATCAAGATCCCAACTCTCAGAATCGGGACTCATCAAATTTTTCCTTCGCTCGACTTTCTCCATCCGGGCTTGATGAGCCTCATCCTCAGATTGTTTCTTCAAGAAATTGGAGGTGTGGTTTTCTACTTCTAATTCCTCCACTCGCCTTCTAATCGATCGATTCTCCTCAACAAGTCCCCTACCGGAGGACCATGAGGACATCTTGGGTGGCCTCATGCTCAACGGGTTCCTCGCTTCAACGAAAGTAACTACCTCAAGCGCCACGACATCCTACAAACACCATAAAGTCAACGTCAACATTCACAATAAAATATATTCATCGATGAAATGAAATAATATTTTATTAAGTACAACACAAACTTGATGAATTTCCATAATCCATCTCCTAACATACTCTATAAGAGTTTTCTACTAAGGTTATAACCTAGTTTTCAGATTCCTAATGTTTATAACCCATGTACTTTGATACCAACCTCGTGACGCCCCCAAATCCGTGTTCTCTAACCTCGATTCAAAGGCTCACGATCCTATCATCATCATAAGCATTCTATAACTATTCAAAAATAATAAACATACATTGTTCATTATACAAAAGTCTCAAAACATGGTCCCAAGGTCTCTAACCTTAACTTTAAATACACCATTTATAATACAAATAGTTTACTCAAGAAATTCCATTAGATAATAACTAATTTAACATTCATTCTAAAATTACTCCCGGATCTTGCCTCGCCTTGTCCTTCGTGATTAGATCCTTCTAAGCTTAATCGAAAATAGAGGTCATGATATAACAAGAAAGAAGAACTAATTTGTTTCACAAGTTTATAAAGACAAAGGAGATATATCATGACTTAGAAAGAAATATTGCCTTCAATGTTCAACAATAATATAAGATTGTGAAGGAACATGAATTAATAATCAACAATTGAATATTCGATAATCGAATAACATGAATCGAGTGGTTTTGAATAACCATGAACATTTGCCAAGGTGCTCAAAGGATTTAAATCGACCTTTAATAAGTTTTGGTATTCAAGGATCACCTTTCATACCCCGTGATTTATGCATAAACACTTAATAATCCGACATCGATATCACGCCTTAATCAAATTTGTCCATTTTCTACCAAGAGTTCTTACCATATCAATTAATAAGAACAGCTTATTTAAAATCCATTTGATTTAACAAATTTAGACATGTTTGATCTAATCGATATAATTAAGATAGATCTATCCCATAAACAGCTCATAAATGAAGAACTTTAATTTAATTCACAGCTCAACGGGCAAGAGAATCTGAATTCAATCGCACAAAGTGCTAATTTCAATAATGATAAAAAGACGGAATAATCATCAATAATTATTCACTAATATGCTTTTGAAAATAATAACTCAAGTCGAAGTTAGAAACTTGCCTCGATCAGAGGTTACGTACCATTTAAATAAATTTTATCCACTATGTAGTTAAATTATCTTCCTTCGAGAGACCTATAATTAGTCTTTCAATTAGTCATCAGATAACATCGATTATGTAATCACATAGATATCATACATTACAATAAGTTCTTATAAACATTATCATGTCTAGATAGTTATTATTAATTAACTACTACCTTTAATTCACATAATATTATTAACTTAGATAATATTAATTCACCTTCTAGTATTTATTGGTTCACTAATAATACTTTAAATCATTTTAACATTTTATTCACATTTTATTATTAACATTTTATAATATTTATTAATCATTTAATAATATTTTATTCACTTACTAATATTATTAATCATTTAATAATATTTTATTTAATCTCTAATATTATTATTTAATAATAATACTCTAATCTAATATTTTTATTTACATAATAACATCATATTATAATATTATTAGTATTATAATAATATTCCAATGATTTATTAAATTAATAAACAATTTATTCTAATTGTTCATCCTTTAATAACCTCTTATTTAATATCCATAAAAGGTCATAAGTAATATTTATTATTATAAATTACCAAAATGCCCTAAGATAGTCATGATATAATATATTATGAGCATTCAAGCATAAAAATCATATTTTTCTCATTAAAGACATCATTTAACTATTTATTTCCTTTTATTCACAACCTAATCATTTTTAGGAAAAATAGAAAACTGATTCCAAAAATTCTCAGCTTCTGGATTTTAAAGTAATATGAACCAACAATGATCCTCTAATTTTTCTAGAATTTTAGAAAATGATTTACTATTTTTAAAGTGCTCAAAACACTCAGATCTTGCTCTATTTTTAAAAAATTGAGTTTTGCTCAGTAAAATCTGAAATTTTCGTGGTATGCTCTCTTAATATATATGAAGCTATCGTAAAAATTTTGGAATTTTCTAGTGTATACACAAGTGAGATATTCGTAGGATAATATTTATGGAGTCCTTTTTAAATAAATAGTCATTACGCACAATATATAACTCAAACGTGTCCGCTTCTTTTTCCTACGCTGAGATAACTTCATAAGGTACCTCTGTAATATTTTTCCAGATTTTTACAAGACAAGGAACTGACCAAACAGCCTCATGAAAAACAAGTCAAGAGCTGATTTAGGATTTCAAAGCTTTAAGATATAAAGTGGACTGCTTTTGGGAAAAATAATCTTAAAGGTTCCAAAACATGCTAGATTTGTGATTCACCACTTGGGTTTACTAGATAACTCATGTATCTAGCACCCCCTTCGACGGATCATAATTCCAAGTTGTAGAACTTGAGTTACACAAGATTTAGTGGAAGAAAAACAAGAGTTTTCACCCTGGAGAACATATGCTCATTTTCTTCCTCTAAGTCTTTGATCTAACACTCAAGATACTTAGTTCCATGCATGATGATATGTATAACTAGTGTATCTTGAGTAGTTGTACATAACCCCATCAAAACTCAAGCTATCAAAACAAGGTAAGAGAAGAAGATGAAGGTACATTATACTCGACTTTAGTGGCTACCTTCCTTGATTTTCCAAAGTAACTAATAAACTTAGGGGGCATAAACCACTAGAACTCCTATAATTCTTCTTCCTATGGCTGAAATTTCTCTTTCTTTTCTCTCTTTGAAGTTGGCTAGCTTTGGGAGCAAGAGGTAGAAGAAGAAGATGAAGAAGATGGAGAGAAAATGAAATGTTGGAATATGAATGAAGTGTCGAAGAATGAGATGTGCATTCAAAATGTAATGGGCAATTCATTATTAATTCTCCCACAATCATTTTGTTGCCCATTAGGTAAAACACTTTGTATTATTACTTACCTTAGGTTAAACATGATTAAATGTGCATAATGGAGTGGCAACCAATGGGAGTCTTACAACATTGTCCTTATGTTTAATCATGTCTCTACTAATGGACAAGCTAGATTAATTATTCCACTTAGGATCCTCATAATATCCACCATTTAGCTTTTATTTTAAATGCCCAATTTTGATTAATCAAATGTCTAGAATACCCCAATCAAGTGGGCTAAGTATCGATTACATTTTATTTTCCTGGGCTTTTCTTTTAATTGATTTGGGCTAGATAAAACATAGTCCAACAATTTTAATAATGTTACCCAATTTGATAATTTAGGGTTTTCATCTCCAATCATATGAAGTTTAATTACTTATACATATGATTTTATCTCATAACCTAATTAGATTTACAAGAATTAGGTTTAAAATTATTAGTCACTTGAAATACTAAGTTTACCCACTTAAGTTAGTATATATATAAAATACTAACTTTTTCGTGTTACCATAACCCTTAGGTTATTTAATATCCTTACCTAATGTATAATTAGGTCATAAAGGCTTTCATTTTTAATGAAATCCATAAATGTACATGGTGTATCCATATATAACACAAAGTTTAAAATAAAAAAATGTACATACATACATGGTGACTTAAAATTCAGATGAATTAGCTATATTTTGTTTTTGGTACTCCAAGTGAATACCTTCAGTACTATTTGACATGTTGGGTAAAAATATCAAATAGAACACCGAATAAAATTAGCATGAAATAATGATATCTAAAATTACGATAATAATTTACTTAAAATAGTAAATTAATTAAAAGTCAATACGATTACATAAATTCTCAAATTTTTGTAAGGACCACCGACTGACTGCGGAACCAACAACTACCACGAAAGATGGATTAATCGTAGAGCCGACACCCACGTAGAGAGATTAATAAACACCAAAGAATGGATCAACAAAGCATTCATAATAATAAAGTGTCTGTCATTTATGTACAAAATTGTTAGCACTCAAGATACCTAACACAACATGAGAAAAAAGTAAATGCCAGCGGCACGGGCAAAATCGTAGTATTAGTAAAAAAAATCCTGAAAAAGAATATAGTAAAAAACTTTCCTTATTATATAGATTTGAATATCTTGTAGTGGTGTTCGTTTAGTGGGTTTGACGTCGAGCCAATTTCTAATTGATGTCTAAGTGGACGTCCAACGGACGAGGTAAGCACAACATTCATAACCTTTGCCGAAAAAACGTTTTAGTGTGAAAGAAATAAAATCCGGTAGATAACGAATATAAGTTAAATTTGTTTTTTTAAGAATTGAATACCTTATCATTGTGTTCGTTTAGGTGCGATGTACCATGTATTTGGCAACTCAGAATAGATTGTGTAGACCTATTTTGGGGGCATCACATGCTTAATAGTGAATACTCTAGTATGATACTTGTGATGGGTATTCAAGAGAAAGGTGGATATTGTTGGGATATTTCACATGAATCCCACATTTGATAAATTTAAGAGTGTAGATAGGTTAATAAATATGACGTCAAGCCCTGTTCGAAATGATGTCTAGGTGGCTTTTTCAAATTTTTTGTAGATGAATGTCGAGTTGGGCATGTAACCGTGATGCGGTACGGTGATGGGTATTACCCCACTACAAAGTAAGTTTTCAGCATTTAGATAGTTGTGCTTGTGGTCGAGTTCGACGACGTTTTAAAGCCCACGAAAAAATTACCTTCTCGTGGTCTAATAATTGCTGAGACGGATGCATTAGGCTAGGTGTAGACAAAGAAAATCACAATTAATAGTCACATTTACAGTAAACGTTTCATGTATGGAAAGACCACTTATTTTGTGCACCACATCCTTTCAGGTATGTCCATTCTTTTCAAACAAAATTATGAGGTACACATGAACCCAATACAATACAGAATATATAATATGATAATTAATCATTATTCCATCATGCATATCTATGTTAAACTCTGATTCAAACTTATTCATATACACTGCACCTGAGATACTTAAGTAACTGGCTAATACTAATTTAAAGGAACTAAATAGAATATTATAATCCTTCCATCTTAGAAAAAGACTCTTCTTTTATACTATATTGATGGATGTGGGTTATCATTGGTAGTCTTCTTTTCACCTCTGTTTTAAAATTAAAACTAAAAGACAATTTGCACCCCAAACTTTACACTCGTGTTGACTTTTGCACCCCAAATTGAAAAAGGTATCTAAGTACACCCCAAACTTCAATTAAACGTAATGTGAAAGCACACTTTGTTGGAGCTTAACTTGGTCAAAAGTGAAAAGTGATTAAAGGCTGTAATATTTATTACAGAGGAGTAAGTTTGGTAATTTACATTTATTGCAAATTGCACCGGATATTTACTCATGTTGGTTATCAAACAAATATCCACAAATCAATTGGGCTAGGGTTCGCGATCTGAAGGAGAAGTGGAACTCACGATCCTTGAGGGATTCAGAAGACATCATGATGAGGGAGGAGAAGCCTATGATGAGAATTTCTCCAAGAACAACAATGGTGATAATCATATGACTGATGATAAGTCCGATGTCGTTTCATCACCGAAAAAGAACGAAGAATCATTGTCGCCAACCGATTCTTAGGTAAAAGCTCACCGCGATACTGAAACCAAGAAATGGTGTTATGATTGGGATAAAGATGTTGTGGTTTTGCAGCTCAAAGATGGGTTCGTCTCGGACATTGAAGTTATATTTGTCGGATCATTAGCGGTGGAGATCGACCCCGAAGAGCAAGAAGAAGTGGGCCAATTCTTGCTAGATAAGTTTCATTGTGTGCCTACTTTTCTTCCATCAGATATACAGAACAAATTTTATCATGGGTTTTGTAAGCATTATTTGTGGCCTCTGTTTCATTACATGTTGCCTCTGACTTCACATCACGGGGTCCGGTTTGAGCGGTCTATGTGGCAGGCTTATGTATCGGTGAATAAGATCTTCGCCGATAAAATAATGGAGGTTATCAACCCAGATGAGGATTATGTTTGGGTACATGATTATCACCTCATGGTATTGCCAACTTTCTTGAGAAAAAAGATATCATAGAGTTAGACTTGGGTTTTTCTTGCATAGTCTATTTCCCTCCTTGAAAATTTATCGAACGTTGCCCGTGCGAGACGAGATTCTTCGGGCTCTGTTGAATTGTGATCTTATTAGGTTCCATACATTTGATTATGCAAGACATCTTGTCATATTGTCGTAGATTGTTGGGTTTGGATTTCCGATCCAAAAGGGGTTACATTGGACTCGAGTATTATGGTAGAACTGTGAGTATCAAGATTCTACCTTTTGGTATTCATATGGATCAAATTGAATCGGTCAAATCATTGCCTGATACTGGGAAGAAGGTACAAGAATTGAAGGAAAAGAATGAAGGGAAAATTATGATGTTGGGTGTTGATGATATGGATATGTTCAAGGGTATTAGTTGAAGTTTTTAGCTATGCGCCAGCTTTTGAAAGAGCACCCTGAATTGAGGGGAAGGGTGGTTTTGGTACAGATTGTGAACCCAGCGAGAAGCCAGGGTCAGGATATTCAAGAGGTTCAAAATGAGACGAATAAAGTTGCCAGTGAGGTTAATCAGAAGTATGGCTATTCTGGTTATGAGCCTATTGTTTTTGTCAATGGTCCTTTTCAACTCAAGACAAGGGTGCTTACTTCTGAGTGTGTTGTGGTGAATGATGTGAGGGATGGGATGAATTTGGTCCCCTACAAGTACATTGTGTCGAGGCAGGGTAGCCCAGAATTAGATAAGGCCTTTGGGACTTGATGGACATGAATTTTCGAGGAAGAGTGTGATTATTGTCTCAGAATTCATTGGTTGCTCTCCATCCCTCAGTGGTGCAATCCGGGTTAATCCCTGGAATATCGATAGTGTCTCTGAGACAATGACTTTGGCTGTTACAATGCCAGAGTCTGAGAAACAACTGCGCCATGAGAAGCATTACAAGTATGTTAGTTCTCATGATGTTGCTGACTGAGCTAGGAGTTTCGATCAAGACCTTGAGAGAGCTTGTAGAGAGCATTACATCAAGAGGTGTTGGGGAATTGGGTTTGGTTTGGGTTTCAGAGTTGTTGCTTTGGGTCCTAATTTCAGGAAACTGTCCGTGGGACACATTGTTTCAGCTTATAATAAGACTAATAGCCGTCTTATTCTTTTGGATTATGATGGTACAGTGATGCCACAGGGTTCAGTGGACAAAACTCCAAGCAGTGAAGTTATCTCGGTACTAAATGGTTTATGCAGTGATTCACAAAATGTGGTGTTTATTGTGTGTGGCAGAGGAAAGGAATCTTTAAGCAAGTGGTTTTCTCCCTGAGGGAAGCTTGGTCTATCATGGTTACTTTACTAGGTAACATTGTCTGTTCTTGTTATTGGAAACATAGAAAAGCATTGCCTTGTTCTATTGTGGTGTTTTATGTTCTCTTTATATTGGTCATTCTTCTATCTAATTGTTTCTGTTGTTATTAGGTAGACTGGGGATTCCCCATGGGAGTCCAGTGTGTCTGCGGTGGATTTTGAGTGGAAAAAGATGGCACTACCTGTAATGGTGCACTATACAGAGGCCACTGATGGCTCGTTCATAGAGCAGAAGGAAAGTGCTCTGGTATGGCACCATCAAGAAGCTGACCCTGATTTCGGTTCAGGGCAGGCAATTGTGGGAATAAACGATTTGTAGATGGAGTGAAAGGTGACCACTTGAGAGAGAGAATGGGAGAGGGGTTACCAAAATAATGGTGAGTGGAATAGAGTCAAAGAGGGAGAGACGATGAAGAAAGAGGCACGGAAAAAGTGCATGTAATGTAAACTATCAAAATTACCCCTATGTAATAAGCATTACAGGCTTAGTCGGTCACTTTTAAACTGCTAATTGAATAAAGTGTGCATTTTGTTATGTATAACTAAAGTTTGGTGTGTACTTAGACACCTTTTTCAGTTTAGGGTGCAAAATCAACAATTGTGTAAAGTTTGGGGTGCAAATTGTCTTTTAGTCTAAAATTAAAAATAGAGTACTGACTAATGTTTAAGCATATAAATGAGCTGCTGCCCTAGGAATATCTCTTTTTGTAAATGTAAAGGATTTAATTAAGAAGGAAAAGTAAACAGAAAAGAAGTTTGAACAACATAGGCAAAATTAACTTTAACATCAAATTCAAGAGGAAAAATTTTTTACTAAAATTTTACAGGAATTTATATAAACATTAATTTATTAATTTATACTTAAACTCAAATTTGATATATTGGTTTGCCCATCTACCCATTTTCGTTTATGATCGCCGACCTACAACAACACGTCCATACCAGCCCGCCCATTTGCCGAGTCTAGATATATTAAACAATTAAACAAAATAAGCAGAATTGAAAAATAATAAGTACGAATAATACCTTTTCATGGAAGTAGAGTATAGAGTATATAGGAGGAGCTATTTAAACAGGGAAATCACGATCGAAGATTTCGCTAATTTGTCAAAAAGCAACAACGAACTGATTGCTTATCTTTATCGCCCAAATGAATGACAATCGGAGCATTACAAAGAACAAAGTGTGTATCGGCATTTGGCATAATGATGTTGTTTTAGGGGTGAAATCATGAGATTTCATATACTCATTTTGACAGAGGAGCAGCTGCTGCTGGTTTTTTGTGAGCGGCTGTGAATATGGCAAATGCAAAAGTGGGTATTTAAGTTGACCTAGGTTAGTACATAAATAACTGAATGTACTAAAATATCCCCACGTATAAAATATACCTATTACTTACTTTGCTTTTGTTTCTTAAAGAATAATTATATATATATGGGACTGGTACATAGCTAACGTTATAAAAAATATCTATTCTTACGACAAATTATGATCGTCCATCTGAATATCTAAGCACTTATATTATTCTCGTCCGCAGTTTAATTTTTAGTATTTTACAATTTAATATTGCGAACGGGACAAATATTATTGTTATAATCGTAGTTTCGTAGAGTCAAGATTGTTGTAGAAGACGTGACACGGGTGATCCTTGTCCGTAAGGTCTTTATCGCCCCCACCACGATCAATTTATTATAGGTTGCAGACGATATACCTCCAGAATATATGTCAAGCCTCAAAACTGAACAAATTTGTGATAGCAATTCACATTTGTTCCACACGAGTACTTCTCTGTAGTATTATTTGTTTGTAAGAATAATAGCTAAAAGAATAAGAGAATGGTACAAAATTATTATGTCTAAAATGTATATATATAAAACTTCTCTCAATATACATATATGTAGTATATCTATCTCTACACATATAGATACATACATATATCTATAAATAGTTTCACCATTAAACTATTATTTATTTCTATTTTAATTTTACTTATTACTACTAATGATGTAAGTTGCATATTAGTAATAAACTTATAATTAAATAGAATGTTAAAAGGCTCACAAGAATATCTCTTGTTCCAAAATAAAATAAGACTATACACTTGTACTTATAAAGTGACAAGTAGTCTTTTTTATTAAATGAGACAAGAAATAATAGTTTTATCAAACAACTTTGCACCTTATTAAATGTCTCACTATAGGCACAAATCAAATGAAGTTCTCTCTTATTTTTCGCAATTAGGGAAACAAATTACACATCTATATTTACTTCAATTATGTCCACTAATGGGTTTTTTTCAAGCCCAAACTTGACAATAGTTAAATCTCCAAAATATAAAATAAGGTTCAATTTCTAACAATCCCCCACATGTTTGGAAAAACTATATTTCTCGTCTAAACAACTTTCTATCAAACAACTCCAAGGCATGTGTGCATAAAAGAAGGTGTGACGAACATTGAACATTCCCTTAGTGTAATCACCTCAAAGTTGAAGGTGTCCGTAGATTGAACCTCTACTCCTATATGATATGACCGGAATTGCCACACACACACAAAATCCTCCTAACAAGGTGAGTATTCTCAATTATTTTGCGCTAATATGGCCATGCACAATACCCTGTTTCATGAACCTCTAAGAGAGTAAGTCACAACCCTCTATAAGAAGCGGCTCCACTTCTAGTTCATATAGGCAAAGTGTTTCATAAGTGTTTCTGTTGTTAAGAACACAATAACTTTGTTAAGAGTATAACTCAGCCTCGATCGTGCAACAAAAGTTATTATCTTAAACTATAAATGGAACCACATCGATAGTAACATAGTCAGTAACTGTGACTTATTTTTCCCATTGAACCTATAAACTAGGGGTAACCTTGGAATAGGTTGGGTTTCCATCACCCCTGACTCAAAGTGGTTTAAGTTCCATATCACAAATAGTTAAACTTACTAAGCTTTCGTCAAAGTCTTAGTAAAAAGATAAGGCAAGTCGTCACTTGGCTTCCTCATAGACAAAAATTATAATACCTTTTTGTATCAATTGTCTAACAAAAATATGTCTATGAGTAACATGTCAAGACTTATGTGACGCCCCCAAAATAGGTCCACACAACCCATTCTGAGTTGCCAAATACACGGTACAAAAATCAAATACAACTTCATTAATACAACTATTAATTGTCGTGTAAAATACGACAAAACACACGATATGAGTTTCTATACAGATATTGTCTCGTAGACAATATCCAAACTCAAATTATTACAATGCCATATAAAATACAACAACAAATATTTCAAGACCCCAAAGAAGAACGAGAATTTTACTATCATGTTCATTCTAATGAGGTGCACTTTTGACGCTTTCAAAGTCGGGTTCTCCTCACTCTATTGTTGTCACCAAAATTAATTATTAAGTGATATATAATATACGACACACCCATTTTAGGTCCTCAATATAATTATATATTGCATGTCATGCAATTTTATAATGTATTAAGAAACTTCCATAGTCTTGGACCATCACACTATTCACATGTTATCCTCGCTCGACCTAACTACACTCTTACTACTAGAAAGAAATTGTAAAGCAAAAGGGTGAGCTCAACTAGCCCAATAAAGAATATTATGACAAAGATAATGTAAAAAAAATTATCCTTAGTCCTTAACAGGGAAAAACTGATAGAATACAGTAGACAACAAGTTTTAGATCAACAACTACAGCGGAAACAACAATCCATTAGAAGAGTCAAGTAGAACATAATATTTACTATCTCCTCCAAATTAAAAGTCCATCATTAATATTTCATTCCTGTAATACCCATCAATAATTCTTTGTTATACCCAAGACAAAGAGAACTTTCATCACATGTCTTCACCTGAACCACCAAAGATTATAGTTAAATTCACAATTCATATTTATAATCATGTAAATCAACAGTCCATCTTTGCGCCACGGGCCAAAGACATATAAATGTAAAACCAATAATCAACAGTTTCTCATTGCCACAAAGGCTTAATAGAATTTTCACTTAATGTCCTTACCACAATGGCTTAATAAAACTTCCACTCAATATCCTTACCCCAAAGGCTAAAGACATTCAAATGTAATAACAATGATCATACCAATTAATTGTCTATCTTTGCACTACGTGCCAAAGATATTCAACTATAACACCAATGGTCATGATCGTACCAATCAATTGTTTGTCAGTGCACTACGGCCAAAGACATTCAACTGTAAAATCAATGGTCATGATCCTGCTAAACACATCATCGAATTATCCATGCACTACGGGCCAATGATATTCGTTAGTATCACCAGTGGTCATGATCATGTCATACATCTGTCCATCTTTGCACTATGGACCAAAGATATAATACTGTAAAATCAATAATCAACAGTCTATCTTTGTACTTCGGGCCAAATATGACTTTCACCACAATATAAACATGAAAATGATGACAATGATATAAGGATTTAATCAAGTGAGATCAAGAATAAATATTAAAGATTTATAATTTAATTTATCCAGATATTAAGAATGTCCAAATTATCAACATGATAACTAATTATGGAGTAAAATTCAAGATTTATATTCATGTATCACAAATAATTTTGAATATAAAGAAATCACTTTTGTCGTGAATAGTACCCCGTGAATAGTACCCGAATGAATAGTACCCCGTCATCCAAAGTACCCCGAATAAATATTGCCCCGAGTGAATATTAACAAATAAATAGTAACCCGTCATGCAAACTACCCCGAATAAATAGTACCCAAGTGAATAGTAACAAATAAATAGTAACCCGTCATGCAAAGTACCCTGAATCCCTGAGTGAATAATACCCGAGTGAATAGTACCCCGTGTATACTACCCCCAAGTGAAAATATTTAAATTTAATAAGAAAGTTCATACCAATATTCCAATGAAATGATACTAGATGAAGCGCAAAGACTCAATGATATTCCACTAATTCCAAGGATTATGGAAGAAATACTTACCATAATAAGTTTAGATTTTAGAATATGAAAAGAAATAATACCCCTTACCATACGAAAATAATATCCCTTACCTTAGTAGAAGACTGGATACTGCAATAGTGAAGTAGCAGGATACTCTTCTTCTTTCTCTCTATAGTTTCTCTTGTGAGTCTTAGTAAATTGGTGAGAATGAAAGAAGAATTAAACTTCTATTTATAGGAGAATGGACTAAATAGTAACTGATTCACGGACGGTCCAGATTGATTTACTACTAAAACGGACGGTCCATATTGATTTACTATTAAAACCACCACCGACGGTTCAGATTGATTTACTATTAAAATCACCCCCGACGGTCTAGATTGATTTATTATTAAAACCACCACCGACGGTCCAGATTGATTTACTATTAAAACCACTACTTACGGTCCAGAATGATTTACTATTAAAACCACCACTTACGGTCCAGATTGATTTATTATTATAACTTCAACCGACGGTCTAAAAAATTAGCACATCTCCTCATGGAATAATAAGTCAAACTTATAACAAACGCCTCATAACAAATCCCTATATTTATATCAAAAATTGAATAAATATTTACTACAAATCATTTATCTTTAATCAACATATTTTTAATCTTTTAACAATTATTCATCATTAATATTATAACTCACAATATTAACAACCAGATCATTCCCAGGAAAGAGGAGACTTTCCAATAAAGATTCCTTCTTATTGGCGCGCAATTAAATAACCTAACCCATTTCCTTGACAGAACTTTCTTGACGTTGTCAATAATGTAAATAATATTATGAATAAATGTGTTGTCTCAATTATTGATTTAATAATATAAAATATTGTGCAGAAGATACTGTGATAATAATTGAATCAATAATATGAGATAATATGCAGCAACTACTGTTGCAATAATTGAATAAAACTGAGTGACTTCTTACGTAAGCATCAATAATCAGAGATATTGTACAATACCGTGTGCTACTATGCAACCACATGTATTACTATATTTTTATCACCGGATATTTCAAAAGTTTAACGGTAAAAGTTTTGACGTTATTTTTATAAAAATGTTATTTTTGTCTCTTTCTATATCTGACAATTATTCCGTTGTGGGATCCACCAATGATTGTGTTGTCGTACGAATATTCCTCGATAAAGAATACTTCCCGACCAAATGATATTTTATGACCACTTGTTTACTTTGTAAAATTTTTAAATATCACCCTTAACTTTAACATTTTATCAATTTAACCATTTACTGAATAGAAAAATTGAATACTTTTATTTCATAAAATTCGGGGTCTTACAACTTACCTTTAAAGGTAATCTCATATGCTCTATACAAAAACAATTTCATTATCACAATATAATGAACAAAACAATTTTGAAAGTGGCCACAATTTGATGTTTCAACAACAAATTTCGATTCCAATTGCTTTCTACATCATATAAAACAATAGTATTACTTGAAGTAAATTATACCCTTCACAAAGAGTAATAATATATCCACCTACCTGTGAAAATATAATAATATATTCACCTACTTGTGAATATTTTCTTACTTAATTAATCAAGATCACATCCAACTATGAAAAATTAATAACATTAGATCCATATTGTGAAATGGGAAATACTCATTTGTTTCTTTCTCATCTAAAAAACAATACCCAAGATTGGGTGAAAATTCACCTACTTGTGAATTTATAATTTCCCTCACTAAAATATAAGTGACATTTTTGTGATCTATTAAAACATTGAGAAATCTAACAAAAACCAATTTTAAATCATTAATATACTAATTTTAAAACTGTAGGAAATATTTGATCTCGTACATTGCATATCAAACATAAGGCTCCCACTAGCACATGTGTACTTCAGATTTACAATAGCTATATCAAAATTAACTTCCAGTATACCACCATTATTAAAGAATTATTAAATTCTTCAATCTCAAGGTTTATCAAACTTAGTTCAGTATTGCGTCTCAATACTATTAAACTGGTTTAGTTTACCGTTAAACGTTTGAAATACCCGGTGATAAAAGTACAGTAATACATGTGGTTGCATAGTAGCACACGGTATTGTACAGTATCTCTGATTATTGATGCTTACGTAAGAAGTCACTCAGTTTTATTCAATTATTGCAACAGTAGTTGCTGCATATTATCTCATATTATTGATTCAATTATTGTCACAGTATCTTTTGCATAATATTTTATATTATTAAATCAATAATTGAGACAACACATTTATTCATATTATTATTTACATTATTGACAACGTCTAGAAAGTTCTGTCGAGGAAATGAGTTAGGTTATTTAATTGTGCGCCAATAAGAAGGAATCTTTATTGGAAAGCCTTCTCTTTCCTGGGAATGATCTGGTTGTTAATATTGCGAGTTATAATATTAATGATGAATAATTGTTAAAAGATTAAAAATGTGTTGATTAAAGATAAATGATTTATAGTAAATATTTATTCAATTTTTGATATAAATATAGGGATTTGTTATGAGGTGTTTGTTATAAGTTTGACTTATTATTCCATGAGGAGATGTGCTAATTTTTCAGACCGTCGGTTGAAGTTATAAATAATAAATCAATCTAGACCGTAAGTGGTGGTTTTAATAGTAAATCAATCTGGACCGTAACTAGTGATTTTAATAGTAAATCAATCTGGACCGTCGGTGGTGGTTTTAATAGTAAATCAATATAGACTGTCCGTTTTAATAGTAAATCAATATGGACCGTCCGTGAATCAGTTACTATTTAGTCCATTCTCCTATAAATAGAAGTTTAATTCTTCTTTCATTCTCATCAATTTACTAAGACTCACAAGAGAAACTATAAAGAGAAGAAGATGAGTACTACTTCACTATTGCATTATCCAATCTTCTACTAAGGTAATGGATGTTATTTTCGTATGGTAAGGGGTATTATTTCTTTTCATATTCTTAAATCTAAACTTACTATGGTAAGTATTGCTTCCATAATCCCTGGAAGTAGTGGAATATCATTGAGTTTTTGCGCTTCATCTAGTATCATTTCATTGGAATATTGGTTTGAACTTTCTTATTAAATTTCAATATTTTCACTCGGGGGTACTATACACGAGGTACTATTCACTCGGGTATTATTCACTCGGGGATTCAGGGTACTTTGCATGACGGGTTACTATTCATTTATTACTATTCACTCGGGTACTATTTATTCGGAGTACTTTGCATGACGGGTTATTATTCATTTGTTACTATTCACTCAGGGAAATATTTATTCGGGGTACTTTGCATGACGGGGTACTATTCATTTGGTACAATTCATTCGGGTACTATTCACGACAAAGTGATTTCTTTATATTCAAAATTATTTTTGATACATGAATATAAATCTTGAATTTTACTCCATAATTAATTATAATGTTGACAATTTGGACATTCTTAAAATCTGGATAAATTAAATTATAAATCTTTAATATTTATTCTTGATCTCACTTGATTAAATCCTTATATCATTGTCATCATTCTCATGTTTATATTGTGGTAAAGTCATCTTTGGCCCGAAGTGCAAAGATAGACTGTTGATTATTGATTTTATAGTATTATATCTTTGGCCCATAGTGCAAATATGGACAGATGTATAACATGATCATGACCACTAGTGATACTAACGAATATCATTGGCCCGTAGTGCATAGATAATTCGATGATGTGTTTGGAAGGATTATGACCATTGATTTTACAGTTGAATGTCTTTGGCCGTAGTGCACTGACAGACAATTGATTGGTATGATCATGACCATTGGTGTTATAGTTGAATATCTTTGGCACGTAGTGCAAAGATAGACAATTAATTGGTATGATCATTGTTATAACATTTGAATGTCTTTAGCCTTTGGGGTAAGGATATTGAGTGGAAGTTTTATTAAGCCATTGTGGTAAGGACATTAAGTGAAAATTCTATTAAGCCTTTGTGGCAAGGAGAAACTGTTGATTATTGGTTTTACAGTTATATGTCTTTGGCCCGTGGCGCAAAGATGGACTGTTGATTTACATGATTATAAATATGAATTGTGAATTTAACTATAATCTTTGGTGGTTCAGATGAAGACATGTGATGAAAGTTCTATTTGTCTTGGGTAAAACAAAGAACTGATGATGGGTATTACGTGAATAAAATATGAATGATAGACTTTTAATTTGGAGGAGATAGTAGACATTATGTTCTACTTGACTCATCTAATGGATTGTTATTTTCGCTGCAGTTGTTGATCTAAAATTTGTTATCTATTGTATCCTATCATATTTTTCCCTGCTGAGAACTAAGGATAATTTGTTATACATTATTTTAGTCATAATATTCTTTACTGGACTATTTGTGTTCACCTTTTTGCTTCATAATTCCTTTCAGGTAATAAGGGTGTAGCTGGACCAAACAGGGATAATAGGGGAATAGAATGATGGTGTGTGACTGTTGAAGTTTCTCAATACATTATAAAATAACATGACAATATATAATTATATTGAGAACTTAAAATGTGTGTGTCGTATTTTATACGTCATTTAATTATTGATTTTGACGAACAACAATAGGGTGAGGAGAACCCGACTGTAAACGCGTCAAAAATTCACCCCATTAGAATGAGGAGGACAAAATTGTACTAAGAGCTTTAAGAGTGTGTTTCCACTATCATACATGATGTATGACCACATACAAACCCGTGTTATCATAATATATGGTTGTACACATCCACTTGCTGACTATATCTATGAGCATTATCTATATAATCTTGGAGTATGGTTGGAGTGTAATTCTTAGTTTGAGACAATGGAGGTAATTATATGGCAACAAGATACACACCATTGGAATGAACAAGATATTATTCTTTTCGTTCTTCTATGGGTTCTATTGGGTCAACCAAGGTTAATGCTCAAGTCCTATGATATCTATTATAACTTAAATGCACGGTCTCCCATGTATGAAGGATTCCTTGAGCATTTTCCAATGATTTTAAAAACAGTTATAGACTGTAACTTTATGTAAAGTATCATTGGTTTGGAGTGTGAGTACTGTTATTTGTATTGAAATTCATAACTTATGTGTTGTCGTATTTTGCGCGATAGTTTAACAATTGTATAATTGAAGTTTGTACTTGAATTCTGTACCATGTATTTGGCGACCTAGAATGGGTCGTGTGAACCTATTTTGGGGGCGTCACACAAACAATATATTATGAAGAACAAATTTATTTAATGAGAGAAAATTGTCCTTCACTAATTATAAATTGAGAATGTATCTTCAAATTAGTGAGAGAAATAATCCTTTATTGATGACTAACTAGTTAATTAAAAAAGATTTTAGTGAGAGAAATAATCATTCATTAATCTCAATTTCTCAACTAAAATCATTCACAAATTATAAATTTATAAATAAAAAATTAATTGATAAATAATCAAAATTCATTACAAATTATAATTAATTTTCAAATCAGTGATTTCATATTTATTATTATTACTATTTTTTTATTAATTGCTATAAGAAATATTAAATTTAATATTTCAAGTTAATATAAATGTCATAATTGTTTCAAACTAATTGATAAACTACATAAAGAGCCAATAATTAAAACTAATACTCCATATATAAAAAGATAATGCTCAAGTCATGATAAGTACATAATTTGTTATTGTATCTTGATCTCCCGAGAATCATAGTACTTACAATATTTAATAACTAACATAAGAAAACTGAAAAAATAACAGCGAACTAGAAGGAATGAAGTGTACATCATGTTAGGTCCACTTCATCATCATTTTCTTCAAGAAAATCAAGGTTGGGCCTGTAAAGTTCATCCTGCAAAAGAAACACCAAAATTCATTATCAACAAGATGAGGAATAAGAAAAAATAAACCTGGTGAACTTAAATTAATATGGAGAGGGAGATTAATGAAGGACAAAGACAAAAACATAGTTATTAGTAAATACCTCAAGTGAATCATAGTTGGTAAATGTTTGAAGGAAGTTGATAAACTTCCTCTCTACCAATTTAGTTGTATGTTCAGTAATATCTATACCAATGGACGATTGTGGTGTACTATCATTGGTAGAAGCATCATCCATAGATTTTATACCCAATCGACGGAGGACAATCTTGTTAATCAAATTCTCCAATTCCTTAGGATCAGTAGATGAAGAATAACCTATACTCGGCGGCACTATAGGAGGAGTACCGAGCACGTCTCGTGCACGATAACCTGGAAAACCAAGTATCCTATTTTTTTTTAATCCCACCAGTTTTCTCAATCCAAATAGCCAAGTCATCTACCTCTGGTGTACCGTCCTCTGTAGGACCGCCAACCTCAGTACTATATTCTGTCTAAAATCCAAAATATGTACAAGAGTTAAATACATACATTAAATACATGTGCAAGTTATAAAAATGTACACCAATTAGCAATTGAAACTGTAAATATTGGATGGCTAAATTAAAAATCAGGCATACATCTGATGATATAAAACTCATGGATATACAAAAGGAAATAGGTGGTGAGAAAGCCACGCAGACATTCTTCATATTTGCTTTCAATTAGTTAGATTACAATAACAGAATCTTAATTATTTGTAAAGCATCACAATATTAATATGTGGGACGAATATGTGGGAACATGCATATTTAGCACTTCAGCTCACAATGTTAATAGAGTCTTCTGATAATAAAACTATGCTAATAATAATAATAATCAAACCCGAACCTGAATTAAAAGATTTATATCAGCAATTAATATCAAATAAAATATCAGAAGCTAATAAAAAAAGACTTACTGCAATCTCCTTAGCACGGGAGTTTATATAAACTTCATTACCCTGTTTCTTTTTTGTGGGTCCAATCTCATACCTGTAAGACCCCAACTTTTATGAATAAAGATTTAATTTTCTCTAAATATCATTTTGAGTAATAAAGTATGAATTTGATATAATGTTATAGTTGTGGGTGATATTTATAAAGTTTGTAAAATAATCAAGTTGTCATAAAATATTCGTTGTCATTGATGGACCCCACAACGAAATTACTGTCGAAGTTAGAAAACGACAGAAATAACTTTTTATAAAAATAACGGCAAAAATTTTATCGTTAACTGTTGAAATACCCGGTGATAAAAATATATTAATACGCGTAGTTGTATAGTAGCACACGGTATTGTACAATATCTTTGATTATTGATGCTTACGTGAGAAGTCACTCAGTTTTATTCAATTATTGCCACAGTAATTGCTGCAAAGTATCTCACGTTATTAATTCAATTATTGTCATAATATTTTATATTATTAAATCAATAATTGAGACGACAAAGTTATTCATATTATTATTTGCACTATTGACAATGTCTAGAAAGTTCTGTCGAGGAAATGAGTTTGGTCACTTAATTGCGCGCCAATAAGGAGAAGTACTTATCGAAAAGCCCCTCTTTCTTAGGAATGATCTGGTTGTTAATATTGCGAGTTATAATATTAATGATAAATAAGAGGTGAGCTTAAGATCCGGACTCTCTCTCTCTATATATATATATATGTGTGTGTGTGTGTTGCGTGGGAAAGAGAGTATATATATATATATATATATATATATATATATAAGTTATTTTTTATATAAAATAGAATATATTATATTTTAGTATGCATAGTGTTGCATAATGTGTGCATAGTGCTTCATAGTGCAGCATAGTAAAATCAAAAATAAACATCATAACTCATCATATATTTAAGTTTGGATATTGTCTACGACAATATTCGTGTTAAAACTCTCAGTTTCGTTTTGGCATATTTTACACGACAGTTGTATAAATAAGTTTGTATTTGAATTATGTATCATGTATTTGACGACTCAGAATGAGTTGTGTATACCTATTTTGGGGGTGACACAATACCTCTACCAAAGTTGGAGCTCTTTTCTTAGCTATTGTCAAATCCATCACATGTTTGGAAAATGGTGTAGAACCTCCAGTGTGACCTACTGTCAATTTTGCTCGATTCTTTTTAGACGCTGCACTCTTTGATTTCCAAGCTTGCTCCTTCCACACATCAATCATCTCTGTCCACACTTGTTGCGAAAGCCAACTGGGATTATATGATTTCAAGGCGTCACACATCTCGTTTGTACGAGCCTTCTTATGAGCTTCGCGCCTTGCAATATTAAACCATTTTGAATAAAGTTTTTTATAATGGTTACGGAAGACCTCTTTCACTTTCTCATTTTTCCCTTCGCGAAACCGAAAGCAAGCCTGAGCAAGTATTGAAGAAAAGAAATAAAGCAATAAATATTTAGAGAAGAAACAACAGCTGGGTAATTATGAACATCATAACTCATCATATATTTTACTACAAAATTTGCAACTCCTACCATAGAGTTACAAGACATCATAAATCTTTTCGTAGCTCCATGTAGTAATGATAATTATGATAAATGAATCAAAACATTCAGAGAAAATTACATAACATGCATAGGCTAACTTTGATTTGAGAGACATTTGGTAGAATTTCAATTGTTTATGTTAAACCATCAGTTCCCATGATTATTACAGTCAAATCATCCCCAAGTCCATAGTTATTTGGCCAACTCAATATTAAATCAAGAAAACTACAAAAAAAAGATGATTTGAGCCAACTGCGACAAGATAATACAAAAGAATGCAGATTCAATAAACCCGCCTTCATAAATGATGCTAAATGGAGAAAATGCTCGTCATTAATCAAAATAAAAGTTCCATCATCAAAAAAGATACAACAAACAGGTGAACAAACACTGTGAAGAGCTAAAACAAAGAATTTTATTACACTGCTCAAGTAACACAAACGCGAGAGAATTCATAATGAGCCGAAAAATCAATACAATGACCTTAGTCACCAAAAGAGGTAGCAAGCAAGTTGGGCATCTAATTAACTGATATCTAAAAGGATGGAGCATTGATCAATACAGTCGAGACACGTGTATAATTATCACCGACTCACTCTCAATAACTATTTTAGCTCAAGTATTTTTAATCCCACTCTTAGTATCTCATCTTCATCTTTATTTTTTATTAATCCCTAGAAAGATGTCAAAACTTGCAGTGCTATTACATCTACAGTTAAAAAAAAATTGATGACTTCAGGTATTTCCCATTGATACAATTTTGACAGGACATGTATAAAGAGGTGAGAAAAAGAGGGAAATGTGACACTTATAGCGCAATCCAGAGGAGGCCTGAAAATGACTCACTGTTTTATTGAGACAAAAAAAATAGCAAATTATTATATAACTTAGTTGGAGACAAGAACATGCTTCAAGCCACATATATATAGTATAGTTATAATATATAAAACATACTTACAGAAAAAACATATCTTATATATCTGGTATGTACATTATACTTGATATACAAAACATAATGTACATTCATATCATACATAATACATTATTCTAATAATATGTTAACATTACAACTAATAACAGGATCCAAACCAAACGCCCAATAACTAAATTTCATATTAGGCTAGCACACAATATATAACACCAATATTCATACAAGTCTAAAAGGGTGAAATTTTTTAATAGCAATACCTTCTCATAGCGTCTCTTACACAAACAAATACACACATACATACATGTGTGTGTATATTAGAATCATTACAGCAACTAATGGAATACGGATGAACAAAGTTGTTGGAAAAAATACTTTCGAACAAATTGACGGGTTTTTGGGTCTTCGAAGTTGGGGTTTCTGCAATTGGGACAGAAGGTGCAGATTTGAAGATGCAAAGATGAAGTTTTGGGTAAAATTTTGAGATTAATGATAATTCCTTTACTCATACGAAACATTATTCACACAATCAAATCTCGATCTCGCTAATTGCGGCAAAATTTGGCGCTAATTTTTTTTTTCTTCCGCCTAAACTTTGGCTAAGGAAGAGAGGGGAAACCAAATTGGTAGAGACCTAGCTAGCATCTTTCTTGTTGAAACTTCAATTTTGGCTAAGGATTGAGCGAAACCCTTGATCTGGCTAGCTTGCTTCCCTATATCGCTTGCTTGAGTTGCTTTCCTTTCTCACGAGTCACGCACACACTGTACTGTACTTCAAATAAAGTTGTTTTTTTTATTTTTTCTTATGGTTTGAACTAATTAAAAATAAAAATAAAAAATTCAAAATTCTTTCTTAAAGCCCTCCCAAATTGTTATTTAACTAAATGTTAAATACAATAGCAAAAAATAAAGTTACTTTAAATTAATCTCCAAAAGACTTTTTTGTATTAATATTATATACTTAAAATAAAATTTAAAGTCTTTTGGATTATTTAATTTTATTTTTATTTAACTTTAACTTTATTTATGATCATAAAAATAAGCTTTTAATTTATGGTGAAATTGTAAAGTTTAACATAGTGTAAAGTTATTTACCTTATAGTTTATTAAAATAAATAGTTGATATTGTAAGTTACTTAAAAAGTGTTAT